>JAODKC010000107.1:2073215-2085089 GCA_026777985.1 Mormyrops attenuatus | reverse complement strand
CCCCCCCCCCCCCCCCCCCCCCCCCCCCCCCCCCCCCCCCCCCCCCCCCCCCCCCCCCCCCCCCCCCCCCAAACGAACAATTATGAAATGTGAGGGGGACACGTCCCCATCACATTTAATGGCGGCGACGCCCATGGGTCGATTAATGGGCCAATGATTTCCCTCCATTTAAGTTCATTTTAATGATGAGCTACAATGTACTGCGGAGGTACCGGCGGGCAGCGAAGCAGGTTGGACTGATGCCAGGCATGTACATAGTTCGTCGGCGCGTGTATTGTAATGTAATTATGCTGTAAAGTCAAGTGTAGTGTTAAATGTTAATCATTGTACATATTGTGTCTGTGTGTGCCCACCCTGCGTGTTAAAATAGTAATGGTAATTTAATAAACAGGAGTGAACAACACTTGCGGTAGTTTTGCCTGTTCTGGCGGTCTGGAATAGCGCCTGTGTGTGTTCTCTGCAGGTGCTCTACATGTATAGCGCTAGTGCTGCTGTGCTATGTCATTGAAACTTTGCAGTGTTCAAACTACCTTTTGTTTTGTAATAATTTGAACTACTCCCATAATCATGTAGTGGTATTGAAGGAAAACATCTGTGATAATTAAAAATCAAAACGTAATTCCATTAAAATACAGTGGAAATCGCTTATAGTGGTCATAGTTATAGTGATCAGCCCTTCATATAGATCAAAAATGTTGGGACAGTGTCAATCCTATATAAGTGCTGTTTAAAAGAATTGCTTATATTAATCAAAGTCTGTCTACATTGTTCATTTCGTTTTTTTTATTTAACACATGACACCATATAGAGAAAAGTAAAATGACAGTAATCCTTTTTTTAAACTTTGCTTTGATGGCCCTACTTTACCTTGCAATAACCCGTCTGCATCTGAGCTAGGCTACCTGAAAAGATGATGGGGGAAAAAGTTCTCTCTCAATGACAAATAGACTCAAAGTGTATTTGCCAAATTTAAATTGTACAATACTGTAATTTGTGAAGCGTTTGAAACAGCTGTACTGCATTTTTTAGAGTCAATAAAATTCAGTAAA
Organism: Mormyrops attenuatus; assembly: GCA_026777985.1. NCBI lineage: Eukaryota > Metazoa > Chordata > Actinopteri > Osteoglossiformes > Mormyridae > Mormyrops > Mormyrops attenuatus. Next base: position 2,084,040 of record JAODKC010000107.1, on the reverse strand, counting down.
TAGAGACGCTATCTGTTTTATTACCTCATATGCATGTAATGAATATACAAACATCAATTGGATGGTAATCTGCCCGAGAGAAAGAATGATCATCCGCTTATATACTGACCAATTTCACCCAGAGAAATGTGATCACTATAAGCAGCTTCCACTGTAATTTTAAAAAGCAATGTGTTTTAAAATATTAGATGCATTTTAAGCGTCAACGTCATTCACTGCGTGGACTAATCGCGGCAGCCCTACTAACAACACTGTATGCCGCTTTTCCTACTGCCACTAAGAACCGAGCCGTACCGGACCCATACTGTGAATTGGTGCTTTTCTAATTCAAAGTATGAGAACCATACCCAAGTCGCAACCTCGCTAACATGGCCCCATTTACTAGTACAGCTATAAGCGCGACAAAACCAAACTGGTTGCATCACCACCATCTGATTGGTGGAAATGCACAGAGATACCAGTGTTCAGCACATGGATTACACTATGTAACACGCATTTTGTTCCTGGACCGTATGTGTTATTTCTTAATTGCTTATGTTGTCAAAGCACAGAAATCATTCCCTTCAAACTTTTGCTTATGTGACCTTCACAATGAAATTTAGAAATTAACATTTTCTATGTAAAATGGGCAAATATGCACACTTTTTTTACATAAGGTCTGAATAAACCAAAATATGAATTAAGATTTACATGTATTTATACTAAAGTTATACAAAAGTGAACATTTATTTTTTTTTGCAGTGCTTGCAGGTAAAATGAGGTGCCCAGGGTTTGCCTTGATCCCTGACAGGCATGTTGAAATATGCCTTGTAGGCTTCACACATTTTAGCAGAGGCTGTGGCAGAGTAAGTTCTCACTCTTGTCTCGATAAATCGGCCACATATCAGAATGTGTCTGGAGAATGCTTGCAGTCAATTGATGCCGCCTCTGATAAATTCAAATAGGTTTGGGTGTTCATTTAGGCAGCTAGAACTAAACTGGTGAGTGGCGAGTCCCTGTATATATACACATTACTGTGGAAAGTTCTAGAAAATTCTAAATGTATTTTGAAAATTCTCATAAGTTCTACAACATTCTAGAAAGTTCTTTTAAAATTCTTATAAGTTCTAGGTAATTTTTCATCAGATACTCAGCAATGAACGGAGTCCCTAAAAGGACATGGACAAACAAGAAAATCCTTTGAAACTTTCTGCTGCTTACGTAAGAATGTAAAAGATTTTTTTGTTTGCACATTTTTGTTTGCACATGTCCCTTTGGGGGCTCCATAGCATGGAATCTACCTGGAATGTTTGTAAAAATGGGTGAATTCGAAAATGCCATTACCCATGCCACAAAGGCAAAGTTTGAAGAGAAAAATAGCTCTTTTCCATTTACTTTAGTCATAAGCAATTGGGAAATAACACTTTCTGCCCAGGAACAAGTAAACATTTTGTAATAGTGTTATTGAAGTAAATAAACCGTAAGTAAGCGTCTCTCTGGTTTTACGCCACTGTCACTTTCCAAACTTGGCTCCGCCTTTACCAAGCCTACCATTTTGCAGAGGAAAACTGAAGCCAAATGAAACTGCCATATACTTTTGGCACAGATTGGGTACAAGTCGGGTACGGGTCGGTTCCTCTATGACAGTGGAAAAGCGGCATTAGAGATGAGACCCCACCTTCACTTCAATGGATTTTATTCTGCATTTAGAAAACTTACATTGTTCACAGTGCAAGTCTAGAAAATAAGACTAGAAAAACTTCGACAGGATTATGCAGGGAAAATTGCAATTATTGCAAGAAAACAAGGCAGCAAATCATCAAGAACAAAAAAAAAATAAATCACTATAACAACTAAACTACACAGACTACTAATGCTATAAAAGCCTATAGGGCTGGTGCTCGAGCATCGCCTGAAGGCTGTGAATAAGCAAATAGCACACATTAATGTGAGCAGGCTTGGCAGTAATAGGCCGTATGCCTTTTGCAAATGTATACTCCACACTTGCCGCAAACCACATTTGTCCTATGGTCGCTGCCTTTGCAAAACCGGCATCTCCTCCTACCCTTTTCCCCTGTTTTTATCCCTGTCTCCAAGGAGGTGCATACAGAGGAAGCCTGTACAGCACGCCACACAAGTGATGCAGCAAAGGGATTATGGGACAGTTGTGACCTCTGCTGTGCTGCAGGAGTAACTAGGGCTTCTCCTAGTGCCTGCAAAAATGATAGTTTGCTACTTAATTTCGAAGTATCCGACGTAGGGCTGACCTTGCTCCAAATAACAAATGAATTCTGGAGTGAGATATCCAGCATGTCAAAAAACAGCGCAAGGGGCCAGCGTGATGTTTCTCGTCTGCAAATGTAGGTGGTAGTAGATTCGTTCAGGCGCTTAACTGCTCCCATTGTCCTTTTGTAGTCGATCATGATCCAAGGTTCCTTGCTGGGTCCTCTCACTCTACCAGCTTTGTGGGAGGTGCTCATGAAGAGAACACTCTTATGTTTCCTTGGTACGTAGGAGACAAGTATAGTAGTGGGGGTGAACACAAATTCTGAGGAGTGCACTGGTTTGCCTTTGGCTGAGCGCAGAGCAAATGGCAGTTCTGGCCTGCTACGCTGCACTGCACCCACCATCGACATTTTTTTGTTCAGCAGCTCTTGGCCAAGCTTAAAAGAGGCAAAAAAACTGTCACAAAAGACGGTGTGACCCTTCAGCCCCTTTGTCAGATCCAGCACCACTCTCGTACCCCGAATCATCTTCTCGGATTCTACTGCAGTCTCTCCCGTGTACAACTGTACATTCCAGACATAACCTGAAATGGAATCACAGACCTGCCATAATTTTATGGCATATTTCCCAGGCTTGTTTGGGATATGTTGCCGGAAATCACAGCGACCTGCAATAACAAGTAAAGAGAACACTTATTTGCTAGCAAATAAGTCAGTTTCTTAAATGTTTTAGACAAAAATTCTGGAAAAATTACTTTTGTAATAAGTAATAATGTTTTAACTGCAGCCTTCAAAATACATTATGCAATCATAGAACATTCATAAGCAGCATGCAAGTATACCTTAACACGTCTTAAAACAATGCAGTCATAATATGGTTAATGAGCAAGACATGACAGCTGTAATATATATTCATAAAATATAATAGCCATATCCATCCACCGACCCGTCAGTCTTCTGCAACTGCTTGTCCTGTTCAGGTTCGGGGGGTAACAACCACACATGCAGATTGGCAACTGCAGTTAGCCTCTGTACACTTTTGGTATGGAAGGTTAGGTACTCCCCCCTTTTGCATTGACTTCTGGTACAGTACCAGTACCAAGAGTTCGAGTACTAAAATTTCGATGATGCCGTGCGATGTCAAGTGCATAACACGCGGTGTTGGTATTGATATCAAACATCGCCCAGCCATATAATGTACTATAGGAACACACCTTATCCAACTCACCAGCTAACTGCCAGCTTTAGCGGGTATGTTTGAGCAGGAAAATCCTAAAACCGTGTTGCAAACTGGCCCTCCATGACCGGAAGGCACCCTGGTTGTAAAGCCTTACCAAAAATAAAATACTATAAACTGTCATAACAATGTACAAACAGAGTGAGTTACCTTTGAAGGGAATCAGCCTCTCGGTAACAGCGATATCCTTATCAGGGTTGTACAGCAAACCCAGCTTGTCCACCCATAAATCCCACACGTCCCTGATTGGTGCTAATTTGTCTTCGGCGCTTTCTGCAACTTCTGTTTCGTGTTTGGTAAAGCGAATTGCTACCGAGATCGCGCGAAACCTCTCAAGGTCCATTGTGCCAGAAATTATATGCCTTCCAGTACCAAAATCCCAAAGATTGGCAACAGCTTCTCCCTTTGACTTGTACAGTCCGACAAGAATCAGCAGCCCAATGTAGGCATTGAACTCGGTGCTATCCATGTCAACCCACTGATCGCCAAACTTCCACCTCCCCTCCAGGTTCGTATTTTCCATGATAATCTTTTCAATCGAGTGTGGAAGGAACAGCTTAAAGGTAGATACCATATCCCTTGCTTGAGAACTAGCCATCCTTGTTGGCCCTGAAATGAGCTTGAGCGCTGCTCGCAGTTTCCCTTGTCCTTCAGGCCGTCTTTTGGACCAACGGATTGTTCCATTTGCCGACAAAAGTACGTCTGCCTCTGCTTCTTCTTCACAGTCCATTAACTCCGGAGTGTCAGTGTCAGGATAATCAGATACATCAGATGCTGCAGATTCTGCCATCCTGTCTCCCATTAAGCATCGACTGAGGAGGTAGTCAGTAGAGATGCTCCGAACGATCGGCGGCCGATTTAAAACGGTCGGTCCTGTCTTAATTACTCGATCGACGGCCTTTAAATGGCGAAAACATATATTTATTTATTTAACCATATTTGTGATTAATTCCGAAAGCACGCCACTTTAACTTTACATTAATGTTTTCGCCGATCGGCCGCAAAAACCCTTGTCGGAGTATCCCTCGTAGCCGGACTTGGCAAAAAGACCCTTGCACGCGCGCTTTTGTGGACGCTACCATGTTAGATGACGTAGCCACACAACGACCATGGATTTGAAAGTAGATCTCTCATTGGCCCATAGATACGAAACGTAGATCGCTCATTGGCCAATAGATTTGAAACGTGGATCCCTCATTGGTAGCTGGTGTCCTTTTTTATGCTGCTGTATGTTGGTGGAGGTGCAGCCTGCCAGATAAAAACACCAAGAGGCTGAGCAAGCTGGTGAACAAATCCAGCTCAGTGCTGGGCAGGGCAAGAGGCTGGACTCAATTAAAACGGTGGTAGGAAGGGCCGCATCTAACAAATTACAAGATATAATGGACAACAGTGGACACCCTCTCCACAGCCTCGTGGTTGGGCAGAGGAGCAGCAGTGGGAGACGGCTCCTCTCACTGCTGCAGAACTGCTTTAGGAGGTCCAGTCCCACTGCAAGTAGACTTCTCAATAATGCTCTCTGACCTCATCCTCCCATTCCACCCACTCTCGTTCATCTATTATAACTAATGGATTGTGTTCTATGTAAGATGTATCTTTTTTCTGTATTTTAGTATGAATCTTTATCAGTTTGTACTATTTTATGTATTTCGAAGGAGCTACTGGATATACGAATTTCCCCTTGGGAATAAATAAAGTATGTATGTATCTGTCTGTCTGTCTGCGTGCGTAGATTCCTCACTGGTTGCTGCTGGCTGTCGCGTCCGCAATATTGGAGTGGTCAAGTGTCGCTAGTAAACAAATATAATGAATATTGAGAGATGCAAATGTAACGCGATTAATTCTGAACCGATTTTCAGGTAGCTACGTAAATCTAGCAGTTTGAGTGCAGTGCCGCCACGCATGGATGGCCACAGCAAGAAGGGACACAGAATTGTGTTAATTAGAGGAGACCGATATTCAGAAAATGGAATGTAACTAAATGTAAATAAACACACAGCGTTGACATATTTATATCATATACATTTTGTAATTTCAGGAACCTTAATGTATGGAAAATAAAATATCACCCTTGAATCACGAAGCGCCCCTCCTATCGCCTAGCCAGGACGCACTCATTTCAGCTCTGCCCAAGGAATCTTGGGATATCCTGGGCTGAGAACGATCCATTGGGCGGACTTCACATCCTCAATTGTGGATACATATTTTAGTACAGCAAGCTGTGTCTGATAATGGGATTTGGTCAGAATATTACAAGCCAATAATTGTGGCCTTTAATAAGTTTTATTTTATTGGTTATTTTATTATTTTTATTTAATTTCATATTTTATTTATTTTCTATTCTCTTTTATTTCTTTTACTTCAATTACTTTATTGTTCTATAGTTCTATCAGGAGTTTGTTTTGTAATGTGAGACAATTTCCCCATGGGGATTAATAAAGTAATTCTGATTCTGATTCTGATAAGAGTGCCTTTCAAAATATGTAATAAAATTGTAAGATGTGATGAATTGCTAAGGGGTCTTAGCCTGATGGTGATGCAGTTGGAGTTCAGTACCCACACCTCGACACAGACAGCCACGCGACCTGTATTGGGACACAGTATGCTGTGATGGTGTGAAGACTAGGATAAGAGTCAACATGTAGCAGCGCTACAGGGGGAAGGCAAGTTGTGCATGTGCCTTTTGTTATGGCAGTGAAGATCCAGTGAGAGAGATTGTGGGAGCTTAATGCAGTTGGGGTGCAGTGTAGTGATCCCAGGAACATTGCTAAGGGTCCTTGGCTGCTTCATAGTGTCCTACATTTTTCCCCTTCCCAGGGTTGCCAGCTTCGGTCAGCTGGCTGGAGTGAGATTGTCAATTGAGGCAAGTCTTCTCACACGTGCACACGCATTAACATGTAACATGATTTTATTACCTTGTAAATGGTCTGTAAGATTTCTTGCATGAGCATGACAGTCTGAAAGCGTGAGTGTCACGCCAGATGCGTGAGAGCTGGCAGCCCTACCTTTGTGGTGTGAGGTACACAGCTCCCCAAGTCCCCTTTAGCCGTAATACTCATGGATTATTCATTATTCATTATTCATTTGCTCTTGTTTTCTATTTGATTATACTTACTTTCCATTGCTGTCTAGTTTTAGTCTATTAGATTTCTTTTTGAAATGGATCGTATAGGCCGAATCAAAATCCAAATAAATATGTGAGTAGAATATATGTAAAAATGATGTTTGCTCTTTGTCTAACCGTAAGTTTGCATCGTTGTCAGTGTATCCTTATTTCCTGGCAAAATCAAAACTAAAAATTCAGATTTTATAGACGTAGGAGTTTCTATGTAATTTACAGCTAAATTTCACTGGATACATGGTCTTGGGCTTTTGTTTAATTTTTGGTAAATAAATTTGCCAGCTGTGAGGAGTGTTTCTGTTTTGAACGACAGTATGTGAAATACCCCCCACTCTTTAAATAAACCTTCATCTGTTTGTAACGGAGAGCTCGTACTTCACTTTCCTAGCAATAGCACTTGTTCTGCATTTTGTTCTCATTTTACTGTGAGCCTCACAGCCACTTATCATGCTTTTCTTTAAAATCTTTATTTGGTTGTTTATTTTTAACTCATCCCTGATAAGATCCCCCCCCCCCATTTCCCAAAAATTCTTATGGGTATATGATAAAAATTTTGAAACTCCCAAGATTTTGTACTTTTATGTGTAAAAAAAACGTTGATAGCCATGGATGTATTCTGTTCTCTCAAAAACAGCAGTTTCATCTCAGCAGTGTGAGAAGAGAGATTTGACAAGCTGAGAAGTTGCAGGCTTGCCTAAGAGGTGTCCCTGGTGAGGGTCCCTGTCAAGGTGGCCCCATGACAGCTTACGACACGTTTATAAGGGTGCCTGTAGTCAAAGGGAGGCCGTCACCCTTTCCCACGACAGCGCTAAGTTGCCGACCTGGGGGTCACTCTCTTTTCTCTTCTATGCAAGGAGACACCTTTACCTGTGTGAGTCACTTTCCCATGTCCTCCATGGGCGGTCAGAAAATCCCCCCTTCGGCTCACCGAGGCTCATTCTCTCTGCAGACCCAGTTCCCCTTCTTTGAGAACACCCTGTTTCTGGGAAAGAGGATGTTGTGTGACTGTCCCATGAGTCCTCTAAACAAGGGAAGGGTATTGCTGAGACAGAACAAGACAATGGGTCATTGGTCACTGGTGCCACTTTGTTAATGAGTTAATCAGAAGATTGGTGCATTAGCGCTGCTTACCTGTAGACTGGGTCTTCACCCACCTGCCTCAATGACGGCATGTCCGAGACGCACTTGATGTGTCATCTTTAAAGCTCTGATTTGTGTACAAGGCTATGCTATGAGCTTCTCCCCCCTCCCCCCAAAAAAGCCCAGTCTGACAGCATAACATAATGACATGAGGATCTGACAACATTATTTAAAAGTTCTGGCTCAGCAGCCAAAACTTGCTTTCAGTTAGACGGCCTGCATTTCGTTCTCATGCGAAGGCATCGCCACTCTGCTGTTCTGCTTTTTTGTGCAAGATAAATACATTTCCATCACTATCCAAACCTGATTCATTCATAATTTGTCAACAAATTTCGTGTATTTTAAATTAATTCCTAGGTAGATTTCTTAAATTGTGTGCATTATGGCCCTGGAATGTTATGCATCACTTTCTCAACGCATGGAGAGAAAAACAGCATGTTCAAAGGCAGTTTTTGGTGAACTTGAGCCTTATTTCTTCATTAATTATGAGCGAACTAGTTATAAATATAAATATTTATAATTACTTGGTAGATTTACCTTTACATGAGTGAAATTAAACAGGAGGGAATGCATCCTCATGCCCGTCATAGCCTGAGCCCTGGTTGAGGGACATTTTTAGGAATTTCTACAAGACACTCACCCATGTGTGAGCAGCCCAGCATGGCGTGTTTCTCATTGGAAGGATCCCACCGGTGGGATGTGCTGGGGTCGTAAATTTGCTAAAGGTGACTGGGATGTTTTCCAAACATTGCTAGGAAACCAGACACACTCAGTTCAGCAGCTTATCTACAATAACCACTCGGTCTTTGTTTGGGTTGTTCTGGTCTGCAGGTGGATCTTGACAGCATTTAATTCTGTCTTTCTTTTTCCTGTGGTTAATTACGTGATCTTTTTTCATTGTGTGATGTCATAATGAACTTGATTCTGTCGTGTTCTAGTACCTTCTCTGAAGCATTTTTGCAGTTCAGTCAGTTGCATAGGACTGATCTTAATGAAGCCTTTCTGGAACTGGAGGAAACCCCTTGACAACACATGTAAACTGCACACGCATGGAGACAGGGCAGAGACTCAAACACTGGTTGCAGAGGAGTGAGGCAACAGCGCTAACCACTGCACCACCATGCCACCCGCCCTATAGAAGATTTTTTTTAAATAATCCTTTCCAATTTGAATATATACAAATTCACTATGATTATACCTACTGTTCACTCAGGATACTTTCATTCTGATTCTAATCCACAGACATTATGAGAAGTGTACTTTGGTATTATTAAATAGTTGTAAAGATCTCTAAACCCTATCACTATGCTGACAGAGGTTCTTGTTTTATATTATATAAAATGCTAACATTAACTTGTATTCATGCATGAGGTTTAATATCTTTTCTTGAGTCTCTGACACCAGGAAAAATAATTAGCTCCACAGCACCATCTACTGACAAGCAGCGATTTTCTGTAATTTACCATTATTAAATGAATGATTGCATTAAGTTCAAGAAACATGCCAAGGTTTATTAAATGGTACCTACCACGGGTGCAGCCAGTATTTTTTAAAATATGGAGCTCAAAACTGTTAGCTCTTCCCAGATGTGCCCTGTAATGGCTCATGGTTATTCGAGTTGCAGAAAAAATACTAAGGACTTGACCTCGCAGTACTCAATGGTAGGTACGGCCATGGTGCACACATGTATTAAACGATTGTGCTCATCTTTTTTTATTTTGCGTAATTGATTTCTGATTAAGAATAACCAAAAATAGGCAGATTTAATGGCTTTGCTGTTGCATCAGGCAGTTTTCGTTAAAGAACTTTAGATTGCGAATTTATCTGTTATTACACCAGAAACATTGCGCGGCAGTGTCTTGTGTTTTGTTATAGATGAAGTGCCTTTTATGGGGGCATTCATATTAAATGGCCATGTCCATTAGTTGCTGGGATACTAAAAAAGCTTCCCATGAATCTTTTCGCATTCATCGCTGCACGTAACTGTAATTGATGGCTGCAAGGCTTCTGCACGTAGACTGTCTGGCTTGATCCAAATCGGCTCGCGGGTTTTGGAATATTATCCGTTTCCCATCACGGCCCGGCATTGCGCATTAGGAGAATCGCAGTCTCATCTCTCATCGCTGTGCTTTTATCCTGGTGTGAAAATTGCGGCATTCTGGGCAGTGAGTAGATCCTTGTGACTGGGGGGCGGGAGGACTGAACAGGGGCTTTATTTGGGTTTGACAGACCAGGGGGAGGCAAACATGAGACAGTAAGAGATAAATGGGCAGGGAGATCATTTTGTTTCCAAGCTGAGCGGAGCAGCTGTTCTATGGGTGGTTGTGTATCTTGGTAAGCGAGACTGGTAGAATCTGCTGTATGTTTTTATTTTTTGTGACCCCTGAATTATGATCAACGTCCTTAACCCCCCCCAATAGGTGAAAGCGCTGTTCAGGTTTTCCCTGTCATTGGAAGATCACTAGTTTGAACCCCACCCTCTACAGAACAGTCACATGTCTGTGGGCTCTTGAGCAAGGCCCTTCCAGCCCCCCAGCTCCAGGGGTGCCACATGTTGACTGACCCAGTGCTTTGACCCCCCTCCCCCCCGCCCCCCAAGCTATGGAGAGCAAGATAGGGCAGGTGAAGAGAAGCATTCCAATGTGCTTGTGCAAATGGTAAATATAATTTATGCTGGATTTGAAAGGATGGCTTCTGGTTTTGAAACACATTCACACAAGTAGCAGGCAGAAAATGACATACATGTCAGTCTGCAATGTTCTGTCAGAGTTCACCTGGTCTTTATTAAATAACTGTAGCACTGGACTGGTGTGACTGTAGCCACGCAGGAGCATTTTAACCGGAATGATCGCACAGGTTTCAGCCTTTAATAAGAATGATGATAACATAATGGATGGTGTTCAGGAAGGCCTCAGGTGTGCTGGAATCTGCCCTGTGTCCCTCTTTGATGGCACCGACTTTCATAATAGAATAGAATGAGCAGGACTGCTTTAAATGGCAGTAATCGCAGTGGGTGGGGCTGCTGCTTTACACAGCTGTTCACGAGGACCTGACGCGGGCCGGTGGGGGCGTGTGTGTACGGGGGGGGGGAAGAATGGCAGAGGATAGCGGGAAGGCTTCTCCATT
>JAODKC010000107.1:2059374-2073115 GCA_026777985.1 Mormyrops attenuatus | reverse complement strand
CCCCCCCCCCCCCCCCCCCCCCCCCCCCCCCCCCCCCCCCCCCCCCCCCCCCCCCCCCCCCCCCCCCCCACCAAGCCTACCACCTGCTGTCTGGAAACAACTACACAGCCAAGCGTACAGGAAGCGGCGCTCCAACCGCCCTTCTCACCAACCCCAGGGGCAGCAGATGGCCGCGCGGTTACTTAACGCGGAGGCGGAGCCCAATAAGAGCGGGGCTGTGAGCGGTGCCTCCGGGCCAAGGTGCCGGGAGGTTTTCCAGGTCCGCACGGCCAATCGAGCTCAGGGCTGTGGGGTAGGCACTATGCTTGTTTACGTGGCACACGACTCTTCGTGTCGCAGAGAGAGGGGACGGCAGACAGGGGGCGCCACTGCGGCCTCCAGGTTTAATTACTCATATCCATTCTGTCTTTACAGGGTTGACAAGACCTTCTCCAGGGCCAGGAGTTTGTGGTGAGTGCTTTTCATTTTATCACCTCTCATAAAAATCAAGGCCATGAAAATACAAAAAAACAATATTTAAGTAATGGATTATGCAGTCTGGGTCTCCCTGCTGAGACTGCTTTCCCCGTGACCCGACCTCGGATAAGCGGAGGATAATGGATGGATGGATTATGCAGGAAAAGTTATAAAATTGATTAAATAGTAAAAAAAAAATGTTTTTGTAGTTTGTGTTTACATATGTGTATGAGGTACGCTGGTAGTCAACTTGTTCACTGATCGAGGTGTAAGTCGTCTTTTTTCTTGCGGAGGAGGCGCCCATGGCAACAGAAGCTGGGCAACCTGCCCGCATCATGTCCCCATCTGCACTCTAAGAGCCAAAACCGGCCGTCCTTGGGGTTTACTCTGCTCCCCCAGCCTGTTGTGTCCCACCGGTGCTTCTTCACTGTCCCAACAGACTTGAATCTCCCGTCATGTTCACTGATTAAGCATGAGCAACTTGACGTTCGTATCTTTAAGAGGTTACTGCGTGACTCACCTGTAATGAGCCGGACTGGGGCCGGCTAATCACTAGCGAGCAGGTTTCCTTCCGAGTGGGATGTGTGTGAAAACCGGGACAACACTTTCCACACCCCTGCAGTCCATGAAGGGACCCTCTCTGGTACAGGCTCCGCAGGATGTCTCGTTGCCACAGCAACGGGCGACGGTTCTGCACCACAGAGGCCGCCGATGTGTGAGCATAACCGTGGTCAAGGCATCATGAGGGCACCGCACAACCCACTGGGCACTGCATGTGGGTTCGGGGAGCAAACTGGTGGGGATGGCCAACCCAAATGAGCCGCGCAGTGTATCTGCAGCTTCGCCTGTTCCGCGAGAACAGGCACTGCAGCATTTGGGGGAGGGGGGGCATGCTGAGCAGCGCTCTGCACTGGGGCAGTGGCTTCATGAAACCCAAGGACAGCAGAGCGTGTGCAGCCATGAGCTAGACCACATCCCCGCTCTACTGCCCCGTGGCCGAGCAGGGATCTCCCAGCCTGCCACTGGCGGGTCATGGAGTGGAGTTGGTTTTAGGTAAAGGCTTCGCGCTCCAGCGTCTCCCGAGGAATGTGGGACCGCCTCATGTTTCACTTCGGTGAGATCAGCCGCTAAAAATGGCCGTCTGTGATACCGGGCACCTGGGCGACTGGGAGCGTTAAGCGTGAGCCCCCGTTCTCGACCGCTCTCGCACGGAAGCGCAGCAGACAGCCAGCCCGGGACAAAGTAGCAAGCCGCCGTGAAGACGAGTGCTTTCCCGCGCAGGAAGTGGGCGTGTTTTCTCAGCTGGCGTCGCCACGCGCCGGTCACAGCGGCGGGAACGGCGATCAGCCTGGGCATTTCGGGCCTGACGGAGAAGCGCTCTGTGCCTCATCACACTGAGCACTTCCCCGACACTGTGGGGAAGGCCTCAGACATGCCCTGTCCACCTTTTCGAATCGGAAAACTCAGGAAGTTCTGGTGAGTTTAAAGGAATGCAATTTCAGGGAAGGAATTAGTATCAAACAGTTATTTTTTTTCTCCATACGTCATTTGCATACATGGACTTATTGTGTTATCCCTACTTACCATGTATTTTCTAGTCTCTCTATAAGCGCTTTCTACACATCATAGGTGTTATTTCATTTTCATTGGCTAAGATCCTTCATTCTTAATTGTAAGGTATGCTTAGTTGTCTATGTTATGGTAGCCTGAACTTTAAGCATTTAAACAACTTGACTTGGGATTCGGGAGAACTGTATAACAAAAAGGGTAAAATAGGGCTATTATGAAAACAAACCAGAAACGGGGGGTGGGGCACACATTCATTCTTGTGGGGGAAAGAAGCAGCAGGTGACAGGAAATTAATGCATAAACATGGGCAGTCGCCTGATTAGTCTTATGGCACTTTCCCACTGCCACCAAGAACCAAGACGTCCTGGGAACTGCCGATTTTCCACTTTCAAGTATGCAAGCCGTTACCTGAGCCTTAACCATGCTGACGCAGCCCCACCTACGGGGCCGAAAGCGTTTGCGTCACTGCCATCGAAATGCACAGAGATACCGGTGTTCTGCTCATGGATTATCTGATCTGAAGGTAAAAGGAGTGTTATATATTATTCATTATTCATCGAGATGTACTGGTGCATTACCGATAACTCGCAAATTGAAAATTTGATGTGATTCTCACAAACATGCTAGTGAAACTTAGCACATGGTAAATCATAATGTACACCGAGTGAACAGTAAATAAGTGTCTCTTCGGTTTTACGTCACTATCGCTCTCCGAACCCGGCCTTTACCGAGCCAGTGGAAGTGGAGTCCAGTGCAGTGGAAAACTGAAGCGAGCTGGAACTGCACTGTAATTAGTCCCTCTTCGCGGTACGGCTCGGGTACAACACGGTTCCTGTATGCTAGTGGAAAAGCAGTTTAAAGACAGAAATCAGCCAGTGTTTGGACTATAAGAGGAAATCAGAGAGAGATGCATGCAAACTGCAGACACAGAGCCCCCTCCTTAATGTCCCCCACCCCCACACAAAGCCATAACTACAAACTGTGCACAGACCACAACAGTGCAAACTATGATTGTAAAGCAACAAATTCACGCAGAATCATCATATATACATAAGCATGGCTGTGACAATCGAGCATTTTTAGCTCTTGTAACTAGATGTTTTTCTTTCTGTAAATGATGCAAAGGTTTCTGATGAGTCAGATGAGTTTTGCCTTCCTCAGGTGAGACGCAGCTCTGGTGATGTACTTTGATGCAGATCTCACTTGTTGGCTGAAAGATAATTTCCCCCAGCAGCTCTTCTGGCTCCTCCTGTGGTTCTTAAATCCTTCCTTACGTGTCTGAACTGCAAAGACAGAAAATAGCTTTTTGCTAATGGTACAATATGGCAGTGTATTGGACGGAAGATGCGTGGGCCCTCTATCTCCCAGGAGCTCCAAGCTTATCATTACGGTGCCAGACTCCTTTGTGCTCACCCCCCCATCCACCAGGGTCGCTCATGGCAACAGGCCGCACCATGACACAGTCACACCAGTCCACCTGGACCACATGACTAAGTCCGGTTCCCGGACATTATTTCAACATATTTCGGCTTTTTTCCACCACAGAAAGTCAAACTAATTGTGAGGGATTTTAGAAACGATTAAAATGTCTAAATATTAGAACAACTTTATTCTTTCTGGATTCATCTGTCATAGAATGTGTTCCCTGACCTGAATAAATGCAGTTTGCCGATTCTTTTTTTAATTCCTGAAATTCATTTTCAAAATGAATTCAAAAGGATGACGTTGGAATACAGGGGGATTTCGTTTCTGTATGTGGGGGACCTGGCTCTCCGCAGCCCTGTGAGAGACGGCATCCAGGCCTCTGGCAACCGGCCTCAACCTGCTGGTGTGGGGCTGGTGCCCAGAACAAGGGTCCACGAGCGGCCAGGAACTCTGCTCACGCTTCCTATTCTGGTCTACCAGCCGAAACGCAGATGAAAAGCACTTTGATTGTTAAAGTCTTCTGTTTTCATTAACATCAGCTTAGATTTCCATTTCACATAATATCTTGGGGTATTATTTGATCCTACAGCCTGTTTATGCTTGTTTTACTTGTTGAACAAAAGCTCTATTTCATATTTGTAGGATTGAATGTAAAAATTGTCAGATGAACCCTAGATTTTTGCTTTCCTACACCTCATGTGTTTTGTTCTTAATACTTTGGTTTAAAACTGGTTTCACTCCTAACTTTGCTGAGTTTTGGCTGGATTGACCATCTGGCCCCTGGGCATTTTGCCAATGGGTGGATGGGTATGGGCCATGAGGACCCCAAAATTTAATCCCAGTCCAGCCCTGTTTACACCCAAGAACAATGTAAACACAGTACATTTCACTCATGCAATTAAATATGGCAATATATACAATATCCTGTCATCGCCATTGATGTGCCAAGCGCCCTCTAGTGTATGGCCGCCAGCACTGCTTCGTGACTCCTCCAGTCAGAACTTAGAGAAGCTCTGCATGGCTCCAAGAGATTCGTCATATGAAAAAAGGGTGGTCTCTTCGAAAGGGAGGAGCACATTGATTATTAACCATGAACCACGGTTAACCATGAAGGTATATAATATTTCTGTGTAGCTTCCTTCAAATTTAAATTGTGTTCTACTTCTGGAATTTTACATTACGTTAGTTAGTACTTAAAGATCATAATAGATATGGCTGGCACTACATGCACTGTTATGGAAATGAATCAATACCCTTCTGACCAATTACATTTGAGAATTCAATGCCGTAGTATAAATGCTGTGAAAAAGTTTCTGGGAAACCGTCTGTGTAAGCCCTGTGTAGCGGACAATGATATATCTTGTAATTTACTGGACTTGTATCAATTGTTTTCACTGTAGGTAGGATCTCTTACAGTGCAGTACAGTGCCATACAATGCAGTGATCAGAGTTTTGGGGTTACACATGTCCTTTTCCGGGTATGAAATGTTAAAGTTGATTCCTCTCTCTCGTGTGGAGCAGTGCAGTCACAGAAGTGCCCATAATTATTGGCCTGCATGGTCTAGCAAGTGCTTTGCGTTCACCTTTTCTTATATCAGTTTGGAGATTTCCACCCACTAGATCTGGTAATTAGGTGATGTGTACGAGTAGGGAGATCTGCAGACTATGTTGGATTCTGGGCTCCCAGGACCAGAATTGGGGTGAATGCTGGTGAATAACCCAGGATGGGGCACCAACCCGTCATAGGTCACGCTCACCATTCACACCATTCAGACCGACGGCTGATTGTTGACTAGTTCACTCCCCTCTTATTTCCATGAAAGAAATCAGGGTGTTGGAAAAGTCTCTCCACTGCAGTGATGTTCAGCGATGTACGAGTCCATTTCATGAGCGCCCCGACAGTGACTCAAATCGCTAACATCAATAAAGATCCTCAACCTGCTTTTTTGACTAATATGCTTAAATGGTATTTTAACTGTCCCACCTTAATTTGACCCCCTTTCTACCTCCACCACTGATTATACCCAGAAACAGGATGGTGCCCCCTGTTGCTTTGGGTGACTAATAACTGTTTTGTGAAATCTAAAGTTAAAAGCCACAGGCTCCTACAAGATGATAGGTCAACCTATAGAGACCTGATTCCTAACCCAGTCCTCAGGGACCCACAGACGGTCCACATTTTTGCTCCCTCCCAGCTCCTGGTGGACTGTCTGTGTGTCCCCAAGGACCAGACTGGAAAACACTGCTATAGAGTGTAATAGGCTAACAGGTTTGGCACACAAGTGGTACCAACCTGATACAGACCTGAAGGGCTGAGCCTTGGTCCATATGGAAACTCCCCTGCTGCTTATTTGTTGGTAATGGATTTGTAGCAGAAAAACTGAGCAGATGGGTCGCTGTGCTGATACACCTGCATAATGAAATGCTGAAGCCAGAGGCAGCTGGGAAACCCGGGTTTGTGGTTAAGAATGGCAGCCCATAAAAGAGCATAATCTCAATATGGGGTCCAAGCTTAAGAGTCAGATGGGGAGCCCTGCTGAAAATACATTCTGCTGCCTCTAAATGCACATAATAGTGCCCCTTGTACTTGCACAGTAAATGATACAGCTGACATTCAACCCACACTGTAGCCCTCATCCAGATTAGTGTTCTGAAAGTGTATGCCTCTGTCACGGGGGATGGGGGACCTGCATTCACACTTTAAAGCAGTGTTCCCCACGGCCGGTCCATGTTTTTGCTCCCTCCAAGCCACTTACCAGGCAGTCCACATTTTTTCTGAGCAGAACATCACACCAGTTTTGTCAGGATTATCGGTTAACCGTTGTTTGTTTCGGGGTCTTTTATCAAACATACTGTACTACCACCTGATTGGCTAAGCAGAAAACAGGGTTTCCATTAAACATTTCAGGTTGCATGAACTTTACCTTCTACTATAAATGTATTTTACCTGTAAAATGTCTTGCTAGCTGTTTAAATTGTGGCTCATGTCGTTTAATACGTGTTGCACTTGGTGGCTGTAAGGCAGGTGAAGTGTTGCTTGGGGGAGAGAATCAATGGAAATGTGAGATGCCAGAGATGAGGTCATTCCCTCAGTCACTGCTAATTGCCTGGCCTTAGTTAGGTTGGGCATTTATGCTAGGATGATGGAACTTATACTTTTCATTTTCTTCCAGTCATGTCTTTTGTTGAGTAAGTTTTGCATACCTGACTAATCTCTGCTCTTCACTAAATCATTCTAATGTCCATAACATTGATGGGTTGAAGACACCTTCATTTCATTGTCTTATGTTGATTTCCTTATGTCCTGCACTCTATACTGATGTTTGGGGTCGATTTGACTCCAATTTAAAAAAAAATTGTAATTTATTTTTACATTAATTCACTTCAGATTTTTTCCACTACTAAGGGCCATCCCATAATTTTTTGACCATGTGATGGCTCCAGAGCTCCAGTTTTCACTCCTAACTCTCCACACACACATGATGAAAGCAGATGAAAATATCTGGTTTCACCCTAAGATAATTTATTTAATGCCTAAAATGTGATGACTTGTTCTAAAAAGAATGTTACATTTTTTGGCTTTGAAAAATGTCCATGTTGCCTTAGCAGTGTGTTTTGGAACTTTATTTTATCGCAGGATGAATCGCCGTCCAATGAGTTTGGAGGCATTTAGTGGAACTTGAGCAGATAAGATGTTTTTACACACCTCAGAATTCTTTGTGTGACTTCCATTTACACCGTCAGTGAAGATAAGTGTGCTTGTACCTATGCAGCCAAACATGCCCAGGCCACAACCCCCCCCCACCACCACCAAATGAGCTAGTATGCTTTGGTTCTTGGGCAGTTCCTTTTCATCTCCACACTTTCCATTTGCCATCACTCAGGTTACTCTTGGTCTCCTCTGTCCATAAGACCTTTTTCAAGAATTCTGCAGGCTCTTTTAAGTACTTTTTCCCAAACTATAATCTGGTCATCCTGTTTTTGTGGCTAACTAGTGGTTTGCATCTTGCAGTGTAGCCTCTGTATTTCTGTTCATGACCTTTTCTGAGGATAGTCGTCTCTGCCAGAGACACAGCTGCCTCCTGAAGAGTGTTTCTGATCTGCTGGACAGGCATTTGGGGATTTTTCATTACCACACTGAGGATTCTATCATCAGCATTGGAGGTTAGGCACGTTTAAAAATAAACAGTTTGAGGAACAGTTTAAGGTACTCTTTGTATTTTTTGTTCCCTATCGAGAGGTGATCAAATACAAAAAAATTTAACCAATCTGACAACATTTAATACTGCTTCATAGTGACTAAAGATTGCAAAAACGTATATAACAGCAAGGCTTAAATGCGAAACCAAACTACTGCAGCTAACCCATGCCACCCAATCATTAAAACATCTTAAGCTTACACAAAATCACATTTTAAAAAATGGCCCATTATTTACAGCTAATAATGCAAATTATTGTACAGACACTCCTCTACTTACGAACTTTCTACTTACAAACTTTCAGACATACGAACGAAGAGACTGTAAGTCCAAGTTGTGTTCATTGGGCTCCTGTTTCCTGTCCTTAACGTCAGTTTTTTTTCTGCGCACCAATTCCGCCTAATTCGACTTCTGGCCGTTACTCCCGCAGCGCAGCAGCGTAGCGTGCACACTCCTAGCATCCTAGTTCTTTGTACTTGCATATACCCTTAAAACAATGTTGAATAATGACTTACGAACATTTCAAGTTACGAACGGCTGTTCAGAACGCATCTCGTTCGCAAGTAGAGGAGTGTCTGTATTGTAAATTATCAGTAGCAGTATAATGTTTTGTTCTGTAAACAGCACTGTGCAGTTGAGATAAATATGTTCAGTTAATGAGTGCGGCATTCTTTGAGTCCGGAAATTGTTTATGGTGAGACTCTACCCTCCGAAACAGGTATTGCTTTTCCTTGTGAGAACGTGACCGCATATAAACATCAATGGCATGCTCCTCGGCTGAGCTCTATAAACAATGTACTGTATACAAACAACGAAATAGCAGCCACAGTCTAAGACCTGGGATTGTACTATGCAAAGTGACGAGTGGCAGGATATGTAAACACAGGCATACGTGCAATTTGGTATCATCAGTGTGCTTTGGTATGATATGTTGGATACTTTCCCCTTTGCATTGACTTCTGGATAAGTATCAGTACCAAAAAATCCAGCACCCAAAGTACCAAAGCAGCTGGGGTACTTTTTTGGTACTTTGGGGTGAGACTTGCAAACGTATTCACTGTGGATTGGTTATACAAATAGGCTGCCTCTGAAACACAATACAACCAGTGTCTTGAAAAAGCTTCAATTGCAGTCTGGCTGGAAGAACAACATGATAATCAGGGTGCCATGACAAGAAATTTTAAAAAGCATTTTGTATAATGTGCTAGGGCAGCACGGTATTGGAAAGTTTTCAAGTATCGCAATGAGATTTTGTTGTAATTCATACTGGAATATTTATAACGAAAAAAGGAGTTCAAAATAAGTTTCTGACAAACCCATCTGGGAGTGAAGGATGAAAATTATTGTCTCGGAGGATGCATGCGGAGCTCATGCAAAAGCAGCAGTGATGCACTTTAAACTGACTTTTAAAAACATATACTAGATAATAAGCGGGAACAATCATTTAGATTGCATGTCCTGTAAGTGTAACATAACACACTGGGCAAAGACACTTGATAGGCCCCTAGTGGATGGCCTTGCTCATGCTATGCCTCTAAATGTGTTTTTTGAAGTGAAGTCCTTGGCTTTGTGAGCACCAGCAGACCAAGGGAGCAGTAGTACCCCATGAAGAGCCTTGCACTGCACACTGGAGAGGGGTGTTGTGGACTCCCCAGAGCTTACCTGAATGGTGCAAGTGCGTAGAGTACTAAATATTTCAAACAACCAGGGCATTTCTTTAACATGCTCATAAATGTGTAAATTATGATTTTGCCATCTTTCAGTTCATTTGACTTCCTCTGCTGGCCCCTGGAGGATGGGCTCCCCCTTTGAGTGTGGTTCCTCCCAAGGTTTCTTCCTTCTAGGGAGTTTTTCCTTGCCGCCGTCGCCTCTGGTTTGCTCACTGGGGGCTTTGGGCAGGGATAATGTAAAGCTTTGAAACAACGTAATGTTGTGAAAATGAGGTATACAAATAAATATGAATTGAATTGAATATTATACAGATCTATGTAAATGTATATTGGGTTCCCCCATTCTAGTCCTGCATGGCCAGTTTGCAAAATATTTGGTAGATTTCCCTGCTCAAACACACCGACTAAGCCTGGCAGCTGAGTAAGGTGTGTTTAAACTGGAAAATCTGCAAACTGTGTTGGATTCTGGCCCTCCAGGACAGGAACTGGGGAACCCTGGAAATGCAAAAATGATTGGTGTGCATCTCTGCAAAGGTCTGTGATTAAAAACTGTCTGGCTTGTGTGTTGAAAGATAATACAGTTGGGAGACTGAATATCGAAGAGCTAAGTTTACCAGTGTCACAGGATTCTTGTGGACAAGTCATTTCGAGAGTTTTGGACAGCCTATATGTTACGTTAGGTAATTATTCTCTTTGATTGGTACAAGCACTGTTTCTGTGATCCTGAAAGCTAACCTGCTCCAGAGCGGTTTTGACGTGTAGCATGAGTTACCATGGTGATTTATCCTGCTAAGAACAGTGGCCTGTACTACGGAACGGGGTTACTGGCTTATCGGGGTAACTTGTCGGATTTAAGGTAGTCTGGGCAAAATATAAGTGAATGAATATGAAGTCCATTTAAACTGTGGTACCTTAAATCCGACAAGTTACCCCGATAAGCCAGTAACCCTCCTTCGTAGTACAGGCCACAGAACCGGTGTTTGAAAAGCCAGAGTTGTCGCTATTTATCCTCAAAGTTATCCAGCTAAGCAAGGAATGCGATTTTGTGATACAGGCTCCCGGGGAGTATTCTTTGTACGTGGATTAAAACTTTTGGTCCTTTAACGCTGCAGGAGCATTGGATTAGTCAAAATGGATTAAATGACCCAAGATTACTGAGTGCACCCATGGACAACTGACTATGCAATGTATATCGACACTAATGATCCAGAAGTTTGTGATTGACTGTCTAAAATGGAAGGGAATTCGCAGTTAGCTGGGTTAACTTAAGCTAGAAGTAATGATTGTCCAATAGGAAATCTTACCTAAACTCTTATTGGATGATTATTACTTTTAACCCAAGAAATCCTGCTTTGTGGAACACCTGTTTTTTGTTCAGTAAACCGCCATTTTGGAGAAATGAGACTCGGCAGGTGGATTCCTGCTAATGTGCTAAATGCTAATGATACTTTAGTCGTAGCACTCCACCCTGATTATTACTCTAAGGAAGAAAGATGAAAATGGTGGCGAGGTGAAATGCGAATCCAAAAAATGTTGCATGGGTTGCAGAAGCGCATACTTGATCTAAGCGCATCCTTGATCTAAGCGCATCCTTGAAGTCTAGCCTGTTGGGTGAAAAAGCACCTTTAAGGAGAGAGTAAGGGCTCAGAGCCCCCCCAGGGAACACAGGGAGCCCCTCTAGGGCTTCCCGTTGTCCACATCAAAGGAGAAAAAAATATTCTGGAATTAATTTTCCGACTTTTTTTTTCCCAGGTTATGTTTGTGACCTGTTTTCTTTTACATTTCAGTTTCACATTAATTACTGAATTTAATGCAACATTAATGACCCTTATTGGCCACTATTCTTCATATTTCTTCACTTCATACTTCATATTCTTCACTTTCGGTGCTGCAAGTACCTTTAGATAATGTGTCAGTGTCATGTTGCTTGTGCATTTATTATGCACCATTATCCTACATTATCCTCACCCTACTCTGTATTTGCTCTCTGATATTTGTATGACTCATAAGGTTAGCATAATACTCAGGCCTAAGAGCAAGCTTAGCGATAATCCTACGACCTTGGTCAGAATAAAGTGTTTTCAAGATGAATGGTTGGATGGAAGGATGGATAGATATTCCTAGTATTTCGTTTTTCAGCCTGTTGATTATAAATCAGTATTATGGGATGCTGACAAAGCTGAGCTTTGTTACGGTGTGATGGGTGCAATTACTTGATTGCACCTTTTTTAAAATATATTTCCAATTTTGGTTTCCCCTGGCAACAGCCCCAGTCAGGGAAGCACATCGTTTAATTAAGATTCAGCATTTGGAAATCGAGGCAAGCCCTCATCAAGTGGCTCTGATAGGCAGGCTTCACTCTCTCTACTACACCAGCTTTTAGGGGGAGGGAGGGAGGGAGAGAGAGAGAGAGGGGGGAGGGAGAGAGAGAGGAAGGGAGAGAAGGAGAAAGAGGGTGAGAAAGAGAGAGAAAGATAGGGAGAGAGAGAAAGAGGGAGGGAGAGAAACAGAGTGAGAGTAAGAGGGGGAGAGAGAGAGGGAGAGAGCAGAAGATGATACAACAGCTACGTATGACAGGGCGGAGGAGAGCGGCTCTGGCAGTAGGTGTATGAGAGGGAAGCAGATGAAACGACAACTCCATGTGACAGGGTCCAGCTGCAGGTAGACAAGCAGTAGA
Source organism: Mormyrops attenuatus (assembly GCA_026777985.1). Taxonomy (NCBI): domain Eukaryota; kingdom Metazoa; phylum Chordata; class Actinopteri; order Osteoglossiformes; family Mormyridae; genus Mormyrops; species Mormyrops attenuatus. Next base: position 2,061,119 of record JAODKC010000107.1, on the reverse strand, counting down.
GTGTGTGTGACAGAGAGAGATCAAGGCTGCGTGGGGGAGAGATCCCTGCTCCACCATCCCGACGGGATCTCGAGGACGCGTTTCAGTTCCACACCCTCCGGCAGACCAGAGACCAGCCCACCAGTGAGTGAGTTTCTGTGACGATGCCTCTGCTCACGCTGGACCGAGCAGGGGGGTGATGCAAGGGCTTAACCTGGGCTTACTGCCGATCGTGGCGGCATGTGCGAGGTGCCACACGTGTGGAGCTGACGGGGGGGGGGGACTTCCAGGCTGCACGCTGATGAGATCGGGGTCGCAGAGTACAAAATGGCCCAATTATGCAGTCCTGCTCTTTATTTCGTGTTAGTGCATGCAATATTATCTTATGTCGAGCATTTTTTTTTATTATAAAATTTCAAAGACGTCTCCGTGCGTTTACACCTATTCAAAGGAGCTTGACCTTCCTAACAAGCTGATCACTCTGCTGCATTTCACACTTTGACTACAGGACAGTAGTGTGAGCAAAACGTTTTAATAGAAATTAATTTCTGTACTAGAAGCCTGTTTTCGTTTTTTGTTTTTTTTTTGGCGGTATTGCAACATACTGCCGCCCGTGTCACAAGCAAAAACAAGAGCGAATCCTCATGCTTTTCAACTTTTGTATCTCTGTAAAGATTTTCAGGGCCGGAGTGGGACTGAGTTTAATGTGTGAGACATACTTTCAGAATCACTGAGTAAGACATGGTGTTAACATAACAGTGTCCCACAACCAGGGCGGAACACCAGGAATTCTCCAGACTCGCTAACCTGACATTGACCATAACGCTATACTCCACTTTACTCAGTTTGCTTTTACGAAAGACCCTTTCCGCTAAGGAAACTACACTGATACATTATTTCTATTACTTCTGTGTACTGTAGGCTGTGCATGTGTCATATCCTTCTTGCTTTTGCTATATGTTAGTATTTTAGGTTTTATGTGTTATTTGATATGATTTGGTAGTTTATTTTTGGGATCTGAACGCTGAAAATCTTTTGCGCTTATAAATAACTGGCAATTGCTTCATTGCTTTACTCCATTTATATGCAAAAATTTTCCAGCTTTCCCAGATCCATTTCAGCTTACAAAAGGCTTCATAGGAACACTCCACTTTCATAAAGCGGGGGATACCTGTATTCCTTAAGGACTTGGAAACCAGAGTGGGCTGTGATGGTACTTTGTAGATCCTCTACCTGAGACACAATTCTGCTTGAAATGTCTGGCTCCACCCACCTGAAGACATGGCTGAACTACAGATTCCTTCTTGGCACACTCCCTGCTGTCCCATTTCTTAATATTGTGGTTTTATCATCTCTCAGAAAGGGAAATTGGGTCTACATGCACGCAGTTATAGCTTATAGAAGGTACTTGTTAGCAGGGAGCTAATGGCAGATAGGAAGCGATAAATTGCCAAAAGCAATCGTCTCGTCTTGATGCCAAGAGGGAACCGAATGTCTGCCGGGCTGTGCCGCTGTGGTGTAATTTCATAGGGTCCTGTCTTATTAAATTTCGATGAACTGATATACAGGACAGTCTCATGGGAATTAGCATGCTAGTGCCTAGAAGCAGAATGCATAGAAAGGGATCGGCAAAAAAAAACAGAGAAGCAGTGAGTGTGGAGGCCAGGTTTAAAGTAGGTTGTTTCCATGAAGCTACTTTCAGAGATGTTTTATTCTGCTTGTCAACAATCTGACAAAGAAGAGCTTCTGTAACAACCTTTAATTCT
>JAODKC010000107.1:2045983-2059274 GCA_026777985.1 Mormyrops attenuatus | reverse complement strand
ATGGATGTAGGGGGTGGGGGTGAGTGTTGGGGGTGGTATGGAAAGTCGAAACAAAGGGCCTGGCAAGGACAAAAAGCGATTTGCCCATTAAAAAGAAAATCACGCATAAAAAAACTAACCTGAACCCAACCTGTGCCCAAAGAACCCAAACATAAGACTTATCCGTACTCAGCCCAAAACCTGATACCTTGTTGGGTCCCGTTGGGCTCGAGTCATTTCAGGATTGAGTATAACGAGTCACAGTCACAGAGGACTCCACAGAGGATTTCCATCTCTGCCTAAAGGAAGTTTGATTTGACAGTTTGACTTATGCCTTATCTTCTTGTAAATGGGAGCTTGGGAAGATGCTGACAGTGGTGACCTTGAAAGGTTTACTGAGGCCTGGAAAGCAAGGTGCCATTCCCTCAGAAGACTTTTAGTTTAGGAACTGGGTGCTGAAGTTGGCACAGGGTGAGACTGGAGGGGTTGTGGGTGTGAAAGTCATCCAGGTCCACTGGGCGTTAACGTGAGCATCTTCAGCGCCAGCTCCAAAAGGCTCTGTGGTTGGAGAGGCTGAGATGGAAAGTGGTACGAACAGTGTGGTCCAGTCGGATTACTCAGGATGCAGAGTATGGAAACAACAGACTCTCTCACTGAGGAGCTGTTGGTGGGGTCTGCAGGGAAGGAAGCTGCAGCTGCTCCCGTTGAGTATTGTCATTGTGTTCAGTGTTATACTGAAACAACAGTGTTATTTTGAAGTTCTCTGTATATTTTCAGCATTAAAAAGCAGCCAGTTACAGAACTATAACATCAACTGTAAGCCATGCAATCCATCTTCCTAACGGTTATGCAGTACAGGGCAGCCCAGGGGAACACCCTGCACTGGATGCCAGTCCATCACTGGGCACATTCTCAAAATCACACACTATGGGCAATTTAGAGGCTAACTGCATGTCATCCTACTGCATTTGGTAGCCAGTGTACCTGGAAAAAACGCACACAGCACTGGGAGAACATGCATACATACACGCAGTGTGAGCTTATTTCCATTTTTTTCTGTTTCTGTAATTTCCCTGCAATGCGTTCGTGCCGCATCCTGGGTTATTCCCTGCCTTGCACCCATCAGGATCGGGTCCGGACTCCCGTTACCTTGTACAAGCAGTATAGAAGTTGAATGAAATGAATCTCAGCATTTCTAAGATTTTATACTCCATGTGATATTTTAGAAAAATAAGTGTTGGGCATCTCCTCCTCTTGTGAGAGCAATTCTAAGAACAATAGGTGTGGCACTGGGAACGAGTGTTACCCGTGACCTTGGGTGCGAAACAGAATCTCATTAAAACATAAAGAGTTTGATCCTTACTTTGCTTTTTGCCTGGCTTTTGAGAGTGTAGTCTCTCATACCTGCTCAGAGTTGCTCACATAACTACCTTAATGATGCCATATCAGATGAGACCCCCAATGACAGGAGGTCAAGGCTCCGGCTGCTTCGTGTGACATACTTACCTACTTCAGGCTTGACAAGGGTGCTGTGCCAATTTGCAGAAGGACTGGCTAAATTTTGCCAGAGAATTGCCTTTTTTCGGGGGTTGCCAGACTGGATCATTCCATATATTCCCTATTTCTGAAGATTTTTCTGAAGAGCCACGTGACTCCAAATGAATGATCGAAGACAAAAAAGTACTTCATTCTTAAGCATAAACGGATTTAATCTTTTAATTACATGTCAGAATTAGGTGGGAGAAATGTCTTAAAGTTTAATCAGTACGTGATTCTACCTGTACCATGCGGCCCTGATGGAGGAATGTGCTAAAATGGCAAAAGTTAAATACATTTTATAGGGCGATACTTAAACATGAATGTGTGAAAAGCAAAGGCCTTGCGTGAGTGTGGGAGAAGCGTTCCAAATGCGTGAGACTTGGCGGGTCTGCTAGTGCGCATCGCTAAAGCCAGGTAACACGAGAAGCTGGTCAGGCCGATGCCTTGATGCACAGGAGACAAACCACACATATTACGTTTAGACCAGAGACCTCAACACACAGAGCACCTGCCAGGGCCAAAGATTGCTGGAACACTCTAGTAAGGTGCTGATGTTCAATATGTGTAACTCTAACCTTCGTCCTATGTTAGCTTTCTGTACGCACCTCTTATGTTAGACGGGTCGGTGCCGACCCGTGTCTTAAATCAGCCATAAAATACCCCCAAAACAATTATTTATCATCCAGTTTATTTCTTACCTCTTGGTTACCTTGTTAGGCTTCCTTATCCATGAAAAGATTGGTTTTAATATTTTTGTTGTGGCTTTCTGGACCATTCTTTTGACAGCATACCTCTCGTTTTCAATAAAAAATAATGGTAAAGTAAGCCTCAAGTGAATTAAATAAATAAACTGAATTGGTCTTTTCTTGCCTTACATGTCTGCACATGCCTTGCCTAGTGAATTTTTTTTTCGTATATTAATTTTGTTTAAATAGAGGATCCTGATGCAGTACACAAATATATGTGGTGCTTTTATGCATTTTATGCTTACAAACAGCAGAGCGGATAGAATCTGGACCAGAGCATTTATAATTTAGTGATTTTTTTTTAATTTGGTTTACATAGAGGTTCCTGACAAAGTCAAAAAGCCTTTATGAAGTACACAAATTTATTTGGTGCTTTTTTACATTTTAAACTTAATAACACCATACGAAGGCTAACCTATAATGTTTTTAATGACCGCATTTTTAATGCAGTGTCTATAAGGATTAACCTTTCAAACAACTGTAGTTTGGGGGCATGTTTAAAAATCACTGAGCATTGTAAAGCACGTTATTGCCAAAGAAGCACCTGAAGAGTATATCTGGAATATTTTTTGTATTCTGTTGCTGTGTTGTTGTCATTTTCTGGTCTTACATTCTCAGCATTTTATTTTTCTGGGAGACATTTCAAGAACTGAGGAGAAAAGATGAAGATCAGTGTTGTGCAGGCGTATCATCTCTGTACATCATTGAGAAAGGTGGCAGTTTGACGTTTTGCAGTTGACAACTAATGTTTTGTTGTATAAGGAATGTAATTTGTTTTTATTGTCAACACAACGCAACCCAATGATGATTTTGCAGATGCTCCCTGTTTGTCTATAGTCCAGAATTAAAATCCACTCTTTAATTTCCTCATACTTGTGCAGCCTGGGATACAAATTGGTTTGACTGAAAATGCTATATATTGGATTCCCTGGTATTTCAATAATGGGGGATTTTCAGAATGCTGCCTGCAGTTTGGCACCCAAATGCCTCACCCAGCCCCACGTCTCTCACATGTCTCTGTTCGTGTTACCAGCATCGTTTGTGTCTCTCTGCTTTTCAGGAAACAGGATGGAGGGGATCGTGTCTCAAGCACACTAGCGCCCGCTCCCTTCCAAGCCCCTCCTCCGGTGACCGCTCTGCCGTTTGTGAAGGTAGCGTGGGTGTAATTATTTCCTGGACCTCCTTGGTTTCTGCACCATTAGCAGAAAGTCTGCTGATCTCCTGATCACCTCCGCTATCTGCTCTCAGTCCATCTGCTTCTGCACTCGTCTCTCTTCTCCAAACTTCTCCCCTCCCATCTTCACTGACCCGTATCTGTAGATACTTATGCTCCCGTACATGTTGCTCACTAAGGTCACCGACTCTCCTGAAGTGAACTGCTTCCCTCTGCTGGAAATTGCGGGTGAAAACTCGGGGGCAGGTTAGAGCGTGCTGAGCGCTTTGTCTGCCAAGTGGTGCTTACACAGCAGTTGGATGACATCCAGCACCACTCCTGCTGAAGTTCCTTCTCATAATCCATAACGTGGGGCTTAAACAATGCACATAAAGTGCAATTTTTCCTAATTCATGCTGGACTAGCAGGAGTGGCTGCATATTTTGCACACATTATTCTGCATTAGCATTGCAGTGTTCTAAAACACTGACACTTAGATGATTAGAGGAGGCTGCAGTGCAGTGTGCTAAGCGTGGTTTATGGCCAGGGATGCACATAACTGGTACGCAAGTACGCATTCACCTTAAAAAGCGATAACAGTGCAAATGCGTACACATTTTATGTGCATTTGTGTGGATATGACAAGAAATCATCGTGCATTTTAACATTTATATGCTATTTTGTACTTTGCGGTATAAAGGTTAAAATGTATAGTAAGTTCATGTTATAGCAGCACAAATGCACATAAAATAAGTATCCATTTGCGCTGTTACAACGATCGATTGCCGCACATATTGCCTTTAGCGCCGTATGCCTGTTGGCGTACCAGCTATGTGCATCCCTGGCTTTGGTTCTTCATTTGAACCAGGAACCAAAGTTCTTTAGTGGAAGTAACGTTAGCACTGGGGTCGCTGTCTGAATGTTGCAGGATGGGTTTTAAGGGGTTGAAACGTGTGACAGAAGATTGCCTGGTTGTGAATGTAACCCACCCAGGCGCAGAAATTGTAGAGGACAGGGGAGCTCTGTTTGAAGGGACAAAGGGACCGTGGGCCCCGAGGATCACACATCGGCGCCCTTTCAGCACCCCTGATGCCGTGCTCTTCCAGTATCGGCCCACTTCCTGCACATCCATCAATAATCTGCTCCACAAAGAAACCGATTCTACCTTCTGTTTGCTTCCTGTGGCTATAAAACTGGAGACCTGTCTTTTTAAATGTTAAAATGTTTTTTTTTGAGTGAGTGTTATGACACAGATGAATTGTTTCGTTTTATGCTATTCACTGGTGGTTCTGTCTCTGTATTCGCTGTAAATAATGGTTACATTTTCAAGAGAACAATGTTTGCGCATTTCCAGCTAGAAGGCCCGGAACAGAGGGCAGTCGTGACGTGACTCCAGCCTCCCGACTGTGTCACACTTTAGCCAGGAAGCTAAAAGCACGTCTCCATTTACTACAGTGAGGAAAGACAGTTCAGAAGCGTTTAATACACAGCGAACATCTGCTGTGCTTGATAAATCCTTTAGTCCAGTGTCTCCCAACCCGGTCCTCGGGGACCCCCCAGACAATCCTCGATTTTGCTCAAGGGACCGGGGGGGGGGAGGGCACTGCTATTGTTTTACATGAGGATGTTAAACCTCTAAAATGACAATGTTAGTTTATGATGGTGATTAAATGCCTAGACTTCAGGGTTCATTTTTATAGAGAACCAAGCAGGAAGCACATGTTTGTCCCACCAGTGAATGAAATGAGGCTTCATTCAGACAGAAGTAAGATAAGAGGTCACTAAAATAGTGAAATAGAGCAGGGAAAACGGGGCCCTCAATCGAGGGAAACCTCCTGATGGGAAGGAGAGAGATAGGAGAGTGGTATCACCTGGAAAGTGGTATCACCAGGAGAGTGGTATCACCTGGCCAGTTTTTGGATGGGAGACCAACTAGGAAAGCTGGGCTGCTGCTGGAATAGGTGTTGGTGTGGCTGACGGCTTAGCCCATCCTGAGCTCTGTGTGGATCCCAGTGCAGTAACACTGTGCTGTAAAAGTGGCAGCATCCTTGGGATTAAAGCTTAAAACTGAGGTCCTGCCTCTCTGGGGTCACTAAAGGCCCCTGGGCATCTCTCGAAAGATTAGGGGTGGTACCCCTGGCTAAAATTGCCCACTGTGGCCCAATCAAATCTGGCCTCCTAATCATCCCCTGTGCCTAATTGGTTAATTCTCTCCTCCCCCTTCACCACCTTAGCTACTGTGTGGTGAGCAGAATGGCTGCCGTCGCATCATCCAGGTGGGGGCTACACAGTGGTTGTGGTTGAAGTGGCTCCCTATTGCATTAATAAGTATAAATAAACATTTCTATGGGTAGGTGTGTAAAAGTATCTGAACAGAGAAAGGTGTATATTCCTGTGTGAATCCTAGGAAAGAATGACTAGAAAACCATGTATAGATTTGTGCCACTGACATTTAGTCATATCCGTCATTCATATTGGCTAATTGGCCTCACTGAAGTTCCTTCAAAGACTCAAAGAAATTAAGTGGAATTTCTATTCCAGCTCAAATGCAGGGAAAGGAAAAACCATTTTATCTATTTCATATCTACATTTGCAATATTTATCTGTCCCCTGCCGAATTTACCAGCATGTTAGAGTAGCTATGGCAAGATTTTGATCTGAAACCTAAAATTTGATTCCCGTCTTCTGGGAAAGGCAGCGGAACAGGGAATTTAGAAATTAGAATTTTATTTTTGGGGGATTCCCATTTATTAGGCTGGGCAATGGGGGAAGGAGAGAATGCAACAGAAGGCTTCTGATTAGACCCCAATAACAGAACGATTATCAGTGAGGAAGATATGTCCATATAGTACGTAAATGGTAGATATGTCCATATAGTACGCACATGGTAGATATGTCCATATAGTACGCACATGGTACCTGATTGCTTGGAAATTCAGGTTCAATGATCACCAGGAATGAGTAGCTGAAGAACATGATCACCCCCCTGTTTCTCGTACCTTTTTCACAACATTGTGTTTGTACCCCTAATGGTTCAGTCTGATTGGTTGATCTGTAATGTGAGTTGTAATTGATACTATAACCATCATCACTGAGATTCAATCTAGTTTGTGAATGATTCTTGAGCTAGTCTGTGGTAGATACTTGATCTACTTTCTCTTTGTTTTTTGAGTTTTGCTCTAACTCACCATGGTAAACTGAACTTCAGGGTCTTCCTCTCAACATTTTAAAAGGTCTGTTAAGTGCATTGTGACCTTTTTGTTAATGAAGTTACATTTTATATTTTTGCATTGTACTAATGTTGCATTATTAATATGAAATGGGACCGAGCATCTGACAAGGGCACTAAGCCAGAGTAAAACGCAGTGCAGAGTAATGAAATTTCAGTGCCAGTTTAATCCCATATGGAAAACTACATTTAAAACCACGGTGACATGATTTCCTCTCAGTTTCTGCATGGATGAAACGGTTCTCTACTGGCATACAGACAAAGTAACACCATACAATATATGTATAAGATATTACTGCAGTACATTTCGAAATTTGTTTGTGAGTGAATCTGAAATATATTATCAAATGATTAGAAGCAATTTGTTAATTGTTAAATTGCAAAACCCAAAAGTATAAGACCATTATACAATAAGGCTCCTTTTTGCCACTTACGAATGGTAATAACTCATTAATTAAAAAAAAAAGATCTATAATAACTTTTCATATTTTGTGTTTTTTATTGTTTATCATTGTCTACTAATGATTTATGATTAATAAGCTGATTATGAAAAATTTGTAAACCCTTTATTAGGGTAGTCTTATTGTAAAGTGGTTCCATATTAAGGTGTTACCAGTAATTTTTATTTAATCAATCGTTGCTGTTTCCCATTTGGATGTAATATGGCACATCGAGGCCTTTGCCTACTTTTCAGAAGCATCGTGGAAGTTTGATGTGTATTTGGCTGGAAGGTCCGCAAATAGGGATGTGGAGTTGAAGGTTTTGCTTGCAGAGAACCATGTCTCTGCTGTGGTGCGTGCTGGTGGTAATGCTTCAGGGCTCCATCAGGGCTGGGGGTACAGGGGCCTGTCTGGTGGGGGCACTGTCAGGAGAGCTGAAGATGCTCCGCCTCTGGGGGGTCCTGTGCCAGGGAGCAAGCAGAAGAGTCACGGGACGAGGCGGGGGTAGGGGTGGAACACCCACACTGTGTCTGTAGTGGAGTGTTGGTATAGATCGGGGAGACACGGAAGAGCAACCCCCCCCCCCACACGCACGTGCGCAAAGAGACACGGCACCTCGCAGTGCCGATGAGCCTCCTGTTAGCGACTCGCTCTCTGGAAGAGCTTGTAAAGGTGCTATCTGCGTGAGATCTGCTGAAAGTTACCGTGGCGACTCAAGGCCCCCCAGGGTCATGGCGAGATTGGGAGACAAAGTAAGTGTCCTATCGACCGCAGGGCTGCCTGAAATCTGCACCACAATCTGAGTTACTCGTGGTATGAAGTCATTGCTTAAACACCACAACCTGACAACGTATCCTAAAACTTAATTAGTGCTTTGTATTTTCTTATTTGAATACCGTTGATTGACAGCAGTTTTGAACGGCCACGTTCACTCCTGATATTAATATTTTGTTTTGCGACAGACTGTCTATGATTTTGGTAATTAATGATTATATTAATATATTTTATGCATTCTACCTAATATGTTGCGATATAGTACAAATCCATTGTTGCATATATGTTTCCAGAAGTGAACTTGTGCAGAATGAATAAAATCCACCAGTGTAGGGTTCAGTGTAGTTCTGTTTGCGGACAGCTGGGAAGTCGGTACGCTTTTGCGCGGTTTTGCACGTCAGGTTTTGTCCCGCTAAGGTGACAGGGTGCTCCTTGTGGACAGTGGCACAGACTCTGTGTGCTCCCTGTCAGATGTTTGGTGGCACTGTGCTTCATTGTGCAACCTACCGTAGCAGATTAGCAACTGCGCTCCGCTAACTGGTGTTTGTTGGGATTCGACCTTCATGCTATGTTTGTCATAGTGCCCAGCCCTGAACCTCTGTACCGGTCATCTGATGTTGCAGCTTACCAAGCACTGTTGCTCTCTGCATTCCCACTTTGCTTTTATCTAGGTGATTTTCCCACTGATTTACTCTTACATGACGGAGTAGCCGTAATACCGGGTAAAGCCAGGTAAACTGGATCTCCATCAGAGGCACAGGTACTTGGAGAGGACAGTGAAATCAGCTTCAGTGATGTCTTTGCCAGTGTTGTGAGAGACTAGTATTGTCGTCATAATGGACATTACCAACATTAATGTGGACAGCACTGTCTTGCGTGTCAGACGTGGGCATTTCAGGTCCAGCAAGTAAAAATCCAGGCCAAGATTTTGTTTCAACCAACCAGTTGAGTACTGTGACTCTTTATACTCAACTGGTTGGTTAAATAAAATCTTGGTCTGGATTTTTACTTTCTGGACCTGAAATATCCACTTCTGGATGATGCTAAACATGGAGTAGACCAGGGTAATTATGTAGCTCTACCGTAGAAGGTAGTACAGCATTAAAAATTAGCATTAGTCAGCATAGCCTTGAGCGCATATCATAGCCTTCAAAACCCTTCTTCTTCTTTTCATCCAGTTTTTCTTTTTCCAGACCACAGAATTATTTGCAATGATTGAGAAGGTGCAGGTAAGGGCTTTTTACCCCCTTTTGCCTTTTTGATCCTCTTTTGGATTAACATTTCTTTGAAAGCTGAACTATTCTAACAACTTCTGACCATTCTGAAATAAAGATTTATATAACTTATTTATTTATATATTCAAAATATTTCTCTTCACTGCAAAAATAGTTTCAGGTTATGAACTTTTTGGATTCAATGCTCTTTTCTTGGCATATATGAGTCCAACACAAATGTGCTGTGTGACTTTCTTTTTGCTAATGCTCTCTTCACTAACTGAATCGGAACCCTTTCATCCTCAGCCTTCCTACTGGTAAAGCTGATGGAGGCTTCTGCATGGATCTTACACCCTGACCTACTCCACGGCGAGCATTTATGTGTGCTGATGTGTCTGTGTCGCTTAGCCAATACGCCGCCAAAACGCTGGGTCATTTTGGATGTTGAATTTATTGTCTTCCCACCCTGCGATATATTCAATTGTTAAATCACGCAGTCGAAATAGAAATAAAACATAAACAGTATCCATTTTTTGAGTCCAGGTTATACTTGTGCAGCTCCAAACTTCCGGTAGACAAATTTGGAAAAACGACATGCATTTTCCCTTCTAAAGCTAGTGTCCAAACTACTTTTTACTTTTTTAGTCTCATAAACTACAAACAAACGTAATGGAGGTAAGTGAAATTGGCGCCGTCGTCCTGAGAGTTCTGCAGCCCTGTTGCTATGATCCCCAGGGTAGGTTATTTAGCGCTAGACAGAAATAGTGCTTCACTTTCAATCAGCGATATAAGTACGGCTGTACTGGGATGTACGCTTTCTTCACTCCTGTAAAAAACATTTTATGCTACTAAGCAAACCAGTCACAGTTCTTGTGGTCTCCGTCACCGCAACGTGTAGGTACATTGGCAAGGGCTATGGTGTAAGGTCCACAGTTACGCCATACTTACGACGTTGATCCAACACAGAGGTATAGATCAGCCTTAATAGATCAGCATGGAAATGTAGTTTTGGTCTGCAAGCCTCTGTGTTGTCACCTTGCCTGTGAAAAAGAGCACGGAGTTGTTGCATAATTTTATTTAGGTACAGCAGGTAAGTATTTCAAAAACCTGAAGATGCAGCTGCACATGTAGGACATAACCAGATGTATTTAAGACATGACAAATGCACTGAACTTTCTTAAAGGGTCGGTGTGGTCTCTCGGCCCCTTGTGCCACCGCGGCACGTCATGGCAAACAGCAGTGCCTTTAAGAGAGCGTCTCATCAGGATGAGTCTGGCTGAGCTGGTCACACACTTTAGTAGCTTTTACGGATTTCAAACTGTGCCGGCTAAAGGTCAGAATGAGATGCAGGGATCTCTGATAACTCCGGCACTTTCTAAGCAACAATTGAGGCACATCAAAGCATTCCTGTTGGCACCACTGCTTCCTTTTACCTTCTCCTTTTATATCAAATTCTTATCAGTTTTCTTTCTGGCTGTGGTGTTTTCAAAGGCTCTCGCTGTCCCAGTGCCTTTTGTCTACCTGCGGAGGTGTCCCGGCTGGACCTTGCCCTCCTGTGGGTGTCTCTTCATGCTCATTTTCACACTCTGGATACAGATGAAGCTCTCTCCCACATTTGAACCCCATTCTTTTTCACATGCTTCATTCTCCCCATTTTCCTTTGGCCCCTTTGTTCTCACACAGCCTCGTAGCCTGTCTGTCTGAGCTCACATGTAAATTATTTAACTGCAGGTGTGATTTAGAAGGTGGAATCAAAGCGATCCTTTGCCATTCGAAGCACGTTCCCAGGAGGGAGTGAATTGCTGTCATGTTTTGGGAGCCGTCCTGATTTGCCGAGATTGTGTTGCTATGGTTTTGATAGGGCCTGTGATACTGCCGCTCAGTCTGAACGTGATTCCTGTTCATCTTGCAGAGCAACAGGATGGATGAGCAGAGGTGCGCCTTCCCTCCGCCCCTTAAGGTACAACCCGTCTCCCCGGTTCCTAGCTAGACATACATACTGCACCCCCTGAGGAAATGTCACATGGGCCCTTTGTTAGATTGCACTGACCAGGCCCCCAAACTGATATTCTGAGGGCCCCCATAAAGTACTGGAGCCCCTGAATGTGCCAGGCCATTCCTGCCCCTATGACACCCATGGGCTAAGCTAGCTTGGGGAAGAAGGGTGGAAAATAGTTGTTTCTTTGACAGTATAGCAGAAGGAAATAGACCCGCATTGTGTTTCCTTTGCCAGTCAGCCTCTGCTCTGCATTTGTCCATTCAGAGAAAAGACCCTCAGATGGAAGTGGGCCCTTCTTATTCTTTTTATGAGGTACACTGACATCATGATTTACTTGTATGGGGAAGAAATTCTATTCTGGACTGTGTTTATACACAAGAAAACAGTAGCAGTCCAGTCGTTATGGTCACTGGCTTGTTTGTGAGCCCTTTGTGTGTCTGTCTTTGTGGGGAATGTGAAGATGCATTTAAGGGCACAGTCAGAAAATGCAGGAAAAATCAGCACACAGACGGCGACAGCTCCGGCTTATCTGCTCAGTAAACATGAGCAGCGACAACCAGCGAAAATGCTTCAAAGTCTGTACTTTGTTAACACACGGGGGCAAGTCATTATTTGGATATGAGTCCTTATAAACAAAAATTTATAGCTTGCAAGGAGAAATGACAAATCCTTTTATTTTTCCACAGACAGAAGAAGACTACATCCCTTATCCCAGTGTCCATGAGGTAATTCGCTGTAAACAAGCAGCAAACAGTCCAGTTACCATTGCATGTCCTCGCACTCCGGTGTAGAGTATGATAATAATGATCTTTATTTAAGTAGCATTTTTCACATATGAGATTAAAATAAAACCAAAAGACAAGGAAGCAACTAACTTACAGATCAATGAAATTCTAGAAGGATGGAAGAAATGTAAATAAAATAAAAACACTCTCAGTTAAAATATTATTATTATTATTATTATTATTATTATTATATAAGCATACACTACCAGTCAAATAATAATAATAATAATAATAATAATAATAATAATAATAGTATTATTATTATTTAAACATACACTAACTGGATTTGAGAAAGCACTTCTTTACACAGCGTGTAGTTAGAGTATGGAATAGTCTCCCTGTTACATAAGAAATTTACAAACGAGAGGAGGCCATTCGACCCATCAGGCTCGTTTGGGGAGAACTTAACTAATAGCTCAGAGTTGTTAAAATCTTATCTAGCTCAAGTTAGAGTAGTGTAAGCTAAAACCTTGGGTTCCTTTAAATCAGAGCTAGATTAGATTTTAACAACTCTGAGCTGTTAGTCAAGTTCTCCCCAAATGAGCTTGATGGGCCGAATGGCCTCCTCTTGTTTGTAAATGTCTTATGTTCTTAAATAAATAAAATACGGTAAAATATAAAGGAATGAAAAGGTTAAAGTTATTAAACTATAAGCTATCAAAAACTGGAAATAATATCGTATTTTATGAATATAGCAACAAAACTGTGAGATAAGAAATAAATAACATCGGTAGTAAAAATCACAACCAAAAAATACCATAATGATATGAGTGATTAGGAAAACAAATGGACTGGTTAAAATGCCAATTAAGCGACTCGCTGTGTTAGAGTGTTAAGATTTTCTGCTCGATAGACCTGATTGGCTGCCTTGCTGTTGCTGTGGTTACCAGGTGCTGGGCCGCAAAAGCCCATTCCCACTGATCCTGCTGCCGCAGTTTGGCGGCTACTGGATCGAGGGCACCAATCATGAGCTGAGCTGTGCCGCTGACCCTGAGCAGGTGGTGTTGCCCACGTCTCGCATTAAGCTGGAGTGCAACACCATGGCCGTCATATACAGGAAACACTTCCTGGGAAAGGTGAGAGCTGTCACCCAGCATTGGGCTGGGATGCACGCCCTCATTCTGCAAGTTATCAGAGTCGTCAACACTTCGAGTGAGCTTCTGTCAAACAGAAACACAACACATAGGTTTTCTAATGATAACTCTCAAACAGTCCCTTTCTGGTAACATGAAGGACTAGGTAATTGCCTTGTGTCCCTTTAGGCCTTCAAATTACAGTCACAACATCCATCCATCCATCCATCCATCCATCCATCATCCAAACCGCTTATCCAAGTGGGTCACGGGGAGTCCGGATCCTATCCCGGAAACTATGGGCACGAGGCGGGGAACAACCCAGGATGGGGGGCCAGCCCATCGCAGGGCACACTCACA
>JAODKC010000107.1:1995291-2036404 GCA_026777985.1 Mormyrops attenuatus | reverse complement strand
CAGCCCAACCATCCATGTGCGGTCCCACCACGTTGCCATACGGTACAATCGCAGCCCCGCAAATTACATACCATTGCGATCCATGTAAGCTACGCCTGTCCTGTCCAATAAAGCACGGGGGACACACCCCCCCTCCCCCAAGCAGCACTCGCCTCAGTAATTTATATCGCTCTATTAACTGAGCGAGCGGAACCGCCACAGCACACGGACGGCTAAACACACCAGAAATTACACTCATTTATGCAGCAAGATATTCACCCGGTCCCCCCCCCCAAAATGGGTCATGGCGTGAATGACCTGTGGCTCGAGGCACCGCCTCCCATGGCTTCTTGCTTCGGGTGGCCATGACATGCTTTACCTTGGACCGTGTTTTTGCAGTGGAATTTTGACCATTCATTTCGATTTTATGGTAGATACATAGAATCCTACTCTTGCTGGATCGCGGAACCCAGGCATGGCGCTCACGTGCGTGTGCCTCTAACGAGGGCGTGTGAGCTCTGCTCTTAGTCCCTCCGGAAGCGGAGCCGTGAGAGAACGCCGCGATCCGCCACGCTAATGAAGGCGACGTCGGCGGGCGGCCCTGCTCTCCGGTTGCACTGAAACCCGGCCGGGATGTCGAAAGCTCCCGCAGGTTGCGAGTTGGGCCTGTGAAATGCTCTGCTTTTAATGGCCCTTTGTTCCAGTTCGTTGTCTCATTTTAAGAAACAAAAGAGCTCGTGGGAGAGAGCCAGATGGTTTCGGTGTTACATCAGCATATTTTTAGACCTTTTGTAGAATAAATAAGAAAATAGATTCCTTTCTTCTGTAACATGACACCGTAAAATGACACTGCATCTACATATTTTTCGGCGTGTCTGTGCTAAAATCGATATTCCTGTCCTACGCGGCTGTGGTACGCAATCCGGTCCATGTCCCCCTAGCCGGTCCACATTTTTGCCTTCTTCCACAATGCTGCACACCTGAGCCGCAATTGAGGGCTCGATAACCTGCTGCATGGCAGTATCAGGTGTGTGGGTGGCTGCTGAGGTTGAGTGCTTGGATGGCAGTCAGTGTTGTGTGACAGAAAGAGCAGTGAACTAAAACAATTAATGCTGTAGGTAAAACAACAAGCTTTAAATGGGTGTGTGATGAACAGCGGCTTCTGTGAACAGGCCCGAGTCACATGAGATAAATGTGTAACATAAAAGTAGCATAAAAATTGAATAAAGGTTCATAAATTACACAAACAACTTTCCAAGCTTACTGCATTATCCCAGGATCACCAGAGTATCATCAAACATACTTGTAAATATGTTTTTTCCCCCTTTCTCTCTTTTGGCTGAGGGCCTGAAATGGTTGCTGTGAAAATGTCTGCTTTTCTTATTTCGAATTATTTGGGACCACTGGATGACATGCAGAGGGCTGACCACCGTTTCAGGTTGCTGGGAATGAGTGAATGGTGAAAGACTGGCCCAGCTGCGATGCGGCTGTGGCATGGCGTGACTCTCATTGCTGCCCCCTGTTTGAGTAAAGTGAACATTATGTCACATGACAGGCAGTTATAAGGTTGAGTATTCACCGTGTGTTTGGAGGCGAAGAAGGTGCAAAGTATGTAAAATCTGTCTGCTGACCGATCACGGTAAAGTGAAAGTCAACCATGGAAGGACCGGGGCGACTTAAGCAGTCACACCCCCCATACAGACAAAGTGTAGAACATTCCGGGTTCTCCGTGCTTGCTGGTGGAAGCACTGAGCCCCCGGGCCCCCAGGAGCTCGCAGCTGAAATATTCATCTCGTCCCCCCAGCGCCCCTGAGTAGCGATGAGTATTTTTATACTCTTCTCGCTCGTAAATGTGGAGGGAGCTGGCAGCCCTTCCGTCCCTGGCGCCCACCCCCCCCCCTTCCCAACTCGCACATACGCAGCGATCGTTAGCCCCGCCCCCCCCTCCCCCTTGGAGCGAATCGTGGGCCTCTGGCCCAAAATGCCACTCGAGCAGAATGAAACATAACAAAGCGCGGCAGCCTGCATATTTGCCTGATGACAACGCTCTCCTCAACACCGGCGCGCGTCAGGCCTGGAGTGGCGGGGAACTAAAACAACAACCTTCCCAGCAATGGCCTGGCTCCGGGATTAATGACCCCACGTCCACGGACACGGCCGGCCGCTTCTTAATCTAATTAAGCGTTCCTTAGGCAAACACATGCGTTTGGTGCGGCTCTGCGTAAATAACGATTATGTGTCGTGTTACATGGTATTTCCATGACAAACTAAATGTTCTGTGTGCCACCAATGGCTGAGACTGTGGGATTAAAAGTCCCTTCATTGCAACTGTGCTGCTCCTTAATTAATAGTTTTCTGTCAGGAATGATCTTAAGCTGTTTACGCTGAATTTGAAGGGTTTATTTTAAAACGCGACACTCTGAATGTTGTCCTCGTGGATCTAAACAAAAGTGCCTGTATTTTATTGCACAACTCCATCAGCTGTCCGCGCGGCCCGCCCCCCCCCCCGCGAGCGGGGGCGGGGCCCACGCGGCGGGCGCCCGCCGGGCGGCGGCCGCCCCCGGCCCCCCCCCGCCCCCCCCCCGGCGCCCCCGGGCGGGCCGGGGCGGCCGGCGGGCGCGCGGGCCCCCGCGGGGCCGGGCACCTAAAGGGATTGTTGTTATGAGCTGGGTGTTTATGTGCTGGTTCCTGGATTTGATATTCCAGGTTCCTGAAGACTCTTACTCTGCCGAGGACACTCAACTCCACCGTGTAATTAAACAAAGTGATCAGATCTTCAAATGACATCATCAGTCACATGAATGATAAAGTTCAGATTTTATCCCTTTTAGTTGATGTGTAATGCTGAATTTTGCTAAGTCGTATTGATCTTAGCTTATCCAGTTTGAATGATGAATTAACCTATGAGGTCAATCATAGATAATCAAAATTACCTTAGGAGTATTTAATCAGCATCCATTAGGGTCCTGGAAAGCAGCTTCGCTTGTTCAGTCCAGGGCTGCATCTTGTTTATCAGCTTCTTTGCTGTAGGCCTGCATGCTGCCTTGCGCCTTGTAGCTGCCCTGCGCACCGCTGCTCTGCCTAAACGACTGGGATGTACGCGCCTCCCTGCTCATGCTGCGCTCCAGTCTCTCTCTCTCATTCTCCTTACTGCCATTCTGCACGGGCAGAGGTAGATAGTTCAGGTCCAGAAAGTACAAATGCAGACCAAGATTTTGTTACAACCAACCAGCTGAGCATAAAGAGCCACGGTCACAGAGTACTCAACTTGTTGGTCGAAACAAAGTCTTGGTCTGCATTTGTACTTTCTGGACCTGACCTTTCCACCTCTGTGCATGGGTCACATGGGTGCAGGTTGGCCCCACCCAGCTACCCAGCTACCACCCCCCCCCCACCCCACACTGTGTGTCTCTGCGTCTCTCTCCCTAGCGGGTGATCCGCAGCAGGAGCCAGTCCATGGACGCCATGGGGCTCAGTAGCCATGGGGCTCACAGGAAACCACACACGGTCTCAACTAGTCACAGCGGCAACTTTACCCACAATCCTCCAGAGACACCCAAAACCCCCGGGATCGTAAGTAAACCGTTTCGGCACTGTAAGAAGCGGTGGTGCACTATGCCTCAACCTTATCTTGACCATGACCAGAACCCCACCTGATCATAAGCTAGTGCAAATTCCCAGTGACGTGGGAAATGCCTTACCAGAGTTTTTGGTCCGTATTATTGAACTCACCTCACTTAGCATTAATCACAAACACGAACATCTCCATACTGAAGATTATGGAAGTGTTTCTCAAGCCAATCCTCAGCGACTCCCAAACGGTCTAGGTTTTTGCCATATCCCAACTCCCAGGGAATTGGGAGAGAGTAAAAATGTGGGGCATCTGGGGGTCCCCAAGGACTGGCTTGAGAAACACTGGATTTTACAGGATGCTTGCTTTAGGATAACGCAGGCAGTAGCAGCAACGGCACTCGAGCCACAAGGTTACCTTTTTAGATAGGAACAATTTCCTGCAATAAAGGCATCAAAATCTCTTTTAGCCGTCTGTCCCAAGGGTCGGCACTTTATTTCAGTCCGTTTCTTATGTGGCTTTTACGATTTAGCTGAGAGATATGAATCATACAGAGGCAAACTTATTTCCTGGTTTCCTGAAAGCAGAGTGCTACAAACACAGTTTTTCAGCGTTTCCAGCAGAAAGGAAATTTGTCTACGAGAAATCTACTTTAGACATATACACACACACACCTGGTCAAAACCCCAGTCAAAAACAGCAGACCATTTCGGTAGAGCTCAGATGGTTTTAACTGGCTTGCATGGTATCACCAGTATGTTTAGAAATCAGCTACTGGGACAGTAACAGATGTTATTCCTATCCTAGATCAGCAGACCAGAAAAGCTTCCAAAACCCGATTGAAACTAGTTCAGCTGGACATAAAAAGCACACTATCATGTGACAGAATAATGAGCCTTAGGGTTCAAGTATCGGAGAGGCATCATGAAAAGTTCTGGAGGTTTCTAAGAGCAGCTGGGCGCCCTGTACTTACATGCAGTAAAAGGCTATGCCTTTGCTTACCGCTGCCTCCTTGTTGCATTTGTCACAGATACGGATATTTTGAAAAAGGCTGCGCATTAGCATGCAATGTGCAGAATTCACATAGCATCATTAAATCTGGTTTTAAAAAAAAAAGTCATTACAGAATTGAATTCCACTGCTATGCCGAGGGGACTGCTTTCATGTTCCCCGTAGAGCTTGTGTGCCCACACCTCATGAGATCACCCCTCCCACCCCTCTCGTGCATGTCTGCATGGCAAGCTCTCCGCTTTCGCTCATACCCGCCCCCGTCTGCAAGCCAAGGCCACAGGCCTGGACCCACCGTAAGGGTGCGCGGCCCAGGTAAGTCTCGCCGAGGTCGGATGGACTGGAAGCAGGAGCTCTTGGTTAGTTCTCTTTCAGACTGGCCTCTGCTTATGGCCAGCATGACCCAGAGGCCAGAACCGGTCCAGGCACAAACTGGGAACAGCCAGCAGGTCACCAAGGGTGGCAAACCTGATTTAGGGTTAGAGAGAAATAGCGTTTTGCATTATGCCCCAATGCACAGGTTTTTTGTACTATATGTTTTAAGCTGTGATCTTTTGTTTTGCACAAAGTTACATGATGCTGCATATAAGTGTTTATGTATGTTTACTGTGCGTGACTATGGTATGACCTGTGAGCTGGGTGTAACAAAGTTCTTAGGCAAAACGGCTTAAACTGTGCTGGAGGTTTACTTATTGATAGACGTTTAGCCGGCGGTGATGGAGGGTGTGGAAAAGCCTGCCCACGCTGACGTTGGCTCACAGTGACACAGCACTGGCTGCTATGACCAAAAATTAGTTTCATGTTATTTTTTAAGATTCTGTCAGTTTCATGGTATTTAACTATTTTTTCTGGGCAACTAAGCATTTACATCAATAAAATTTGTGTGCAAGTGTTTTTAAAAAGCAGTGTTTTATTACTATAAAAAATAATTCCCATTTAGCTTGACAGTGTAACTGACATGTTTTATTAGATTATTAATGTATATTCAGCTTGATAGCGACATGTTTTATTCATTATAACCATAAATTTAACTCTGTAGTGACATGTTTTATTGATTCTTACTGCACATTTCACTTGGTAACAAAATGTTTGCTTAACTGGCATAATTTTCATAATTTCCGCTATAAATTGATATTGGGGATTTCGCTTCACCGATATGATTTTAATTGCAGACCTAATTACAGTACATATAATCCAAATTTTCAAACACTGACTGAAACAGTAGTCATGAATACTATAATGCTGAACAGTCATATATGGTGAATTGTGTTAAGTTATGACTGTTAGTAAGAAGAGTATGCAAAATGAACAGGGGTCCCCTCCGAATATGCTCTGCACAGTGATTCATTGCGCTTCTAGCAGCAAACAATATTATATAATTCGCTGCCTATTGAAGTGTTACAGCTGTTTCAGCTGTGCTTTGGTACAGCAGCATATGAAAAAATCATCCAGCATGGAAAATTCAAACTGATATATCAGATGAACCACTATACCGCCCAGCACTATATTGACATACACAGGATGGGTGGGATTGGATCAGGGGGTCTGTTCATGAATAAGAACCATGAATAAGCTTTTTAACTGGTCCGGAGTGTAACTCATCTGCATTCCCACATCCACAGTATGTTTTTAAAAAAACGGAAAGATTTCACATTATGTTAAGTGTTTTGCGGATGGTTCCTGTAGAGGGCACTGTTGTTAACATGTACCCGTTCACTGCTGTGATCTTTAACCCTGTGTCGTGTGTTCTGTGCTGCTGTTATCTTCCCCTCTACACAGGGCCAGCTTTCTGGGTTGTGGTCCTGACCCCTCGTTTTCTGCCCGGGCCTCCCCCTCCCCCTGTCTCTGCTCCCCCATCTCACCGGCCATGTGCACACTGACCCTCCCCCAGTCTCTCATCTCCATTCCTCCTTTGTTTACTCATTCTTGCCTTGTGTGTTTTATCACGACCTGATACCATGAAATCTCAGTGTAGTTTTATCTTTTCGCTTTATCTATCACTCTTGCTCACACTCTTCATTCCCACCTGTTTTTCTCTCCCTCTCTCGTGATTCATTTGTTGCTCGTCCCGGGAAAAAGTCCCAGCAGATACGGGGGGTGTGGTATAGTAATAGGAACCATAGAAGAGCTTCGTGTGTAGCTCTCACTGCTTCTTTGCTGTGCGTCCTTTGTCCTGTGTCTCTGTGTGTGGCTGGACGGCCCTAAGAGCCGTAGAATCTTTCCAGGAAGTCCCAGTTGATGCCCATGTAGTGCTGTAGGCAGGTTTGACCACCGACGCCCCCTGTCTGAGATAAAGTGAAATTGCTTTGCTATTTAGCACCTAAAGGCCAATTCATACTTCACTTTTCTACGAGCGCATTCGGTTGCCGACACGGGGACGTGCCGTTAAGTTCATTATCAGGGGTTGGTTGTGGACGGCTGCAGTTGTTGTGCATGTAGCCCAGATTATTATGTCTAGTATAAATCATGTGCATCCGTGCGCATCGACCGTGCATGTGCAAGGTAATTGATTAGGTATTTCCAGTAGGTGGCAGCGCTGACTTTCACAGATAAGCGATCAACGACTAAAGAGTAGAGGAAGAACAGTTGTAGTAGTTATGGTGAGTAGCTGTACGAGGAGGGTCGGAGGTACCCACACATCTACTTTTTCATACTGTCCAGACATTATACCGGGGTATACGGTATTTCAAAAAGCAGCACTATTTCCGGTAGCTAAGTTTGTTATAAGGACTTCAAAATACCACAGTATGCCTTATTACCGTAATACCGCTCAAGCCTTGACTAATATGTTTTAAACTGTTGGTAAAGGTTTACCCGTTTCACCATCCTGGTTGTATTTGTGTTTGTTGTAATACACCTGTCCTCTGCTGGTCTGGTGGAATATCACTGCTGTACACATGCAGAGACCGCGACCATCTGCATCCACAGCTAAATGTAGTCTGACTACAAGCTGCCACGCAGTGCCTGTCCCCAGCCTAAAAGCACACGCGGAAAAGTGAAGTATGAATTGATCATGAGACATGGATGAGGCAGGACAGGACGGAGACCTTCCAGGAAAGCAAATGGTAACTCAGTCACTTCTCTGGCCACTGTAAATTCAGCTACTTCCTCATCACCATAGTGGTGCTCACTGGAACTCCCATTCTCTCCCTGACTTCCCCCATGATCATAGGTCAGTAACAGTGTCTGCATTCAATTGATCAACCAAGAACACCGGGGCATCTTTAAGCTGGGCTAATGTCATCTAATGGATTGACCGGCACGGTTCCCAGTGGTAGCATATTGAGGTTCATTGTGGGAATCTCCAGCACTCAACACCAAGGAGTCCTTCTGTTTATCTGAGGTGACATTTAGGCGCTATTATTGTACAGTAATGGCAGTGGGGGGGGGGAGGTTGTCGGTAAATAAGTGCCACAATAATCTGAACATCCCCCAAAATTGTCGCCCAACTCCTTGAGTGCCCCATGTTCGTCTCATTCACATTCATGCTCGTGCCGACCAGAAATGCCAGGATGATCACCTTACTCTCCGTTTCGATTTGGGAAAATGGCCCTTTGTATCTCATTAAAGTTACAATGCAGCATATTAACGAGACAAATTAGTCTGTGGCCTAAAACAGAGTGCCGCAGCTGTGAATGACTAATGGCCGCGCTTTCTTTAGCCTTATGTTACGAAAATAGCCCAATCATCTGCAGACCGACGAGAAAGACGAAGGCAGCTCAGAAATAGCCCCTTTTCAGTCCACTCATCATACTTAATGAAGAATCACTTTTTTAACAGATTTAGTAAAGAAATAGTTCCTCTTGAGTGTAAAATTGTTTTGTCTCTGGTCCTTGTGGCCTGTAATTTATTTCTGATCTTCTGTTGACTTTTGTGTGATTTGTCTGTATACAATAACCCTTACCCATCCGTACCAGTATGTTCTGACCTGCTCCTATCCTGATTTACAAACGAACAACACAGACCGGTTTCTATAAGTGTAGCATAGAACTGGTCCTTTGTTTTTATGTTGTTTAGGTTTAACTTTTGAGGTAAAAGGCTTTTCAAGCATGTTACACAGGGATTAAAAGATAAGCTGTTTTCACCTTAGGTCGTCTTAGTGCAACGAACAATGTTTTTTCACTGAAGTCCCAAAGCTCCAGATTAATCATTTGTCTTTCATGCATTATTTTTTCTTCACGGGCACTACGACTTAAATCTTAAGTTACCACACCACAAGAGAAATCAGTACTAAATGTCATATTCCAATAATTGTTAATTCCAATAATTGTTTTGTCACACTGGCTCTCAGTGATATTTCTGTAGTGTTGATCAGTATGGATATCGACCCTGAGTTTCCCGACTTTTTTCCAGACAGCTGTCACCTAGCATGCATAGTACGTGTAGTACAGAATGTTATTAAGTACCCTAAATCGCTAAATTGCCATTTGATCTGACTGTAGAGTAATGTAATAGTGACAGACACCATGGCAGACTGAGTCACGCCTCCGCATCTCTCTGGGTTTTGCTCTGCAGTCGTTGATAATCCCTGGAAAGAGCCCGACCAGGAAGAAATCTACCTCCTTCAACACCCGCCGGAGCAGCGCCATCGGGATCGAGAACATCCAGGAGGTGCAAGAGGGAAGGTGAGAACGTGCAGAAGCCGTTCAGCAGTCCTAACCCCTGAAAGTCCCACCTCATCCACCTCTGCTGACCTCACTGCCCCCCCCGCCCACCCCCAGGAGAGAATGCTCCCCTGGCATGCAGAAGACACCCGACAGCGGCCACGCTTCGCAGGACCCCAAATCGGAGAACTCGTCGGATCAGAGCTCGCCCGAGGTGCCTACGACTAAGAACAGGTGAGGGGAGTCAAAATAGTCAAATTGGTGACCGTGTCATGTTAGTGATGTAACCAATGGGTACTTTAATGATGACAGCATTTTTTTTTACTTAACTTTTACCCCACCTACTGGCCGATTTGGGTGTGAGCGAGATGGGCAGCTGCTCAGGTGTGGCGTTTGCACAGTCGTGTTTCTGTCACTCATTTGCCGTTATGTCAATGATATGAGATAAGAAAATCCTTCATCCTTTATCATACTAAGCACAACGAAATTTTGCATGGCATCTCTCTTAAAGGGGAGCAGAGGGGAAAGAAAGAATGAGATGGAAGGAAAAGAGAACAAATATGTATGAGCAGCAACATAACTAGAAGAAAAGTAGATAATAGATACTAGCAGCATTCTGTCATATACTATTGACTTTACAGGTTTACATATTTACAGAGGATGTGATGGAGGCCACAGCTTTGGGAAGGAAGCACTCCCATGTCTTTTTGTATGAGATCTTATTGTCCTGACCTGTTTGCCCAACAGCAGCGGTTCAATCAGGGAGCAGCCAGGGCGTTTTATCCCCCGTGACGCTACTGGCCTGCTTCCTCAGTCGGCCAGTTATAGACCGGGTCCGGGCTCGGGGCTGCGTCCCCACAGTGTACTGGGCTGCTTCCTCAGTCGGCCAGTTATAGACCGGGTCCGGGCTCGGGGCTGCGTCCCCACAGTGTACTGGGCCGCCTTCACCACGCGATGCAGGTCCTTATGCTCGGCGGCTGTGCGGGCAGCATACCACACAATCATACAGCTCATCAGGATGCTCTCGATGGTGATCAAATCACCGTGTGGGTTATAATTAACCTTGTTGGAGTGGACGCCCTGATTCTAGTGTGTGAGCCAGGCAGGTTGCCACTCAGAAGTAAGAGATGGGGAGGGGGGCGGGGCTGGACTGACCTCGGGTCACCTCTCTGGCAGCCTAACGTGGGGGGGGAATGCCAAAGGGGGGGTTCACCCAGGGTGCCATACAAACTCGAACCACCATTCACCACAGTGATAATGCAATTTGGATAGTCATTTGGAACAGATCATCTTATATGTACTGTATTTTGGCAGTCATTCTTGAATGTTTTAAGATAAGGGGCATCAAGGAAGCCATAACTCATACAGAGGAGCCAGCCTTATCATTAGCCAACAATATGTTTTGAGTCTCTGAGTGACAGAAGATGGAGCACTCTGGGGGCCAATCAGCTTTTAGCTTGGGCCGGTGCCCTTGTGGCCCCGCCCCTATATTTTCATCTTTTCCGTCTGACCCAATCATGTGCACTCCTCATTTTGGTAAGCTTTGCGAGTGCGCTGGAGTGTTTGTGTCGCTGTGGATTGCAGGGCCCCCTCCATCCCCGAGGGTAATGACCTGTCGCGCTCCTCGTCCAATGCCAGCAGCTTTGCCAGCGTGGTGGAGGAGAACGAGGCCACGGAGGAGTACGACACCGGCCTGGTGGGTGGAGCGCGTCCCGCCCTGGGGCAGGTTTCTGTCAATCCCTCAGGTGCGGTATCTCGTCACCATTTCTGACCCTGTGTGTCTCCGGCAGGAGAGCCTCTCGTCAGCAGGGACACCTCACAAGCGGGATTCATTCACCTACAGCACTTGGCTAGAGGACAGTGTGAACAGCCCCTTTAACACCAGCAGGGGCAGCTCTCCAGGTGAGGGGTGTTTCCCATGGTCATTATCTGGGTTCTGACGGCCCCCACTAGGGACGTGAAGGTTCTAGGGCAGGGCTCTTCAAATCTGGCCCTCGATTCCAAATCCAGGCCTTGTTTTCAGTTCTCCCAGGAAGTTCGTTTAATAATTATTGATTCTGTTTCACCAGAGGCTTCTCACCTGGCTCACAGGTAAAGGGGAACCTATTATACCCGCCTGTCAGTCTATACAGTGCCTTAAACTGTAAACTGCTTTACTAATCAGCAACTGCTTGATGACATGAAATAGTAAAAACTGAATAGACCTAAAAACAGGGTGTAGGGCAGGGGTACTCAGTTACTCAGTAGATGTCAGTAACTTGGGTGGTGCCGTGGTTAGCACTGTCGCCTGACACCTCTGGGACCAGGGTTCGAGTGTGCCCATGGCGCCATGTGTGTTTGTATGTTCTCCCCATGTCATTGTGAGGGTTTCTCCAGGTGCTCCAATTTTCTCTCCACAGTCCAAAAACATGCTGTGGGTAATTAGGGTTACCAAATTGTCTGTAGGTGTGTGTGTGTGAGTGACTGGTGTGTGACTGTGCCCTGTGATGAGTTGGTGCCCCATCCTGGGTTGTTCCCTGTAGGCTCTGTACTGCCTGTGGGGTCATGGGGGGGGTTGGCAGATTTTGTCAACTGGGGGGTGATCACACAGTTTTAGTTCAGACTAGGATCCACCAAAGTAGTCTGTAAAATTCAGGATGAATACAAACATTGCGGTCATGACCAACAATCACACAGAAGCGGACCGTTAGCTTAGGGCCGCCATGTCAATGTGCTGTGTGTTCCTGCAGGATCTGCCAGGGTTCCTGAGCCACCCAGAACGGAGATCCGCATTAAACTGGAGCAACCGCAGGAACAGAACCCAGCACCGGTAGGCGGGATGCTGCTGGCCACCCAAGCCAGTGCCGACTAGAGAGCTTATAGTAGAGAGATGCTGGGGGGGTGGGATGAAGATGAAGATGAGGTTGATACTGTGAGGGTAGGGGTGAGGACGGGAGAGTATCCCATGGGTTTTCTCTCTGCTTTCCTTGCTAGATGTGTCCTCTTGGTTTCTATTTCCTCTCTTTCTACCAGTTGTAACTGGTTCCTATGGTAACCCAGTTGCTGTGTGTCATTGTATCCCCTCTGTAGAACTGCTAACCCTTCCTGCCCAGATGCATCATGGATGCCCATAAAAGGTCAGTCTCCGCTGCTTTTTGTCTGAGCATTCTTCATGTGGGGTTAAGGACATATTTAATGATATCTATAATACTTCAGCTACCACTGGTGCCCCCTCCCAGTTGGCAGGATAGAGCAGCCTATTTTCAGCATTGGCGTGTTCCCGTATGCCGGCTCGCCATCCCTTCCCTCACGCTCCATGTGTCTCTCTGCAGAACTATCGCAGGAGGCACCGTGTCCAGGAGATGAGGTGCCCACCATTTTTCAGCACCTCCGGCAAGGAGGTGGAAGAGGAGAAAGAGGAGGAGAAGGAGGAGTGCCTGGTGCACCGGGCATCATCCTTTTCACTACCGCTCTAATCACACACACACACGTGACCACGGCCAGCTGGGGGACCATGGAAAATGGATCTGCGGGAGACAGAAATCAGGGACCACAGGAATGTCACGCTTTTGTGTCACAGTCACTTGCATGTTCATTTGTTTGTTCATTCATGACTTTCACTATAACGGGGTTCCCCATTTCTGGTCCTGGAGGGCCAGTCTGCAACACAGTTAGCAGATCCCCCTCCTCAAACTCACATACTAAACCTGGCAAACAGCTGGTGAGCGGAATAAGGTGTATTTGAGCAGGGAAATCTGCAAAGTGTGTTGCAGACTGGCCCCCCAGGACTGGAACTGGAACTGAGGAGCCTCGCACTATAACCTTTGTCCAAGTTTTATAGTAACAAACGTTCCTCATACAATTTGCCCCCCCCCCTTTAGGCAACATCAACGAAACTCATTAGCAAACAGAGTGGACAGTTTTTAAAAATTTATTTATTTATATGGTTCCACTGTGAATTTGCCTTCAAAAGCGAGAGGCCAACAGATCCAAAACGCCGTATGCATTATGTAAAAGTGTACAAGACAAAAGTAATTAAGCAGAACTTGTGTCTAGAGGTTAGACATGCACTCACTTTAATGACAAAGACATTCGAGGGCGGAGTATAGTATATTTGTAACCGTTTTGAGTCTGTTCCGTGAACAGGGAGCATAATAATTATGGTTCATAACTGACAGCAGTTTCGTTGATACTGTTAGTCTAAAATTATACATAGAACAGAACAGCATTTTTTCCCCTTAAACATAAATGAATTTTAAAAGTGTGTTTATTTTAGTATGTTGTTTCACTTTAATTTTCAACATCACCATAATCGTTGTAGAAATGAGAACAACCTTCACTGCTGAATCAGCTCAGCATCGTACGTTGTAGATGGAAGCTTTTGATCATAAATTATCCTGCACCCCTGCTTTTCCCCAGTCAGCAGTAAATACCATATTTTGTTAGTAATATAACCCTTCACCAGTTGCGACGGGCAGGCGCCCATATTTGTTTGTTCGTGAATTTATTTTAACCGAGCTGCTTATTGTAAATAACGATCAGCAGTTTCCATATGAGGCATTAATTTACGTTATGGTGGATATTGTGGTTATGGACCAAAAACCATCACTTTTCTCCTCAAATCCATTATGTGGGGGAAATGCTGTGGAAGAGACCAACGTAACACATAAAACATAAGAAAAAGAAGCTAGTCAGCAGACTGTTGCTCAATGCTGAAATTATAGGCCTACATCCTTGCGAAGGAAGTTACATGTTTAGTGCAGCAGTAATTTGCCAAAGTTAAACAACTCTTACAGCAGTTGTACATTAACATTTTACAAGAAATCCGCGTAAATAACTATTTTGCGACTGTCCGGGGATAATAGTTTCCCTTGAATGAACTGCTTAGAGCGACCTTGCATCTCTCTGTACTACAGGCGAGCTTCAGCGCAGTCTCCCTTTGACCATCTCGGCTCTAATGCTTTGCACACCGAGTCCTCCAATGACACCTGATAAAACTCTCTTCCCAACATTTTTTTCAGTCAGATGTAGCCTTGCGTTTTATACACACAAAATGACTTGATTTGTGTGTGCTGAGCCGGCCTTGAGCGTTACCTTGAGCATTCATTAATTTAAACCAGTAAATAATATGGCGTTCAAATGAAAGAACAGAGAATTATGATCTATATACTGTGTTGTATCTGTATAACTATATTTAAGAAAAATACTGTGCACTTGTATTATTTGTGTATTTAAAGGTGTATATATAGTCTGTGTTTGTGACCGATTTGTTACACTCCATAGGCTGCTGTCTTTAGTCCTGCTGTACTTTTTGTGCACTCAGGCAAACCCCGGCACCCTTTGGCTAAACCCGTCACTGTTCCTTGTATAACTCGTACTAAACAGTTAATTGCACCAGTTAATTACATTCATTACAGGTCTTTCGTGGCTTGTATATGTCTGCTCAGTCTTGATCCTTGTGTTGTTGGTTTAATACTGTACAGCAACAGATGTCTCTTGTGTGTTGTTAATCGGTACCCTCTTTGAATGTTTCATTCCTTTTTAAATTATTGCAATTTAATAATCGAAGTTAAACACTGTGCAGTTATATATAAATATGAAAATGACTATCTTACCTTTAAAGCATGTGGTCATGTAAGAAGCCTTGTTCCTTACGGCCAGGATCGGAGCCCCTGAGATCAGTGTGAATGTAGAAGTGTAGTAGTGCTTCAGGCATCTTCTGCTCGGAGAAGCAGAACCTCTATGCATTATCTGGCCCGAAGACCAGCGTCGGTTAGTGCTCATGTTCTGTTTATTATTTCGGGTTACCTCAGAGAGCAGCATTCATCTAAGAACGAAATGCAAATATTTAATACACGTTTTTCATAAAAGCTAACTCATACTAACATAAATAATACAAAGTAAATGATCCAGGCTGTTCTTCTTCCTATAATAATAATAATAATAATAATAATAATAATAATAACAACAACAACAATAATTATTATTATTGTTATTATTATTATTATTATTATTATCATCATCATGATGAATGCTGGCTCTCTGTATGTTTTTTTCTGGCTATGTCCTTTCAAAAATACACATGGCCGTTCAGTGGGCTATTCTGTTTAGACAGCTATATAAAAGTATACTTAGTAAAATCATATACCTTATTTCATGAAAAACATCATGTTCCATATTGTAACACTACAAATGAATTGCTTTTGGGGCAGCTGTTTTAGGAAGGACGCCGTATTGAGAACCTAATCAAAATTAAATGACACTTTAATTATTATGAATTATATTATATTTATGTATTTTAAGTAAAAGTACGATTGCTCCCAGTTTTATTTCAGTTAATTTTATTCAGTAAAATAGGTATTTAAGTAGAGCATTTGTCTGTGTTGTATTATTCATAGGGCCATGGCGCCCCCTACTGTAAGGAATTTGCTCCCGCTTCTTTGTGCGCAAATCCATGCTGATGACCTACACAGAACTTTATTTAGAATATAAACAATCAAAAATCTGTTCACACTGCAATGTGCTAACATAAGATGATGGTACTTTTGTTATGTTAATTTAATTCAAATGAACCCTTAAATGACAGTCTCATTGTAAATGACTTTTCTTTTTTTGTAAATACAGCCAAAACAATAATAAATATGACTGATTATTTTAGTATTTGTTTTTTTCTTGATATTCTTGTTATACGTTATTTGGCAAGAATCATATTTTTCAAATAAGAGAATATATATATGAAGATGACATGTAACACCACAGTGCAACAAGAAATAAATACACAAGGAATAAATAAAAAAATACACCACAAGGAATAAATAAAGAAAATATAAAGTGAAATGAAACGTGAGGAAAGCGGCAGTAAATGGCTCCGTGGGCTAAATCCTCTGTACTTGGGAGTGGAAGATCATCAGTTCAAGCTTCACCAGAATAGTTGAATGCCTTGAGCAAGGCCCCTAATCCCCACCCCCCGGCTGACCCTGTGCTATGACCCTCCCTCCAAGCTTCCACTCACCTGTATGTTTGTCTAATGGGGCAGAAAAAGAGAAGCATTCCAATGTACTGGCGTAAATGGCAAATAAAGGATTGTTTAATTTTCAAATAGAAGTTATGGGGTAGAAATAATGACCAGAAGTGTTTTCTGCTTAGGGGTGAGAGCTGGCCTGTCTAGAGGAGCCACTGGAGAGCATGACAGGTCCAGGCAGAAAATATTCCCAGTAGCACGGAGTGTTATAATGAGCTGATGGCTAAAGGTGTTCCAAGAGGAGATAGTCAGAACTGTTCACAATGTACTTCAGTTTTGCTACGAAACTCTCTTATGACACTGGCTGTCTCCAGAGGGCCCAGGGTCGAGTTTGTGATACTTTTTGCTTTCCAGACCAATCTGTTTAGGCATTTGGTATCACCTGACCTGATCTTGCTTTATAGATAAAGGCCTCCATTAGCCTCCTACACTTTGACTCATCTCTATTGTTGATGCACCATACAATAGATGAGTTGTGGAGAGTTTTTGTAGGTGGCATGAGTTGGTGGTGTACTAGACATCCGTCACGTGAAGGGTGAATGTGGAGGGAGGTGGGACAGTTCCCTAAAGTGCCTCAGTGATGTTCACCACCATCTCCTACACATGGTCCAGGAGCCTTAAAACTATTTTCTAGTAGAAAGTCCATGATCTAGGAGACTGTGGGAGCATCAAACTACATCAAAGCTGTACTTCTAGACAATAACAGCAACCATATAAAGACTGTTTAATTAAAAATGTATAAAACTGCTGTGTGAAGTAATCCGTGGTTGTGAAGATAAACAGAGCCAGGTAACATAATGATGGGTAGGTAGTGGGATTGTGATTCAGTGAAACTGTCTTTTCCAGGAGAACCAAGGTAATGAACAGCACACACTAAGTAAATAAGAAAAGAAACTTTCCCTCTGGCTGGGACTGGTCAGAGGACCAAAAGGGTGGGATCAAGAAAATTTTGGCTAGCAGGGAAGAGAGCTTTCCAAGTGCTAAAGAAACAGCACACATTTTTTGTATACACGTGACGAGGAATGGAGGACAGTTGGAAATAATCATCATACCAATATGAGTCACATGATTGCCCGTTTTGAGACTTCCACGCCATACCTGCCAACTTAAACACTGGAGGTTTTTTTTCTAAGGGTGGGTGGATAAACAAATAGCTTGCTATCTAGCTAGCTGCTTGTTTCTCCACACCTTGCAGAACAAAAACTAGCTAGCTAGATAGATAATTAGCATACCAATATGAGCTTACAGCCAGCTAACTGTAAGAAAAACATCAACATCAATTCATCACAGAAACGGTAACACATGGGGTGAAATTGTATGTAGCGTGTGGATTGTGTGTCTAGATTTTGTTTCAAACACGATCTGGCAACATGGGTAAAACAGGAGTGTTGACATGTCTGTTCCACACACACCCCTTACATCAGGGTTCCCCAGTTCTAGTCTTGTAAAATTTTAAAGACACTGTACAAAACACTATAATTTGAAAATGCAGATGCTACTTTTAAAGGTTATGTAATAAAGTTGTATTTTTAAAAGTAGTTTACTTAGTGTTTGCTTAAACCGCTCGTTATCCATCTTCCTGCTTTATAATTATAGCAGGTGGCTTTGTGTTCATGTAAAATATATTAGTTGTTCTACTCAAAACCGCGATCGTTCCGCCCCGACGCACCGCCGCCCTATTTGTGTCGCTGTTATACCTCGGGGGAAATAACTGAGTTGAAGGCTGGAGTTCTTTCAATAAAATTTCCAACAGTACGAATGGGCGAGTTTTCCGCTTTGGATAATTTTGTGCATCAGCTAACAAATAAAATCATAAATCTATCGACTGTGTATAAATGAAGTGCCCGCCCCAATATCAAACTCTCCCCTACGCGATGGCATGACCATAACCCGCATTTTGTGAGAATGGAGTAACACCGATATCAGAACCTTCAATGAACAAAGTTCATTGTTAACCAGCTGCATAGCTACAAAACAAATAATTCAACGTGTAAAACGATTAATTTTAGTGTATTAATTTTATTATTAAAATTGTTGTAAGATATACTAACCGTCAATGGTGTTGCCATGGTACTGCAAGCAAACAGCCTGTGTTTCTACCCGGAATTTATATGATGTGCAGAAGAACAGGAAGCCGACAAGTTTCCATCCGGGACAGGAATCAGCGGCACACCGGTGTCACATTGACATCGCAATAGATAGCTAGTTAGGTAAGTTATATTTTATATTATGCGATATTTTAAAGCATTTATATATTAGGTTATTTTTAAAAACACAGCAACCGATGTTTTTATTGCTTAGAACTATTGCTATATTTTGTATGATACTGAATCGCCGCTGTTAGGTTACTGTTACTTTTTCGTATTAGTTGCTAATTTGGCTGTTGATCGTTAGATAACGACGATTCTTACATGTTTTTATTTGTTGTATATCGCATGATGCATGAGGAACAGTTAGCAGTTCTGTTCAT
The DNA here is from genome assembly GCA_026777985.1 of Mormyrops attenuatus. NCBI lineage: Eukaryota > Metazoa > Chordata > Actinopteri > Osteoglossiformes > Mormyridae > Mormyrops > Mormyrops attenuatus. The sequence goes on along the minus strand of JAODKC010000107.1, from coordinate 2,017,772 downwards.
CTGCTTATATCGAAATCAATATTTCGGTATTTTTAAATGTGTAGTTTGTGATAAGTGACTCGTGCTTCAATGATTACGTTTAGCGACCTCCTACCTCTAATGTTGTGTTTTCTGACCATGTTCACGAGTGTCTGAAATACTGAAGTTGAACCTGTACTCTGTGAATGTATCGTGAAAATTTTTGGTCCCATGCCGTCCGATCCCTTCCCAGAGGAGAAGTACTGTATGCTTTCTAGAATAAGCTTCAGACTCACTCCAGACCGTAGATTGAATATTTAATTATTAAGATGAATGGGTTTACTACATAGGTGCTCCTCACTAGGTCAGGACAATGTGTTTGTCTGATTTTTAATTACTAATATTGCTTTTTTCTTTCTTTTAGGAATCCAGGAATGACATTGCAAGGATTACAGTAGAGCAAATATGTTTAGAAGAATCTCTCCATTATATGTTTTATGCAGGTTGTCAAATAAGGGCATTGGCACAGGTGTGGTGCCCTCTGCAGGACAGTCTGCATGCAGTGCAATGAGGCTAATCTCCTCCCCTGACTTGGCCATCACATGTGGCAGGCTAAGACGTTATGGCACTGGGCCCACAGGCAACATGCAGCCCCCCCAGCGCTGGACATCCCTTGAGCCAGAGCTGGAGGAGGCCCTCGTTCCCCGAATGCTGTCTTTGTCCCCTCTGGAGAGCTGGCTCTCCCTTCGCTACTCCCTCCCACCCCTACTGGAGGCCAGCCCCTTGCCCTCGAGAGGGGAGGAGGAGATCCTTCAAACGGTGCTGCCCCCGGTCTTGAACCCAGTACTGCCTGAAGATGGGGGTTCAGGTGTTCTGAACTGCAAAAATGTGCTGGAGATTCGCCGCAGGAAGATAAACAGGCACAAGTACAAGAAGCTGCTGAAGCGCACGAGGTTTCGCATTCGGAAAGTGCGGCTGGGAAGGCGGCGGAGGAAACAGGTCAGCCATTGGTGGTGCTAATGAGGGGGGAGGGGCTTAACCGGTGCTGTGCAAGAATAGAGAAGAATGGGAATAAGAGGAGGAAATGCACATGCTTCTAAGTCAGATTGAGCGTTTACTAAGTGAAGACCTGCGTGTGCCAGTTTACATTATATTAATCACAACTGAGTGGCTTCTTAACATGTCTTTAATCTTTTTATGCTAAAGATCTGAAACAATACAGAACATGGTCAGGGCATGTATACTCACCACAGTCATACTCTTCTGGCAAGTTAGAAACACCAGTTAGCTCAGCTACATGTTTTTTAGCGACATGGAAAGAACATGAGAATCTCCACAAATCCACTGAGCAGATTTCTTTATTGATTATTATTTTTTCGTTTTTTTTCCTTTGAATCTAACAAAGAATTTTAACTCTTTTAAATCGTAGAAGCGCTTTGAGAGGGACCTGAGGAGAATCTTGAAGGGGGCCGGCCTAAGAAGACCCCCCAAGGGGTGGCACATGCCCAAGATCTTCCTCAAACAATATGGGACGGACCGACACCGGCGTGGCGGCAAAGCTTAGCTTCTGTGTGCCTCATGTTCACACAGTTCCATAATAAGCATTCTTCATACTAGCACACAGTTACTCGGTCTGCATCTGGATTGTGATCGTGATTTGGACTGAAATGTGCAGATGAATGAAATGTTGGGCAAGGAGACACTAGGAGATTCTACATTCAGGCTGTTATGGATGTTCATTGACTTATTTGGTTATCGTTTCAAAAACCAGTCTTTCATTAAATGGCCTGTCTGTTTGTCTCTTCTTGACTCTAAATCGGCATTGCTCTCTTGTAACTGATATTTTCTTTTTAACGATAATTTCCTAGATCCACTTAGCACAGTTCAAGTGTCTGATTTATAATAATGACACTATATTGACCCCCGTGGGGAAATTCTCTTCTCACCTACCCCATCTTGCTCTCCATGACACACACTGGTGAGAACAAGCTTAGGAGTGAAGGGCAGCCACCTGCAGCGGCCCCCATGGAGCTGGGGGGTTAAGGGCCTCGCTTTGGGGGCCACAGGCATGTGACTATTCTGCCAAACCAGCATCACAGGCAGAGCCTTAGCCTGCTGAGCCACATGCTAATAATGGTTTGGCATTAATTTGATCATTATCAGACCATGGTGTACAGGGCTACCGTCTCGCGGGGGTAACTAGGGAAGTTTATAATGAGTCACCGCCGTCCTATAAGCCATCCCAGTTACTGCCTTGTATTCGCAAAGGTCATTAATGTCCTCTGGGAATCGGCAGGTGGCAGCAAAGTTTAGCTATTTTAGCTTTGTGTTTTAAAACGTGACTTTTCAGTACCTTTTCATTACGTCTGCATTAAGCATTAAGCAAATAGACTGAATCGAGCTCCACGTTTTTCTCTTCGTTTTTCCTGTCTGTTTTTGTAGTATTTTTTGTTGCAAAAAATCGCTGTTTCACCAGTCTCATCTTCTGTTACAGGGTATTCGTTCATGCTAGAATAATTTCTGCATTTATTAAGCGTTTAAAAAGATTTCCAAGGATTATTGCTTACGAATTGCACTTTTAAGATGTGGCGACCCTATAATTTATGATTCCTGGCCCATTTTTTAACTCAGTGCAATCGCAAAGATTTTTTTCTTGGGGGTTTCCATACAGCGCCGACAGCCGATTGTTTTGTGCCGTTGTGTCCACACCACACATGCCCACCTTAGTCATCTGGCATATGTTCAGCACTGGAGAGCGCTTTCATAAATTCAGATTTCATGCACAAGTAATTAACATCCCTTTAAATTAATTAGTTCTGTATTGATAATGGCACATATAAACGGCATTCAAAGATAAAACTATCCACAGAGAGCACATAATAGACTCATATATAGCACCCTTTTTCTACGCGTGTTAAAAAAATGAGGTCGGTCGCATTTCAAGTTTTATTCGCTATTTTATGCTAAGGAGAAATCCAGGTTTTCCACGGACAGTTGATTGTTAGGATAAACTTTTTTTTAGTGGCTGTGATCATGATTTTACGCATGGGATGCGCATCTTTGCCTCAGGATGTGGAAAATAAAAGTACTGTATTCTATGATCAGAGTTATTGCTCCTAATCCGGACGTTTATTCGAAAACCGTAGAGGGTCATCCTATTAAAATAAAGGTGAATCGGGAAGAAGTAAAAGAAAACCTGAGAAAATCAGCGGGCCAGGTCGGCGAGAGGAGGGGTTTTGCTGAGCTGCATGAGCTTGTGGGTTAAGACTTTGTGGAATAAGGCAGTGTCATGCATTCTTCAGAAAATTATTACCATACACAAGCAGAGACGGAGAGGAACGGAGGGAGGATCATAAGAGCTACCTCAGCCCGTCAACATTGCCCACTTTGTTGGGGCATTCGTGTGTGCGCTGATTTTATACCTTTTAAGCGGTGTCTTTATAGCGTTGCATCTGAGAGTTTTGTTTTTGCCTTTTCTCCTTCTGGTTTACGTTGGTTTTATAGTTTATATGTTTTGAGATTTTGGGGATTCTGAAATACGCACAGCTTAGAAATGTTCTCAGATAATAGTAACCGAGTTGCAACAAGATGAAGGAAAGCAAAAATTAAGTTTCTAAAAAGTTACCATAAATCGAATCTTGCTCCCAGTTATACTGAAAGTTTCATTTCTTTTTTGGGGATCGACAGCTACAAACATCCTTTAATGAAACTCTAGAGAATACACGTTTAGGAACGTCGTCAAAATACCCAACTAAACATCAAGATTTCCAAGATTGTCTTAATCAACAAAAATACTCAGTATGAAGGCAACCAAACTGAAAATAGTGGTTTGTCACGGTAAGTTCTTAATCATTTTACTTTCGCAATTATGGTTGAATTTCAGAGCACTTCTTCAGTAAATTGTGTTTAAAAAAATGAAACTACGAATGCTTCAGATTTTCCCAAGACTTCCCAGAAATTATGATGGAGAAAATATGTTTACTGTTTCTGATAGCTGTGTCTCTTTTAATGGGAACTGATTAAAGAAATGTAAACGGCTTGGGTCTGTATGGATGGGGATCTGTTTTTATATAAGCATTCAGCCATTATCGTCCTCATATATCACAATGAAAATATAATCTCCGAGGAAGTGGCAGGTAGACCTTGGAAGTTTGTGAACCCACACGAGTAGTATTCCTAAAGGCTACACATGTAACACATAAATCTGTGTTTTCAAAAACAAAATAGAAACAACAAATGCTATATATACACCCCGAATTAATCGCTAGGACTTTGAAATGCAGTATTGCACTCTTGAACCGTGCTGCCTGATGTACAATCATTGAAACAGATAATATTTGGTCACAACAGCATGACCAGTTGTTTCCACTCTCTCTCTCTCGCCAATTACGAAGCCCTCCATGACAAGTTTGTTTTCTAATTGAAAATAAGTAGCCTTGAATTGTGGCGATTGCGTCCTCTGAGTAATGAGAATGTCATAACGTGACTCAAAGCCTCTGGCCTGGTCTTGCTCCCTTTTTTCCCTCATTAAGGGGATGTTAGAATTATTGTGTTTTCTCCTGGATTTTTTTATGACAATGTGTTTATGATTAAAGTTGTGCATGGTAGGCAAGTCTTACAGGCCACCTTCCGAGAGGATGCTGAACCACTGGATCTGCGCTGGTGTTTAGTTAGACTGTGGCAAAGCACAAAATGGGGGTTTTAGTGGTAGAACTCATTAAAATGGGGGGTGGGGGGTGGGGTGGAAAGTCTCTCTGTCTTTAAGAATTAATTATCTAAGGCAAGACTGAAGCACATCCTCTGAAGTAAAAGGCACCAGGCAAGTGGACCTGAGGCAAGACGTTACCACATGTAAACCACATGTTTGTAGGCCGTGTGGGAAACCAGAGGAAACCCACACGAATATGGGAAGGACAGGCAAACGGCACACAAACATGGGAAGAACAGGCAAATGACACACAAACATGGGAAGGACAGGCAAACGGCACACAAACATGGCAAGAACAGGCAAACAACGCACAAACATGGGAAGGACAGGCAAAAGGCACACAAACATGGGAAGGACAGGCAAACGGCACACAAACATGGGAAGGACAGGCAAAAGGCACACAAACATGGGAAGGGCAGGCAAAGACACACAAACATGGGAAGGACAGGCAATAGGCACACAAACATGGGAAGGACAGGCAATAGGCACACAAACATGGGAAGGACAGGCAAATGGCACACAAACATGGGAAGAACAGGCAATAGGCACACAAACATGGGAAGGACAGGCAAATGGCACACAAACATGGGAAGAACAGGCAAATGGCACACAAACCCAGGACCATGGAGGTGGGAGGTCACAGGAGTCCGGAAAAATCACAGGGCAGAGCCTGAAATGACTACATTCCAATGAGAATGAGAAAAACACAAAGACCGTGTGGAATAAGGGGAGTCAAATATGAGTGTGTGGATAAGACTGAATTTTAAAGTATAAGTTCTCACGGAGAGATGAATTCACTCACGTTCTTCAGCTCCTGTGTGCTGACAGGTCAGTTTAGAGATGGTTCATTCAGTACACAACGTCAGCAAAAAATTTTTAATATTTGTACCTTTGAGAGTACAATTATGTGTCACTGGGGCTGTACCCTCAAAGGTCTGCCAATTGCACCCTTAGTAGTAGGTAAATGTACCTTTTAAGGTAGAGAACTTGACTTTGAGGAACTTTTTGTGCCATTGGGGGGACATTAATGTTGTTCCTACCTTCGGGAACAAAACTGTACCAGGCTTGTACCCCTTTTTCTGATGCCGTATGTCTGTTCTAAGCATGTGCTGTTAGCATGACGTAGCAGTTGCAGAAAAGTAACCATCCCCATGAAACTCCATTCAGTATTCTCAGCACCAGCCATTTCCTACTCAAACAAAAACGGACAGAGGCTTTAAGTCAAAAGTTCATGGTTTGCCAGACAAACTTCACAATGTACTAACAGCAACTGCTCTGCTATTTTTAATGTCTCACCCAACAAATAATCTTTAGTCTCTTAACCAATGATTATTTGCAACCAGACACACTCCGAATGTATATATATAAGATTGAACTGGATGTTGGTATTGTAGTGTTAGTATTCTAGAGCACAGGGTGAGATAAAACAATGAATTAGGGTTCTGTTACCCCAATAAACATATTAGCTCATGCATTAGTGCATATTTACCAAGTGTTCAGTCCTTCGCAGTGTGTCTTTCCACAGAACACAATACTGCTGGTATCACACAGGTACCAGTGTTAATGCACTTATGATTTTACTCTCTCCTTTCATGTGTGGCTGGACTCCTGCAGCACTCGCTGATATTGAGATGGTTCTGTGTGCGTTGGACGCGCTTCAGATGTGTTTTCACTGATGCGTAAGAAGGAGCAGCTTAAACGTGGCAGTTTCATTTTCATGTTTTCCTTTCATTTCACGTCTGCTCAGACGTCCAGGATGTTTGCAAATGATGGGTTCATGGGTAACGAGAATTTTGTTTCATCACCCTTTGGGGTTCCAGAATAAATTTCCCCCTATATCACTTTGCACCTACAGAAACACCCGCTCATCACTGAGGGGGGGAGAAAAACTCATCAGCCAAAACCATCAAATAAGGTTCAATAAAACTGTGAGTGCTGCAGTTAGCTGCCACATGGGACGGTGGGATTTCTGCCCAGAATTTTGCAGAAAATTTGTCAGAGAATGACTGAATGCCTTGGTATTTTCATTTTGTGACCTGTCAGCAGATATGTGTATGTGTCATGGCAGTCTGTCATGATGGACTTTCCTTTTCTTTCCTTCAGTGTTTGTTGCTGGCTTCCTCACTTCTGGTAAGTCATTATGAATCATATCGAGCTCACGAAATACCGCTTCTGTGACTATAGCCATCTGCAGACATTTACCGTATTCTTATTTACTATTTTTACTAATCCTTACTTATTTCTGATAGCGAGTTCTCAGCTGTGTGCTCGTATTTAAAAAGCATCAATGTCCGCTAATTCAACGTAGCGATTCTGGGAGCTGAAAGAGTATTTTCACGGTGCATGCTAAGCGTGTGGTAACGTGGGGCTGTCCATCTCGTGCCAGTGCTGGGGCAGATGGGCCAGGAGAGTGTGCCCATGGAGAGGCATGATGTGACCGCCCCCATCGGGTCACGCCTCAAGCTTCGGTGCCAAAGCAAGCGGCTGGTGACCGGGCGTGATCGCCTGGGCGACCGGCAGCGTGTGGTGCACTGGGACCTGTTCCGTGGTGGCCCAGACTACCCCCAGGTAGAGCGCATCGTGGACATGTTCCCCAGCGGCGACCGGCGACTCTACAACGAACTAAACAAGGGTCGCGTCAATATCTCCAAAACTGCATTTGTTGATGGAAACTTCTCCCTCGTCATCAAAGGTGAGGCGCTGCCCTTGTTGTTGTGCTTCCGCTGCTGGATGTTGGTGAAATGTGGCCTGACGGCTGTGTTTATCTCTGCTTAGGGGTCAGTATGAATGACAGGGGTATTTACACATGTCACCTGCATCATCACTACTGCAACCTCAACGAGACCCTCAAAATGCAGCTCAATGTTACGAAGTCGGGTGAGTGTCTGGTCCTCGTGGTCAGTGCTTTACATGTTTTACACATAGAAACGTCTCTTTGTTACCTTGCTTCTGAATATTCTTACGTCTTCCTTAGATATTCATTTTATTCCTTTTGTATACAGTACTGTTCAAAAGTCTTAGACAATCAGAGAAAAAGTTACTGATATCTTCTTACGTGGGTAGAAGGACATCGCTTCGGTTCCTCATAAGCATGTCAGACATTCCATGCACTTGTTAAATTGCAACACCAGTATTAATTAACTTAATTAGGCAAATAACTCAATGAAGTATTGATTATCCAAACATGGTGTGCTAGTGCTCGAAAATACATCCATGGATGCACTGGATGGTTTCTGTAAATGCTGGGGTGACATTAGGAGAGGTTTTGAAATGGCTAAGCTGACACACTTTGACAGACATAATTTCATAGTCTTACAGCAACATGAAGATTAAACATTGTTTTCTTTGACTGCCTAAGACTTTCACACGGTACTGTATATTTCTGTCTCCTCTAAGCATGATAATGTCTCCTTTCTAGGTATTGCATGCTCTCAGTTTATTGTAACTGTACTCTCTCTCGTAAAAAGTAATCAGTCATAAACCTGTGAATGTGTCTTGACTGCTTTGCACTGCTGATTATTTATCCATGAGTTTATTCTGTAACCATTTTGACACCTTTCCTCTCCATCTTCTCCTTCTCCTCCCAGCACGTAAGGAGCGGCGCTTCTGGGATGGTGAGAAGGTGGTGTTTGTGGTGCTGCTGAACAGCACGGTGACCCTGCCCTGCATCAACCGGCGCCCCCTGTGGACTAGAAGGCAGCGGGAATCCGAGCGGCAGGTGGTCTACTGGGACCTGCGAGCCCCGTGGGCCCTTCCGAGCAGCGCCGAGCGGCTCGTCGACCTGTACTCCACCGGCGAGCCGCTCTGGCAGCACGGCTCGCTTTTCCAGCCTCACAGGATGTCGGTCCCCACTGAGGCCTTCACCCTGGGTGACTTCTCCCTCACCATCTCAGAGCTGCAGCCTCCCGACGAGGCCGTCTATATCTGCCACATGAACCACCAGTACTGCGGCCTGCGCAAGAGCATCACCTACTACGTCAAAGTTGGACCGTCCCTCCAGCCTGAAGACGTCCCAGACAAAAGCCCAAGTGAGACATTTCTCATCTTTTCTGCTCAGGGGCGCAGCCTAGGTGCTATTAAACAGGACGCACATATCAGCGTTTACTTTAAGCCCTGATGGTGTTGCTATAGCTATATTGCTGGCATTAGCTAAGCTCTCTGCATCTCTTTGTGCTTCCTCTTGATCCTTGGCTTGGTACTTTCTGCGGTACTTTTTTCCTGATGCGTTTTTCCGGTGCTGGTTTTTTTTGGTACGACCTCTGCAGATTCCTCATTAGGGCGGCCATTTTATTTCCCTCAGACGTCTGAGAAACATCTGTACGGAGACAGTGGCTGAACATAGTCTAGTTTTTTTCCTTGTGGCTCTCTGTTTAATGCTGGCTTATCTCCCTGCCAAACACACTGTCCCCTGTTTTCAGTGCTGACAGTGAATCCACATGTATAGTGGGAAGGACAACATTGACTGATATTCGGAGTTTGATCTGTTTTTGTCATCTGACCTAGTTTGAAATGGCTTTACCGGTGATCTTAAACTACACCCCTAATTCGGGGGCTCCGCTCTGTCTGGCACGCTTTTCACGCTTTCCCCTCTGGAGAGGTTCTCCGGACCAGATATTGCTAGTTGGTGTCTGAGTTCACACAGGGAAAAGGGACAGGCTCTTTTTAAAAAGGGGAGAAGATTGTTTGAGGAAGAAGAAATATGGAGGCCAGAGATGGGGTGGGTGAGTGTTTTTGGAGAAACACTTTTCGGTGAAGTCAGGAAGTGGCCTTATTCTTGGAGAAGTTTTTCATTTTTCTTCAGTTGAGCAATGGCTGAGTTTATGCACACAGCCCACAAAAGCTGAGAGGGTGGGGGGGGAGCAGAGACGCCAGCGAATCAGTGATAAACAGCGCGGCAGCCCGATCCCTCCTCATTTTCACATTCAGTCTGCTCGCCGTCCTTCCCTTCGATCGGTGAAGACAAATTCCTGCTGGAAGTTGAACGGGGCGAGCGGCTGTTATAAACACCTTCCACGTTGGCCATTTTGGGGGAAATTTGAATAAACCTTCAGTTCAGGCCAGGCCTCTTTGCTGGCCATGACCCCCCCCACTTTACCGCTGTAAAGCTTCATGATGTTTGCTAGCAAAATAAGGAAGTCACATCTACATCTGTAGAGCATCTGGACAGTGGTAGCCCCCCTTCTCTGTAAAGGACTGGCCAGCTTGGCAGGGGGGGGGGGGGCATAAAAACAGATTGCTCACGGGGGGGCTGTACTAGATTTTCCCCCTCTCCAAGTGCGAATTCAAAGACTCACTTTTTCACCAGTACTGAAATCTCATTTAGTACAATGCGGTATTGTGGTAAACAGTTTGGGGAATTACTTAACCCCGTTTTTTGTCACACTGAAGCAAATATGTGATTTAAAGGCTTATTTTTTAAAGTCTTTTTAATGTCTTTTACTGCCTGTTCCCTAACTTCTTCTTCTTTATATGAGTCACTACTTCTTTATCTCTGAGAATGGTCTGGCTTTCTGTTTTCTGATATAATGCCAAACTACACAGTCTCACAGTGTCATGACACTTGGGTTCAAAAATACAATAAACAGCTTCATTTAGAGGCATGGCTGCCTGCATGCAGCAAGAACACATTTTCTCCTGAATACCACAGAATGTTCAACACTGAATGTCGATTGAAAGTCTTTAAAAGGTAATTAAAAAAAATTGAAAAGCAAACAATTTCCCCTCCATCCATTTTCTGTGATTATGCAGCATGGAAGCTTGGGTGAATGAAGGGAAAGAATTAGCTACTCTGACTGTAATTTTAAATAAAATAATCAATGACTAATGCTAAATAATTCATGTAATAATAATCTATCAGTTTGTAATTAATGTAATATGATCTTTTTAAATTTAAGCCTGCCTTATACTTTCTCATAATGAGAAACAACCAAAAGGAACAATTTCAGATTCCTGCTATCATTGAACTATTTAATTCAATTATGCATAATGAGTGTAGCCAGGGGACTTGACCTTTTCAAGGGCTGACATGGTAAAGCGAATGCAGCCCGATGCAGTGTTTCATACAGTGAGTCCCCCCACTGCACCAGTCAGTCCTGCATGGAGTCAGTGCAGCTCATATTGCATGTGTCCGTCCCCATTTCATCTATGCACTGGTCTCACCTCTCACTTTTCTTTTTTCCCTCTTTGCTCATTTGGCAATAAAGAAAGAATTATACATGACAAAGTCAGTTCAGCTGAAAAACACCCCCCCACACCTCCTCACCACTACCCCCTCCCCCCCAACTCTTACTTGGGTTTGGACTTTAAACCAAAATACAGGAAACCGTAAAGAGCAGAGCTTCTCAGAGTCAGCAGAACATAGCAGCTGATGTTTTTCCATGCAGCTGGCGCCCTCGTCCAGCGTTATTGTCCAGAGACGTGACACGTTTATCCATCTTGAGCAGCATTGTGGTGCTTATAAACCTCCCTTAGTTGTTTTGACGTTTCACTGTCAAATTTGAACTGCTAAATTTTATGAACTGCATTCATTTGCGAGATCTATCACATTATACTTCAGCACCATAAAGTTCTAACAGGTTGATTTAGGGTGCAGTGGTCATCTTGAAGGCTTTCCTTTTGAATAATTAGGAGCGTATCCCAAAGTTATCTTTGTTTCAAACAGGCACCAGTGCTGTAGACGCACCCGTGGTGAATGTCATCATATCCAAGCACGGAAGTTACCTGTACATCCTGACCATCCTCCTCATCGTCATCGTCATCGTCGTGATCTTCATTGTGTTGCTGACCTGCCAGTTCAGAAAGCGAGGTATAGAGAGTCCTCCTGCCATTCCAGTGTCATGTGACCTCTGTTTTTTTTTTACCTTATAGCCATATGACCTCAGATGTGACTTGAATTTCCACACCTATAATTTTAAGTATCTTTGTTGTTCCAGGGTTGGACTATCACCTACGCAGGACTGAACGGTGAGGATGTGTCCCTTTATGCAGCACAAGACCATATAAAAGTGCCTACAAACATTTTTGCCTGTGTTTACAGTCCTCTGCATCATCGTGTGACAGCCAAAACATAACATTATTAATGGGCATGATTCATAGTCAGATTGTCTGTGTGGTGTTATGAAGTCAGTGTGTTTCAGACGTTATGTTCTGCTCGGTCACGCAGGGGCAACACACCCACTGGTGATGCAGGGATGGGCAGCGTGGAGTTGAAGATGTGCAACCAGGCACACGACAGGCCAGGTAATGTTGCCAGGTGACGTGCTTAAGGTTCTTAATTGAAATTGTTCCATTGATAAAAAACTGTAGAAGAGGAACTATAAGTCACTTAGGACAAGTGTGATTTAACTTGGATGAAATCTCAGCAGGAGAAAGAACATTGTTTGTATATTCACTGTGGCCATGGTCATTCAGGGGAGAACACAACTATGTATTCCCCTCCTGTCCTAGACTACAAAAACAACATCTGGAAGGAAAGTGTGGACGTGTCGAAACTCCCTTCTCCGAAAGTTATCGACTTGGACACAGGTAACAAAAGCCAGCATCATGTAGGAGGCTACAGGGGTGGAGGGTGGAAATATATCAGTGTTAGAAAAATAAACGTGTGTCTCCGTCCCTCTTTTTGTGTCCTTCTGCTCCACAGAGATGGAACGAAGGATGTGGAATTAACATGCATCACTCTATTGCTGGCGGGCCCAGGATAGATGCAGACTGAGCTGATTTTCAAAAAATAAGTAAATAAATTGACACCAGTGAGAAGACAGAGCTGGAGTGAGGCATAGAGAACACCGGACTCGTGTCAATCTGCTGCTTCCGGTGTTTAAGCCCATTGGACCAGCTGTTTCCCACTACTATTTCACAGACTTAACAGGTCTATTCCGAACTGCTTTTCTTTTGACTCAATAGTTCTACCATTGCTACGTAGTTAAGTATGTTGGTTGTTTGGTAATGTATGCTTTAGGTCTTTGTAGGATACTCTTGAAGAATCTATCCACAATTATAGAGTAATAGAAGGCCAGTTTATGCATATAACATTCTGGCTTGGAGCTTTTCACTGATTTTTTTTACTGGCCAAATGTATGTAAATTAAATAAATATATTTGCTTAATATTTGTGTCTGAGACTTAACACTGTAGTACAGTATTAAATCCCACATTGCCTTTGAATTATTTTATTGCTGTTTTATAAAAATGTGCATGAGTTTTTTTGAACTTCTTGTTTAGCTAAGAAGCTGAACCAACAGCAGGGATAGCATAGTTTAGAGTTGACCCTAGTAGGCATACAGTTTAACTTCTTGGACTTAAGACAATCGAATTGTACTGCACCTGCTTGTAATCACTCTGTGGAATGATCATTATAATTAAATAAATGGAGAAACTGCCATGCCTTTATCTTGCAGTCAGTACATTTAAAATTGCTGTAATAAACAAAAGCAGAGACTGGAACCTTCTGAAAAGAACAGCTATAATCCATTTTATGGTGGTAACTGGTTTTAGCTGGTATAAGAGGGCCTTAGATGGTCATATCCCAGTGATTGCAGCTCTTTGATGGTTTAGCTGGGTCAGGCACCAATTGATCATGCTGGTGTGACCGGCTAAACCAGCTAGAATGACCATCGTAAGCTGGTATGACCCAGCTAAACTATCAAATCATCACGCAAAAACATACTCTAAGATGGTCAACTATCATAAATTGGTCAATCAGCTTAAACATCTTAAGTCTGTCAGGCTGGATTTTTGTTCAGCAGGGTAACAACATAAATGAACTGAAATTAGCAAATTAGAACACGGTTAGTCAATAAAAGTTCAGAGAGAGATAAGACAAAGGTTATTAAATCAGGATGGTGCCGCCACGTCTTCACAACATGCAGATTATGCTACGAATCCAATCTTAGTATCCTCACGTATCGCTGATAATTATTTATTTGTACTTTAATATTGAATCATTCGGAGTATTTAGTCTATGCCCCAACGTAAATTCCAGAAGAAATGTTATCTGGTTCTGCAAATCGAGATCAGCCTCATAGTCTCTTGACACAAAGTAACGATCGACTTTGTACAGTGACTGTTGAGTTCTGAATGTTATTGTGTGTGTGGACATTTTTCAGGGTGCGGACTGCAAAATACAGACAGCTGCACTGCTTAATATTTGGTCCGCTGGGTTTGTCTGTTTTTTGTAGGTTCGGATGTGAATGTTAGCTGTATAATGTAAAGTAGCCTAGATGTAGTCTGAAATTGGAAGACTGGACAAATATGGCTAAATTATTTTTTAAATATACGCTTTACACCTTATTTACCATGGAATTCATTTAACATACGTTATAAGCCTGAAGCGGGATGTAATGTTTTTAAAGTAATGAAAATGTTATGTCCATCTAAAATGGACTATAAAAGCATTTTTAATCTCACTTAAACACACCCCATTTCTTAGAGATTTCGGAGCGCCTGTCTTCTTGGTGTTGTATTTCAAATCACAATACCAGACGCATATTTCTTTAATGTTATAAGTAGGGTCTAAAGCTGCCAAGTCTGGCGGAGCGGTCGCAGAATGTGCGAGGGAAATGTCGGCTGGAGGCGGACTAGGAGAGGAAGAGAGAAAACAAAGAACACGGATTTTCGGTCCTGTATGCTGTGTTTTCATACAGACAAGCTAAAAATGCACCGCTTGAACTCAACTGTCCAATATGTGGCCGTGGCAATAGAATATGCCGAAAGAAAGGAAAAAATATTTCAGTCGCAACCAGAGCTGAGCTGACGGGAAGTGAAGGAGTGCGTCACCGGCGAGACCGTCCAGCATCCACTTAATGGCACCAGGGAGAAGGCTAAGTTGCAGAAATCACTTTTTCCCCTTTCAACAACAACAACAACAACAACAACAAAAATAATAGTACATAAATAATCATATTGTTTACAAAACAGGCTATATAAATCAAATAAAATTAATGACTGGTAACGTTTATTTATACGTATAGAGATAAGGAACTTGATGCTTAAATACTCAGTTTTATAAACATTTCCACAAATAAACAGTAAAATCTATGACACGCCGTCCGCGATGATACTGCTTCATCCTGGGAAAATTTAATAGTAAAAAATGATTTGCATTAACAGACTGCCCTCTGCTGCCAGGATAACGCAATTGAATTTTACATTTTTAAAATTACACAGAAATATACGAAAATGCATTCAAGCTGATTATGGACGTTAAAAGGTTTAGAAAAAAAATAATATTAACGACGTGTTTTTTTTTTCTAGTTATTGGGACTGCAAAAAATATCTAATGTCACATTGTTGAAATGTACGGCAACGGGTATAAGTGTATTCTGGCCACTAGATGGCAGTGTTGGGTAGGAAAATAACTGGAAAACGAATAATATTCCAAGATCGGTCTTGTAAGGATGTGAATCGTCCCTTCCTGTTTTACTACGCTGTGCTACCGTACTGAGACACATTGGAGCCGCATAAGACACCCAGGTCTCGATTATGTCTGCTTTTCTGCCTATGCCGTCAAAGACAAGGACATTTTTGGCGTGAAATACGTCGTAATGTTTATTTATTAACGCTATATATCGCTTCCGTTGTAATTTATATTTGACTAGTTGGCAAACTAGCTTAAATTTGTATTGAATCGCCACAGCCCTTTTTCCTTTTCCTATTTCAATGATTGTCCTAGCCACAATCTCATGGCGGAGACTAAAATAATTTATCATATCGACGAGGAGGAGACTCCTTATTTAGTGAAACTGACAGTTCCTCCGGAGAAAGTGACTTTAGCGGATTTTAAAAATGTCCTCAACAATCGCCCGGTCAACAGCTATAAATTTTTCTTTAAATCTATGGACCAGGATTTCGGGTAAGTCCCTGAACTGGATTCTTCCTCCTGTTTTTTTTTTTGTTGTTCAGCGCTTGTACTGCTGGCAGCCTCTCGATCGTCTGCGCTTAACAATATTTTCCTTTCATTTACGATTATTACTGAATAAGCCCCGTGGCATTTTAAACAAGGACTGCGTTGAGGTCACATCGTCCTGCTTTAATTAGCCGAAACTAATTGTGTAAAAAGCCCGATTGGCACCTGTCTGTGCATTCACAATTTCGCTGTAAGCCTGTGACAGATTAAATGATTGTCGTTGCGATTCGGCGAATCAGTATGCACAAAAGCAACTGATTGCTGTTTTTGAGCACAGTATTAATGCAAAATACGATACGAATAGTTTAGCTGTACGTAATGATTTTACATCGTGCCGTGTATTTTGTTATTATGTTTGTATGTTGTGTATCCTGGTAGCAACCTTGCCACTTGTTCGCTTGGGCACTCAAGTTTGAAAGCGAATCACGACAAATACATATTTGTGTAATAGTATTTTCGTTAAAATCCTTGACAGGTAAATTGACAAGATACAACGCCAGCGGAAATGCTGGCTTGCAGAATAGAGCATATAGCAATTAGAATACGGGGTTACTATCCGTGATTTGTAACCAAGTATTTGAAAACAATTGCAATGTAAATAAAGTTAACGTGAAAAGGCGAAAGGAAAGGCACGCATATTCTCGGCCGAATAAAACATTTTGCAAATGACACAATTGCTTGGATACGAGCACTCTTTCCCCGGAAACGTCGGCACACATGAATGCCATGTCAGAAATACATTTTGTAGCCCGATTAAGAAATATGCGCCTGTATCACTGCTTTATTTGCATGGTGGTTGCGGAGCAGGCGTGGGTGGCGGCTTTATTTTTGACTACACGCCTGTTAGCCGAAATCTTTGGTTTTGTTCGCTTGTTGCCCGGCCGTGGGAGCGGTGACCAGGCGAGCGCCGCTAATCCGGTCTGATTTTAAAGCCCACGCGGCGTTGCGGCGGGCGCAGCTTCGCCCCGCGCGCTCCGCACCCGCGCCATCCGCGCGCCGCCCGCGCGGTGTCCGCGTCGCCTCCACCCTCGCAACGTTACGCCACATCGCGAGCCGCACGCCGCGCGCCGCGCTCCCGCCTCCACCCCGGGCCTTAATCCCTCATCCGCCCACCCGGGAGCGGAGTGCCGCGGTCGGCGCCGACTAGGCCGCAGAGCTGCCGGAATGCCCGGAGTGCAAACATGGCTGCCCCGGAGCGACGGGGCCTGTGCGGATCACCGAGCACCTCTGTGGCCCATAAACGAAAATGAGAGAAAAATAATAACAATAAGTCACCTGTCATCAGTAATCTATCCCTTATTTTCAATGGCGGCATCCCGAGATTTATTTCCATGAACGCGAGCTATTTTTTACTTGTTAATTAAAATGATAAATGGCTGCGTTTTATCATGAACAACGTTACTATGGTTTCAGTTGTATAGATTTATTTGTTAATCTGGTGCGATTTACAGATAAGGGAAACTATAAATGTACTGTATGTATATGATGTAAGCAAGAGTAGATGCTTCGGTAGCGCTGTCTCGTGGGTTACTGATTAATTTTATAATGTAATTGTATTGTCAGTGTAAATGATGTGCTGTAAAGTTTTTCTGTTTTATGTAATATGTCGGCAGGCGTCAGTGTGAAATGTTAGACGTGACCAGTTTTAACAATGGTCATCGATATAGTCGGAAAGTGTTATACGGTTGAACTTGCTTGTTCGAAAACCATACTGGGAATCTCACAAATCTAGTGGTACAGGAAGGCATATATAGGCATGAAAATCACTCACTAATGTAATTCAATCGTGTCTTTGTTTGGCCAAGTGCACTGTAACAAATAGTTATTTTTTCTCAGACTTGGATACGTTTCCTCAGAATCCTCCCAAAGAATGATATAATTAATTCCCTCTTTGAGTGACCCAGGGGGTAGACATTTATAACAGCATAAAGGTGACATGTTGCACATGGAGTGAGGTTATACTGTGAAATGTAAATTTAACCACAAAAAAAGGTTAGGAATGTTAAATAACTAATGGTAAAAGTAGTATTATTCATAGAGAAATGTAATCTGTCATTGTTTTTCAAATTATGAGAACTGTCCTTAGATGGGGGCTTTTGGGCACCTCTGCTGTGAGGTAAAAATGTTTGACTTCCTCTTTCTCGCCTTCCAGTGAGGGGGTGCTGGCTTTGACTGGAGTTTAGAGGTCAGACTGGTTATCTAACTGGTTTCCTATTGCATGAGTTTATGAGGCTGGCTACAGTCGGCAAACCTCTCTTAATTTATTGTTCACTGGAAGTGACCCAAACTGCGTGTCTGTCTTGTCGTTCACCTCTGGCTCGTATCGGTTCGGCCTTGGTTCAACAGTGTTGTGCACACGTGCGAGCCGTTGGCGGTCAATGAAGACGTTTCACATTTCACCTTGGGCAGTCAAATCCAGCTGGCTTGAAGCAATGAGCCATTTGGGCCCTAATTGGCATTTGCAGTCTTGCGGATTGAAAGGGTTAGCGGGTGATAATTGGCCAATCTGTTTGTGCCACGGTGTAGGTGACTCTGATCGCCTGGTCTCATGAGATCTGTCTAAAGCTGTCTGTGGCAGGAGGATCACGTGACGCGGCGCACTCTGACCGGCGGGGTGGGAGTCAGGTGCCGCTGTTTCAGCTGCCCCAAGATCAGGCTGATTCCCAGGGGCTCTTGCTTCCACCCTCACAAAAGAAGCTTCAGCCAGACTCTGTGACCCTTACAGCCTGTTTATGAGCATGATGGTGATAAGAAATATACTACCACTACAGCTTGGGGCTTTTTTGTGCTTAAGGCTGCAGGAGGAAAGCAGGTGGGAGAAGAAGATGTATCGTCCCTTCGCTTCTGCTAAAGGAGCATAAATTTCCTCAAGAAAGACAGAAATATACCTCAATATGCAACAGAGGAAGTCAAAGCTGACTCAAAATGTGTTTTGAAATACAAAGAATTGTTTTATTTTTTTTTGCACTGGCTGAATCTACACTGTTAGCATGCAGGTTAACACACAAACCGCTGTACTTAAAGGCTCCAGGAATCTTTGGCAGCGCCATGCTGAAGAACTGCAAACAGGACTGGGACTACAGCTCTGGACAGTGGAGCCCCCGGCCAATCATGGCCAGGCTTCCACATCTATTTTTATTTATTGGCTTGAGTTGTTCCATGTCAGAAAGGGGAAAACTTGTGCATTCGGCATTGGATTTTACTGCATTTTCACTTGGATGACATTGTTTTCCACCACATCTTTGCATTTAACATAAGGAAGACCTGTAAACTGGTAGTAAGGCCTTCTGAGGGGACGTTTCTGGATGTCTGAAATTTTGGGAGCCGGATAACTTGTGTCACAGCTGTGGGCCCCTTGTTCCGAGAACCTTTAACATTCCCTGCATAAGCTGTGTTGTGACTTTGATGCCCCAGATGGAAATTTGGTGGGTGAAGCCCTGCATGCCGCCCCAGTGTCATTTGAGTGGTATTTCCCAAGTGGCCAGGTACATCAACCCAACAATGGTTAAAGATCGCTGTTGACATGTACTAAAACACACCATAGTTAAGTGTCTGGAATTGTAACTGTTATGTTGTTGGTTGTTCCAAAGTTGCTTCAGTTAAATATTTAGTGTAAAATTGTAGGGTGACCTGCGGCCTGATGTGTCCAGGATGTACCTCGCCCAGTGCCCTTCCTGGGATAGACTCCAGATTGCCAGAGCTATAACTGGATAACCAGTTACTGAAAATGGATGGATGGAAAAATATTAAACGAGCTGCAGCCTCCCTTGTGTCTTGCACTGAATTTAACAACTGAAAGTCGATGTAAACATGTTTGCAACAACAGTGTTTGTTTTTCCCCTTCTACAGCAAAACACAGCTGACGGCATCCCGAAAATTAGCATAACTTAGCATGTCACCATAGTATGATGTTTAGTGGGAGTTTTGGTGGAAAATATTGATAGGCCATACCGATGTGAACATAAGTGAAAAATACATGGATACCTCGGCCAAACAAAAACAGCTAGTTAGAAACCACTCTCACTTTGGACAACCATAATATATGAGGTATCTCAGATTGATGTCTATAGGTAGAAGTTTTGCAAGTAGCAAAGGGTGGATGGTAACTAGAGAACAACTGTGAGCTCTAGTTTTGGCCAGAAAACTGAAATACAATAAAATAATAGTAAAATTAACATGTGAATGATAATTTGGCAGTGTCTAGTTTTCAGAGATTTTGCTCGCTGCAGTACAGACATGCTTGTGTGACATGTAACTGGAGGATTCCTTCATTTGGGGTCTCCTGAAGGGATTTCCACCTGACTGTTAGGGTGGGATAACTGATCTCCAATTTAGGTCACGGAATGGGGAAACTGAGGTGTGATACAGGTGTGTTTTTATACTCTTCAGTTGACTTCAGATTAAAAGCATCCCTTGCAAACACAGATGATAGCAGTGCTGTTGGTGCAGCTGAACCCTGCAGTAGCTGTATGGCGTTAGAAGGCTGGAATCGCAGCTTTTCATTTGTGTTTCACTGTGATGGGAGAGGTGGAAGGTGACAGGTCTCGGCTCCCCCTCCACCTCATCTCGCCTTTAATATGCGCACCCAGTTCAGCTGGGAGGGGAGGCTGTTTCCTCGCCCCGTCCTATAGCTGGGTACAAACCAGCACTCAGCAGAGACGCTTGCTAATTGCACTGCCTAAGGACGTACTCAAGCGGGAGGCCATGTTGCCGTAGGGGCTCTATGGAGATGCCCAATAAAAGCCGTGCTCAGTTCACCAGAAAGTTTTAGTGGCTTTTTAACACTGTGGCGTTCCTCCTGCAGATTATATCAACGGACTCCATCATCATGTCATGGCGACTGACAATAACTGTAATTACCGGATGTCTTGTGGACAACGTGAAAGGAATACTTTACGTATTACTTCTTTTTTTTTTTGCTTGATTTTTCTTCTAACTCTGAAGGTTTATTGCTTCTTTAAGCTGTTACTTCACATTCTAGGGAAGTATGAATTCCTGTAGCGCCAGCCTCGACATAAACACGTAGACTTTTTACTGTCTAAATTCAGGTTGGTATAATGAATATCTATTGGGTTTTGTTCTGTGTCGAGCCTCTTAAATATAGCCCAAGTGGCCATCGATCATCCTTTGATTCCCACTGAAGCCAGCAGAGGTTATTTTCGCATTAATAATGAGGGGATTTTAAAGTGGATTCCTGCTGCACAAGTGTTTGCATGACGCCTATGACGGCGTCAGTCAAAGGAAACGAGAGCTTTGCCGCACCTGGGGAAAATCCACGCGCAACCCTAGTTAAACATGCACGCCTGGGTGTTCATGTACCCTGAATCAGTCACGTCTCAAACTGAAATTCAGTACACATACCTTTATTTAAAATTATATAAAACAAAAATGCTATGTGACATGCATGGCTTTTCCATTGTGTTCTTCTTCACTGTCTTCATCAGCTAGAGGAAGACTTTCTCCACCCTTAGACCGGTTTCTCCCAATCTGGTCCTCGGCGACCCGAAGTCGGTCCGTGTTTTTACTCCCTCTTAGCTCCCTGCCAGACAGCCCACATTTTTGTTCCCTTCCAGCTCCCCAGTAGGTAGCTGGGAGGGAGCAAAACATGGGTCCCTGAGGGCCGGATTGGGAAAGAATGCCTTAGGCTATTCACTCTGCAGGCCCTCAAAGAACCTGTAATAGCTGGGAATTTATCAATGTATTATATATAGATCTAATTTTAATTTAATAAAAAAAATATATATAAGATTTATGAATCGAAAGGTATGCGAGATTTTTCTGCTGTTTTTAGCCAAATTTCCAAACAGCCCTTGCAAACAGTCGTTCCTTTATTCCATTTTGGAATATTTTGATTTCTTTCTGTCCTCAGACCCTCGATCAGGATAAGCGGTTAAAGATGGATGGATCTCATACTGTAGTGATTATTCAGCTCCTCTCTGGCTCTCTGTTTTTGCCATATAAAGGACGCCCTCATTCTGTTTATCTTCCCGATGGGCTCCGAGAATCTCACACACAGACTCATGAGAGGAGCAGCAGTGAGATCGAATCGATTGTTGCCTCTGTGAATTTCGTAATCAGATCGCGGAAGACTCCTGCATCGCAAGCAGGGATGGGGTTTCTTGCTGCCAGGCTACTCGAATAGCTGGCATAACAGAGGGGGCAGCTATTATTCGGAAGGGAACGTAGACATGAAGAGGTGCTGAGATCCAAACCATATCAACAGGTTAAGTCACATAGCGTGGTCTTTAAGCCTTGTTAGATCTGTTGATGATACTACAGTGAAGGCATATTTTATCATTGCCGACTTTCTTTTTAATGTTAAACCGTCTTCTGCAGTAGTTGGGTGGCAAACCACGGGGTGGGGGGTGGGGGCTGATGACGTCAGCAAAAGGTCAGTGAGTATTTACACTGACTCTAAAGCACACGTGTTTTTGCTCATGCATAAAGGGCTGTGTCAGTGTTAAAGTTATGGGCAGATTGGTGGCCTGTGACTCAGCGGGATACACCTCTGTGGCTATGATCAGAAGATCCCTACTTCGAGTCTGGGCCTTGGCAGAACAGTTACCTTTCTTTTGGGCCCTTCATTAAGACTCAACCCCCCGAAATACTCCAGAGGCTCAGAATGAATGCCTAGACCCTGCATCCGCACCCCAAGCCGCTTTCCTGCGTAAGTTCAAGAACTTAGTTCTGGGTTCTGAGTTCCTGGGCTGTTTCGACCAAGAACTTTTGCAGCTCCTAGCCACTTTACTGTGTCGCTTTCCATGCTAAATAATCATAGGAGACTCAAAAAGCTTGTAGGTTAAACTTAGCACGTAATTTCATACGAAACTACACCAGCACTCCAAAGACAATGGAGGATGAACAAGTTGATTTGTTAGTTGTTTGTAGGTTATTGGGGGGGGGGGGGGGGACA
>JAODKC010000107.1:1972207-1995191 GCA_026777985.1 Mormyrops attenuatus | reverse complement strand
CCCCCCCCCGCCCCCCCCCCCCCGCCCCCCCCCCCCCCCCCCCCCCCCCCCCCCCCACGTGTGACCAAAGAAGGACACCATTGTATTTTTCCACATAATAAAAAAGGTGTAAAGTTACCCTGCTAATAAGTTCTGGCAAGTGCCACTGGCAGCACCAGCAAAATTAATCAGGAATATATTGGTTATTGATCAAATTTTCTTATGCAGAAGTATGGAAGTACAAGGAAAAAGGTATTCATTAATGCATTAAATGTAACTGAGATAAAAACAAAATAGTTCCATCTGCTCAATTTTTGTTCCGCTACTTCTATCTCTTTCCTCTGTTTTTCCTCTTCCTTCCAAGTTAGCGGCGGTGCTTGTGGTCAACCAATCAGCAAGTTCATTGGTATAAGACCCACCCCAATAGTTTGTGTTTGAACGAAAAGTACCTGGTCCTTTGTGGAGAATAAGAAAAGGTTGCGGAACTGCCCCCGAGGAACCACAGTTGGGCCTAATCTTGTATTTATTTGGTTACTTATGGTGAATGTTAGGGCTAGGTAAGGGTTAGGTTATGTTATTATAGTTAGGATTAGGGTTATGCCCATAGAATTCAGTGGAGAGTCCTCACAATGACAGGAATATATCAACCTCAAGTGCAAGATGGGAAATGTGAAAAGAACCAGCCCAGTCTACCTGTACTTGTGCAGTTAGTAAATAAAGAATCATTTCATTTTTTTCATTTTATTTTTTTGCAGAAGTGCTTGGCTAGAGATCTTTTAAGTTCCCAGGATGCCCAAGTGATTGTTTATTTTAATTGAAGTTGTGCATAAACTTGCAAGATTTATTGCAGTATGGACAAAATATGGGAACAGTCCCATGTTTTTTGTCCATGTTTATTGCCTTGTAAATGGTGCCTTTTAATCTCATGATGCGGCACTTTATCCAAAGTTACAGCTAAATGTCTTCAGCAGTTCATTTCATGCTGCATAAATTAGCATTTTCTCTTGCTGACACAACATGGTGAATTCATGGTTTTCCAGTCTATTAATTTACTAATATGCATTGCTGAAAAATCCTCTGATTTTTTCCACTTTGTACATCTGTTGTTAGAATTGATTTTCTTTTTCAGTCTGTAGCTTGGAAGCAAAAATTGTAAATCCAACCTTTGTGACCGTGAAATTTTTTTTCAGTATGTGAAAGTAACCCATAACCTGATTTTCTTCATGTGCACATATATTCATGTAATTTTTCTAGTGGCAATCTTGAGAGAGAAGCGGAGCACCGAGACGCTTAAGATCTATCAGCTGACAGGCAGGGATCCTTTATGCTGAGAAGGAATGACTTAGTGACCATATTAATAATAAACACAGATATGTGTCATTGTGCCTCAAGTTGAAGGCAGACGGAAAGATAAAAAGTGCTTCATGGGTGTTCATAGTTTTTCTAATTGCATTCATTGACTGGTTGATATTGTGTGACAAAGTGGGCTAGGATGCTGTGTCTGTCAGTGGAAGGTTGCTGGTTTGAATTCCATGGTCAGCATAATGATGTCACTGTTGGTCCCTTGAGCTACGCCCTTAACTGCAATTGCTCAAGGGACTGGCTGATCCTGCTATCTCAACTGTATATTGCACTGGCTGAAAGTATCTGCTAAAGAAGTTAGTGTAATGTTTTTTCTTATATTTACTTGTGGCAGCTAAGTTTTCATTCTGGAATATATAGGAATTGCCAGGTAATCCACTCGCATTCCATCAGCCGTCTGTTCTGTTACTATTCCTCCAAGTTTGCCGTTGGAGAAACACGGCGAGAAATCTTGAAAAGTCATCAACCTCTTCTTTATTTTCCCCGAAAGCTGCTTGTCTTCGCCAGCACCTGAACAGCTGCACGCACCATGAGCTGAGAAGGAGCCCGGCATTTAGATTTCACCCTCTTATATCATATAAATACTTTTATCCCTTACAGAGTAAAAAAATTGATGTGGAGCGGTGTTGTGCAGAATGATGGACACTCATTTAAGCAGAACTATCATTTAAACCAATTTTGAAGGCTCCGGTGCCTCGGAAACAAATGTGATATTCGGTGAATGCGGGGCCCTCACAGGTGACAGGACGTATCCTACAGCTTTGACTCCCAACCAGTCTGTCTGCTTTGCGTCAATCGTCCCAACCCCCGACATGTCACCCCTTCCAGCCCCTTGTGGCTCCCCCATCCCGCTTTAGGCCAGTCCTGTAGAATGTGACACCAGGGCAGCAGGTGTGCCCTGCGTGAGGTCAGGGGGTGACCGAGACATATCCCCTGCAGGAATTCACAGCCCTGCACAGGCACTTCTCACGGTGGATGACTCTTCCTCTGGTCTGCCGCCCTTTTTGGTGTTTGCTTCCATACACGTGATTTTCACCGCTGTGGCCAAGGTTGCCTCAGCTCAATAAATCCCTGTTAATGAGTTGATCGCTTGCAGAGTTCTCATGTGAATTTGTCTACTTAACTGGTCTGTTTATTTAAAGTGACAGGTGGATCAATTCTGTTTGCTTGGTATAAAAGTAGGGGTTCCTTTATGTGAGTCATTACGGAACCTGTTGAGAAGAGCTTGATTGATGGCATACATAAGATTTGTGGATTTTCGGCGGTCCATCGTGACAGGTCCTCAGGATTTCCAGGTTATGGTGCTCTGACTGCATGTAGTTTCACTTTTGTTTGCAGCAGTATGTGAGAGTTGCTGGTCTCTAGCACCTCTTGAATTTGTGGATGGGTCTGAAGGCAGAGAGGATTATGGGCCTGCTGCTTGCTGCTTTGACCTGATCTCGTGTGCCTCTCTCTCCCTCTCTCTCTCTCTGTCCATCCCACAGGGTCGTCAAGGAGGAGATTTCTGACGACAATGCCAAGCTGCCCTGTTTCAATGGGAGGGTGGTGTCCTGGGTAAGGCTGATGGACGGTGTCCTGCAGGCGTGGCTTAGCATGCCGTTGTGGGACTCGCCACGGAGCGGCTTACATCACTGCTTCTGCAGTGCCCCCATCCCCCCTTAATGAAGTCACCAGAATGCGGTTACCACCTAATAAGCTCCACCTTGATGGGATGTATTTTACTTTAAAGGTTCAGATCTTCGAATGGTAATTTTTTTACAGAGAATAGTATTAATATTTAAAAGCATATGCTATGCATATTCAGCGACAATAACATGATACCAGAACTCAAAGATCATGTTAGCTGTGGTCGTTACTAATACAGTACACAGCCCAAAATGGGAATCTTTTAGAGAATCCAGAGATTATAACTATTATCGATATCACATAATAGTACATCAGTAACCGTAGCAGCAAAATTTCACAGAGAAGAAGGTATCACTTTACAGCAGAGGTACAAGCTGACTTGAATACAGATTAATGCTCTGAATCAAAAGCTTGGAGGTACTCAGTGCTATACGTTTTGACAGTAACGTTGTCTCAAGGCAGTGTGTGGGGAACTTCTGGAAAAATGACTAGAAAAACTCTAAAGGACTGCAGAGAAACACTGTAACGTGTGAGCAGTTCGTAATCCTGTTTACACATTTTGTGCAATGTCAAGATAAACTATTATTTATTTTCATTGTGAAACGTATGCAGCATTACCATGTGGAACAATTCACCTCAGAACAGTTTTTCAACCTGGAGACTTCCAGTTGTGTGATGCCATTTTTATTCATAAACGGAAATTAAAATATGGATTACTAAATCCTTTGTAGCTGGTGCTGGGGTGCCCCGGGACCTTAATCTCTGCCCGCTTCTGTCCGGATCCCCTATGGCAGACTGCTGTAAGGTTCTTATTTGTTCCTTTAAGAATAGGCTTGATACCCAGCCTGCACTGCTTTCCATAAGCTGTTTTACACCACTGTCAGAGGGATATTAATGTAATCTGCTAATGTCCAGATGCTGTCCTGGCACCAGGTGTGAGGCTGTTAGGCAGTGATCAACAAAATGATGCTTCATGAACCATTTGCTGTTGATGGTGCTCTTGGTTTGCTTTTGGGCATGCTTTGTGCCCTTTTTTGTCAAAGAGCATCATCTAGTGGGGTCAAAGAATACAGCAAATGGTTCATGAAGCGTCATTTTGTCCATCACTACCATTAGGTGATGGGGCTGCCTTGGGGCAAACTGCGGTGTATCTGATGGTCTTTCTGTGGCATTCTGTTTGCTGTCAGCTGGTGTTGGCTGAGAGCGCCCACTCTGACGGGGGATCCCAGTGTACCGAAACCCATCCTGAGCTCCCGCCTCCCCTAGAGAGGACTGGGGGCATCGGGGACTCCAGACCACCTTCCTTCCAGTGAGCACCCACACTCCGTCACACTTCCATAATACACACTCACAACACGCATGTACATTCATGTACATTTATACAAACATGCCAACTTACACATGACCATACTTAAGCACTTCCAAACCTTTGATTTTAACCAGCAGTATCTCTGGACCACCAAAATATTTGCAGATTTTTCACTAAAACGATTTGTAGTATCTTAAGTGCAAGGTTAGCAGCAATCATTTAAGCTTAATAGTATGTTCAGCGTGGTGCGGGTTTCACACTCGGGGGCAGGGCTGCCTATCAGTGCCAAATGCTCACTACCGCGTGTGCAAACCCAGCCCTCTTGACCTTTGTCATAGTTCGAGATATGGAGTATGCCATCTGGTGGACAGAAGGCAACCATGCATATCTTTCAGGAGACCAGCACCAGTAACAGAGATGGCCTAACCCAACACCAACTTCCCCCCCTCCCCCTCACCCCACCGCAACGTTCTGAGAAGAACCTTGCGTGTGCCAGACCTCTGACTAAATGTGCCTGGCACACACTCAGCCCTCCCTGCAAGGCTGTAGCCTGCTGGTCGTCTGGCCATTACGATGCCCTAAATAATGGATCTGCTCCAAACACAGCAACAATAATCTAAACATCTTGAGGGAGCTTCTCCCCAGGGAAGCCGCATAATGTGCTCAGCCACAAAATTTGCTTATCCCAGCAAAATTACCTGTTTTATAAAGGGAATGAAACAAAAACGGCTGGTGTTTTCACTTTTAATGTACACTGGATTCGCTCTTATGTAAACCAAGATTTGAACTCTAGC
The DNA here is from genome assembly GCA_026777985.1 of Mormyrops attenuatus. Classification (NCBI taxonomy): domain Eukaryota; kingdom Metazoa; phylum Chordata; class Actinopteri; order Osteoglossiformes; family Mormyridae; genus Mormyrops; species Mormyrops attenuatus. Next base: position 1,990,121 of record JAODKC010000107.1, on the reverse strand, counting down.
ACAATATTAAAGATGTTTTCTGAGCAACTTAGGAGCAGGCTAAATTTAGAAAAGAAACTGCTGCTAGCTTGTTGCCGTCGCAGCCACCATTGCTGGTTCTATATTGAGAACGAGCAATCTGTCAAGTCACGGTATCTGTTTTTATTGAGCGTTTCACATTCTGACTCTTTTCTGCCCTCTGCTGCCTGCTTTGGTCTCTTACCCCCATCTTATGACTTGTAGGCGTGTCGACGTGTTTCTTGCCCCATCTTGTGGCGAAAATGGGGAACACCCCATAATGGGCGTTCCGTCGATTTCACCGAGGCTAGCCATTTTTTCTCTAAAATCTCTTTTTTTTTTATTACAAATGCCGACATCATTGATAATCAGCAAAATAAACAACGACGTGTGTTACTTTAAAGGATAAAGGGTAGTGATAAAACACCAGTTCGCATTTCCCAGGGGACCCGGTGGGGTTAGTCAGCGACAGTCTCTCACTAAATTTGTCTGACCCAGTGCGACTGTTTGCTGTCTACCTGGGTCTCGGTCGTCACTTGCCAAAGCGTCCTGTGACATCCGTTGTGTCATGACAGGATCGCTGTTTGAACAGCGCTGCGTGACACATCGACAGGCGCAAGATATACTGGGTTGCATTTTAGTTATTCTTGATGGGCGCTGTGGACTGTTTAAACACGGAAATAGAACAAGTCAGTTTGGTTAGATGAAGAAAAAAAGCTGACAGTTGTGATATGAATTACATTTAATTGGTATTTTTCACACGCAGACAGTTTAAAGATACGGTGTAATTACGGCAGTTTGCCACCTGGGGGAGACCTACACAGGGAGTCTCTCAGCTGAAATGTAGAGTGTTGAAGCTCACAGAGCAAACGTACAGTTCCTTTGTTTTACTGATAGCTACATTTCAGTGTTTAATGTAAATTAAATAGTCTTTAGTTTTTACTATTCAGTAAAGTAAAATATAATATGAATTGCATAAGAAAATGAACAAATTCAGTAGACACTTTCTCAGAGAACCTGTATACTATTTAATCGTACCATTGCAAATTTTAAATTGAATACGCTGATAGTACCATTTTTGTAAACCGCCGATACAATATTTAGTCAGACTGCTTGTAAATCAAAACGAATGACATAATAAGGCTTTTGGCATATTAAAAAACACGCCATACAACATGTCGTTAAACTGCCGTCAGTTTTAATTCAGCTTTCACTGAGTGGAGTGCTTTATTGTTGTAATATGGGTATAGCTGTCGTGTGGCTGTAGCGTGACGCTGCTGCGTGTGTGACTTACAGCGCTAATGCCGTGAGCAGCCGTGACGGCCTGGACACGGAGACGGGCAGCGAGTCCCTCCTCAGCCACCGTAGGGAGCGAGAGCGGGAACGCGCGCGGAGGAAGGCCAGAGAAGGCGAATGTGAGTATCGCCAGCACCGTGGTGTCTCCAGCCTGAACAGCCGCCGCTCCATGAGTGTGACTCATCATGTAGTTCCAAATTATGCCATGTTAATAACTCTACAGGATAAGCAGCACATCCTAAGTTCATAGGCAATTCTAGGATTTTTATGGTGGGGGGCTTAAGAGGGGCGATAATTCATAGAGAGGGACCATAATTCATAGAGAGGGACCATAATTCATAGAGAGGGGCCTACCTTATTATAAGCCAATGATATGTTTTGAGTTGGTGAGTGACAGGGATGGGGGCTAATTCAAATTTTTAGGTTTAATGTAGGGATAAATTAGATTTTTTTGTTTATTTTAATTGTATAATTGGTTATTAAATTATATTTGAAGTATAACATTTTCAATTTATAATATTGTTGAAGTAAATATCTAATGTTTGTCCATCCAGATATGTTGGGAAAAAACATTTTGAAGGGATGTAGAGCACTTACCTTTTAACGGCACTATGTATGATGAAAAACCATCAAAAATGTTAGAAGCGTGTTCCTGGAATAATTACGAACGGCTACCAATATTTTCAGGTTATATTTTTATCAGACTGTTTTTTCATTCCTGTTACTGTGAGAGCGCCCTCTGTGGTGGAGGTGGGGAAGGGCGGTCAGCCCCGGAGCCATGATGCACTTCCAAGAAAGCAGGGGCGGCAATGCCAGAGAAAACATATTTTCTACATTTTTTTAAGTGACCCAGATGGCTTATGCTTTTCTTTGGTATAACTCTGGGCTCTGGAGTCAGCTGCAGGCTCCCCTCGCAAGCCTGTACTGGATAAACGGTTAGAAAAAGGATGGATGGATGGATGGATGGATGGATGGATTATCTTATGTGCCTTTGTTTGATTCAACTTTGAATATGATCACTAATATAAGGCAGAGATCTAGAGATTCATCTGAAGGTGTCCTGCTGGAAATTCAGGCAAACTGTGCATTTCTATGTGTTTTTAAAATATTTTTTCAAAGGTCATTTGGTTTATTCTATATCCAGACAGATTGTGGTTTCAGTTTTCTGATTCCTTTCAGCTGTATAATGTATGTGTCCAGCTGGGTCATGGTCAGTCCCTGCTGAACACTACAGTGCTTTGCAGGGAATACTGGTCTAATGAAGTCATGCTGTCTCTCTTTATTTCTTATGAAAACATCTCTGTTCACTGAGCTGGTGTCTCCTCGGTGTGGAGGAACAGGCTGGGACATCAACGCTCCTATGATCGCTTTAGTGCAGTGTTCACCAACTGGTGGACTCTGGTCTGCATCTGAACAAAACTAAAATTAAATTCCTCCCATCAGATGGAGTGTTGATGGAATTTGACCTTCGGGGAAAATAGTTGGGGCTCTTGGTTTAGTGTAAAACTCCAGCTAAATCAAGCATTATCATTCACAGCTTCCTGCTTTAACATGCAGGGGAACAGAGGAGAGTGGAGGGGAGGAGAGCAGAGGAGAGTGGAGGGTAGGAGAGGAGAGCAGAGGAGAGTGGAGGGGAGGGGAGCAGAGGGGAGCAGAGCAGAGGAGAATGGAGGGGAGGGGAGGGGAGCAGAGGGGAGGGGAGGAGCGAGGAGGAGAGCAGAGGGGAGGGGAGGAGAGCAGAGGAGCGGGGAGGAGAGCCATCCCTGGCACACTCACTCCAGTCCAAGCCACACTGATTTTCACAGAAACAACAGCTCTCACCCGCCAGCCCCAAACCTCCTCGCCTCTACTGCCGCCTCGTTAGCAGAAATCTCATTAATTAACATGGATTAATTACAGCCAGAGATGAGGAGGTGGACGTAGGGGGGAGCTGGTGAGATGTACAGGGCTCACAGAAAGTCTTGGGACGCTTGCTCAATTCTGTAACAGTGTTGCAGATTTACTGGTTATATAACAAAAGTACATTAACAAGCAATGTTTAACATATCTGTACATATCTTCTTCACAGACATTTTCTTCTTATTAAGTGTCATAATTTTTTAACTGACTCATTCAGTTCTGTTCTTGCCATTTTGCTATTAATTGCGATTTTAGTCACTGGCTCCCAAAGGGACACTAAACACAAATGTTTGGTGTTTTATGTTATTGCAAAGTTGTTACCGATTAAAAACACCCAGCGATGCTTGTCAATGAACGTTTTAAAATCAGATTTATAATTTGAGTCTTAGTCTATTAGTACTTGAATGTTTTACTTTAAAACTTCAGTTGTTTCTGGTGTGATATATTTTCAGTAAAATGAATGAAGTAATGATTTTTGTTATAAAACCAATAAATCTACTAAATTTTTATTAAATTAAACCAGTGTCCCAAGACTGTTAGCACTGTAGATGCCAGAGAAGATTTTGAAAGGACCCCCGTTTCTTCACCTCCACCACTACCTGACACCCCACGGTGTTAAAAAACTCACCTCACACAGGACTTCACACCAGATATCCTTGCCACGGCTGTGACTTCCACTGCAGACTGCAGTCACTGCCATACATCTTCATCATGGCAGCCTTCTTGAAGTCCACAGTTCACATGCTGAATTTGTGTGATGATGGGGTGCATTTCCCATGCTGAAGGGGAAATACCTGAGCGCTTTGCTAGCCCCCATGTTATTTTTTGACGTAGCCTGAATGCACATCCTGTATGTAGGACCCCTGTCTTATTTTAGTAGCCCCCACTGTAAGCATGTTCCAAAACAGGTGGTGTCATCCTCTAACATTTAGCTTAGCGTGCAACTTTGTATTTGGCCCTCAAGCTGCATGTGCACCTAGCCGGCTAGAGCGGCACACTTAGCTTGAAGGTACTGCAGTAGAAACCAGGACTGCACCCAGGGTCAGGACAGACACTGTCAGCACTGCATCAAGGTGTAGTCACTTCCCACAGAGGGTCTGTGAGCTGCTGTTGATGGGCATTCTGTGCATATTTTAAAGTACTGGCAGACTAAGATATATTGTATATGTGGGAGATAAAGTGTGAGACAATATACATAGTGCAACAAGGCTATGCAAGAAACTTATACATGATGTTTGTATTAATGTATGTTGCCTTAAAAGTAAGGATTCAAGATTGAAAAAGTTCTGACTGAAAGTAGAGCTTCTTATGATATGTTCATTAGATTAGCTGGTGTGAAGTGGGCTTCATAATGAATAACCTTTGATATAGTTTACATTAATGCATAGTATTAAAGTCCCTGTCTTGCCGTGTCATTTCAGAATGGCTGGTCGGGACGCTCTCAGGGCAGGGGTCTCCAACAATTTTTCCCTCAAGGACCAAATTCCATCAACAACACAAAGCCAAAGGCCACTGAAAAAAAAAAAAGATGGCATGGTCTAGGTTCAGTTGCATTGCGGTCCAGGATCCACCGGTTCGTGATTTCAGGCCTAAGTAGATCTGGTCAGTTTGCCGTTGGTTGAGAATGTCCACACTCTTGGGTCTGTTGACTACAACCGTTAGCATACTGCAGTGCTTTTGAAAAGGTGCCCTTCAATGCCCACTGTAACCTCCAGATAGAAGAATGTTGCCTTGCTTTCACTCCTCCTGTCTACACCTTCCTCCAGCTAATGGTGCAGACAGCTGTTCCTTGTTTGCGTCTTATTAAAGTGGGACTCAGTTACCTGGTGTACACTGGGATTCTCCTGCATTAGTAGTGCTGATGCTAAAACAGCTGTTGGTGTTCCTCCCTGTCGGCAGTCAGTTAAGTGTGTGTGTGCTGACAGCCACAGAGCTCTTCGTGTGTCTGTGTTAACGGACCGTACTGTGCAGTGCCCAAACCCAGCAGTGTAGAGTAATCTGTGGGATAAGATGTGTATTTGAGTGACATTAGCAATACTTACATGCAGCTGAAGAGGGCTGTAGAAAGGCGTGGGAGGATATAGGTAGATATAGGTACCCCCACACTTCATCAGCATGTGAGGCCCTTCCAGCCAATAGCGTGCTGTCCTGACACTTGGCTCCGCCCCCAACATTGGTGATTCAGAGATTGTGGTGTTCAGGAAGGTCCGAGCCACACCACACTCTGGGATGTTTGGCAAAGGACTCTGTAAATGTGGGATACTTTTTTGCTTCAGTGATGGCTTCATTGATATAGGCGGACCATGGTAAGTCATGGAGATTGCAAGTGTGTCCCAGTACCGCTTTTTGTCGACGCTACCATACTCACTCACTCACTCACTCACTCGTTCCTTCCCTCGTCAACTTTGTGAACTTTCGACAGCGAGTCATTGAGGGAGGGACTGTGGGAGCCATCAAAACAGTTTTGGGATGTAGCCATAGTTCTTGAGTATTTTGTTTCTGGTTTGATGGAGTGAAGACCTCTGCGTGGCCCTAAGGTCCTCTGTCCCTGTGCTGTCTCCCCTAGTCTCCCGTGTGAATGGCCACTCCAAAGTCGAGCGAGCGGCACGCGACTCGGCCATGGGCTACGACAGCACATCCATGATGAGCAGCGAGCTGGAGTCCAGCTCCTTCATCGATAGCGAGGAGGATGAGGATGCCAGCAGGTGCCTGGAACTGAGATTCATGCACTTGCAGCAGCATGAAGTTTGGTAGATCAGTGGGCTCATTAATTCCATGACACTCGAGCAGGACCACAGAGGACATCCACTGAGTATCAGTCCAAACTAGACCATGCACACATTGTTGTTATTATTATTATTATTATTATTATTATTATTATTATTATTTAGCATATTCCATTTATCCAGTGTAATGCATGAGTTAAACCAGGAGATTTATAAAAGGTTGAGGGAAAGCCTTTACTTGGGGGGTCTCATTTTAATGATAATGAATGAGATTGCATAATTGAAACTAATTAGTGTACATTTACTAGTTTGTTTATTTGGGGGGCAGGGCTAAAGTACAGGGGCTAAACCCCCCCCCCTTATCACAGCCCTAGCAATGCTCCTGAGTGAAATCATTCAGAATGTCACACCAGTCACTACAATAAACTATTGAATAAACTGCTTACCCGGGCTGTCGCAGCCTTCCCTCTGCATGATAACTCTTCCTCTCTTTCTCTTCACCTGTCATCATCTTTTTTCGGATACCCTCTCACCCCATATTCATCTCCATCTTCCTCTCTTTCATTCTGCCTTCCCTTCATTCTCCCTCTCTCCCCCTTCATCACTCTCCTTCTCGCTCTCCTCCTTCACCGGCGTCTCCGCCTCCATCCCCCTCTTCATCTGCATCTCCTTCATCTTGCCCCCTCCCCCCCACAGACTCAGCAGCACTACGGAGCAAAGCTCCTCTTCCCGTCTGATGCGGAGGCACAAGCGCCGGAGAAGGAGACACAAAGTAGCCAAGATGGACCGGGTGAGCATGGGACTGACGTGTCCCACGAGGATCCAGTTCTTCTGAGATGCACATAGAGCATCGTACATTTAGCAACATGCTAATGGCTGTGTCCCACACTTGGATGGGTGTGGAGCTGAAGGTTTGACAGGTGTGTGACTGTGTGTGATGTTCACTCTCCCTGTCTCGTTCCTCTTTCTACAGTCATCCTCGTTCAGCAGTATCACTGACTCTACAATGAGCCTTAATATCATCACTGTGACCCTGAACATGGGTAAGGAATCCTTTTTGTTCTTCCTGCTGTTGCTGTCCTGTTTTATAGTGGTGCCGTGCGGTTTGAGTATGTTCCCCTCTGTCCCCTGACAGAAAAGTACAACTTCCTGGGTATCAGTATTGTCGGACAGAGCAACGACCGCGGGGATGGGGGAATCTACATTGGCTCCATCATGAAGGGAGGCGCCGTGGCGGCAGATGGCAGGATCGAGCCAGGAGACATGCTGCTTCAGGTAAGCGGATCATGTTGGTGCCACTTTCAGCCGAGGCCATTTGGCAGGATGAATCTCTCCCTGCTGGGAGATTCCCAGTCGCCTGGACAACAGCGTCCCACCCCGGTGGGCTCTGCTATAAGGTTGCATCCTGTGCTTGAAATAAACATCTTTTAAAAGGGTCTCCCCTGTGGCATCTTTCCTGGAAGCCAAACAATGATGACATTTGGTGCCTTTTTCTCTTTGTTCTAACATCTATCCCCTGTGTTCAGCCACTCATAAAGCCAGTTAGTTCGTCTATGATGGATAAGGAGGTTTTTGTCAAGGTATGCAACAGTTGAACAGATACACATACCTGACGCAGTCTGACAGTGGCGGAAGTTACTGATAGACACAGACAGGGGATCCTGGCAGAGCCAGCGAGAGCCTGTTCTAAGTGATCCTGTTCCGTTCGGATAAAAATACTTGCCAAATTTGGATTCTTGAATATCGTTTCGTTTGGCTGGGAGTCAGCGAGAAGAACATCTGTCCGCTATCCATGATTCATGTCCACTACTTTCAGACAGGCAGAAAAAAATGCTGAACTTATTACCAACTCTGTCCTGCTATTTTGACTGCAAAATAGCTCAAAATTTGGCTAGACACCACAACCGATACCGATCTTGAGACCCCTTTAAAATTATTTTTTTGAGGCTTTCGGGGGGTCTCATGGGTTAATCGGGGGTGTCGGACCCCCCTGTATGTCGTGCACTGCTTATGAGTATACAGGCACCTCATTATTCCCATGCTGGCCAGCTACCCAGACCCATACTTTCTGTGATTGCCGCCTGTTGGCTGTTATTGGAATTCATTGACGTAAGGATTATTGTTTTTTTCTGAGGTGCACTTTTACTGCCGTTAAACAGTCCTGTTTCTCGTTGCCACAGTGTCACAGAGCTGTGACAAAAAAAAAAAAATCTTGCCGTTGCCTTGATTTTTTCACAGATGAAAGCTGTGAAAAGAAAAAGGTCAAAGTTACTGTTATTTATGTCATGTTTTTATTCATTATAATTTAAATGTTTGATATGAAATTTTGGCTTTCTCATCACACATCCATTTTTACACGACTGACACGAAGTCACTCTTCAGCCTTTCATGTCATTTATTACATTTGCCTGTATCCTGCAACCAGTTGCTGACTCTGGTACTGCATCCTCATAGGTGAACGACGTGAACTTTGAGAACATGAGTAATGATGACGCGGTGAGGATCCTACGAGAGATCGTCTCCAAGACCGGGTATGGCCAGTGCAAAGGTGGTGACATAGGGCTGCAAAGTCCCTTTCTGCTATGGGCTGTCGCTTCTTGCTCTCCTAACAGAAATTAAATTTAGTTGTTTAGTTGACAGTGACTTCTAATTTTTTAGTAAAAGTGGCATATCATTTTAATCCAGTTGTACAGCTGGATGGGATTAAAGGGGCTATAACTGGGATTACCACCTCATGTCTGTAGTCACTGCACTAATGCTGTTGCATTCGGTATACAGCGGAATACCTTTGTTCATTCATTCCTGTTGGACCCCCGCAACCTAAGTTCATGCGTCTGTATGATTTCACTTTATGGTTTGTAATCTGTGGCTTTCTAATATTAAGCCACAATTTTATCTAACATCCCACAATATGAGCAACTGTTCTGAGAACAGAAAGCAGGAACCGAAAGTGAAGTCGAGCTGACCGGGGATGGGGAGTCCCTGACGTGCCCTGGGGTGAACTGGGCCACATCACAGCCTGCGTTCCCTGACCGCTCACTCCTGTCTTGCAGGCCCATCAGCCTGACGGTGGCCAAGTGCTGGGATCCGTCACCCCGGAGCTACTTCACTATCCCCAGGGGTGAGGGAGTTCGGCCCCTGGTGCCGTCGCCCATGCTGCTCGTGTACCAAGTGGGCCCCAGCCACGGTTCTCATGGGCCCTCCTTCTTCCTTGTATCTGTTTGCCCCTGCAGCTGAGCCGGTGAGGCCCATAGACCCAGCGGCCTGGATCTCCCACACCACCGCCTTGACGGGGCCATACCCACACTACGGTACAGTCAACTCCACATGCCAGCGGCGCTTCTTGTGCTGGAGACTTTGATCCAAAAAGCTACTGACTTTATCAGTGGTTTCATTATTAATTATCACAGGGTTGGGAGGTTTTTGCATAAAGATTTGGCCACTAGGTGGTGCTGTTGTTGCCTAAACCAGGGTTTCCCACCCTGTCAGCAGCCCGGGGTTGTCCCTTGGTAAATTTTACTGGCCCCGGGTCGGGGCTTCCCCCTTTCCAAATTTCGTTGACCTGGGGGTGCCAGTCAAGTGCCCCTGGTAAAACTTGCAAACACCGCCTCTTCCCTACCAAGAAGAGGACGGTTGCAGGTGACGTCATATGCTAGCATTCATACTAAGCAATCATCTGCCATGTAGGTGGACAGAGTACCATCTGGTGCAAAATACTCTGTTGCCTCGTTCAAAAAACCAGGGGAAAATCCTTCACTGTGTCAGCCCTAGTATTGCTGGTGCAAGGCCGGTACTTAATTTGGGACTCTGCTTTGCCAGTGCCGATTACCTGGTACAGTGCCTGTAAAACTGGCTCCGGCACGGCTTCACAGAATTACCGCTCTGACACTGGCAGTGTGCCGTCTGCATGTGGCAAGAGGCCACAATGTGCTTTAAGCTTCAACAGAGCCACGTTTATTATTTCCAGTGTTTGATGTTTCGTTTGATGTTAGTGCTTGCTAAAAACATCCCGAAATTAAAGTAAAGCTGGGGAAAGCAGGCAAATGGCAGGTTTGCCCAGGCCGTGTGCCGACTCGGCCCCCCGGGTAAACTGCACTAACCAGGTTGGCCTCGTATTACCGGGCAATATGGCAAAATGTTTTATTACGTTTGTTTCTTCAAACCAGTCTATATCGTAAATTGTTTTGGTATAATTCAGGTCATTATTTTGTTTTATTTTCCAAGACGTCACTGTTGCTTACACTTCCCTTAGAATGCCCCTTAAACTGGTTCAGAACATGAATAAAGGCAACGAACTGAACGGACTGCAAACTGAAATCTAATTTGAATAAATACATTGTATAAAAATAAACGTTTTTGTTGTATCGCATGACACTATAAAACGCTGACAGTACGGTTTGTTTCTGGCTATTTTTTGCTGACTGTCTCACTATTCATTCCAGGGCACAAGTTTGACATTGCTGGTAGAGTTATCACCCAAGCTGTCACTTTCGTCACAAACACTTGAAGCTTCCACTGAGAGCACGCTTATCTCTCTGTGATATTAGCAAAACAAGTGCATGTACCGCACTCCACTAACTCAGTAAACCTTTCTGTGCATTTCTTTGGCATAGGTTGTCGGTTCATAAAAGACTACAATATGATTGGTTGCATTCATTTCTGTGATGTGATAGGCTGATGCATGCTATCAAGCAGTGCCCTTTATGGACAATTTATAGAAGTTTTTCATTTTCTTATTGTTTAAATTTTAGATGATTACAGCTCTCAGCCCATCCCCTCACTAAATTTTACATGACTATAAGTCGGTATATCGTTTACAGCTCTCAGCCCCATCCCCTCACTAAATTTTACATGACTATAAGTCGGTATATCGTTTACAGCTCTCAGCCCCATCCCAGTTCGCATCTGTGCATTGGCCCATTATGGACCGAACCGTGTTTCCCTGCCAGGGTTCCACACCCCACTACAGGCCGTCCCCATCTTGCTACTGGACTGCAGGCCAGTGGTCTAGAAACGCTAGTCTAAACTGCTTCTTGAGGGCATTGCAATGAGCCTAACTTGCACGGGTTGTCACCTTGTCCCTGCAGAATGCGATGACCTGCCACTGTCAGTGAGCAAAACCGACATGGCCACGATTGTGAAGGTGATGCAGCTTCCCGACTCGGGCCTGGAGATCCGAGACAGAATGTGGCTGAAAATCACCATAGCCAATGCTGTCATTGGTGAGGACGTGGAAAAGTCCAGAAACTGACACAGATTTAAGATGAGAAAGTAAAGCTGTGGTTCCCGTAAGAATAACAGTGGTGCTCATAGGGATGTAGTAACTATTTGAATATTAGTATTATTTGTTTAAATCCAGCTTTTTTTCTTTTATTTGCCTTTTATTTATCTTTTTCCCTGTTCTTCAATTATTCTGTATAAATCATGAAGGAAAGGCACACTCACGTAAAGCTCCTTGTTGTGAAAGGCGCTATGTAAAAATTTATTGAATTGAATAGTATGGTAGTAGGGTAGTATTGCTGTAGTATTAATAGCACAATTGTAGTACTGCATCATTACAGTATTTCTGTATTAATTGTAGAGTTCTTGGTAGGTTGCTACAATGGTAGCATCCGTAGCACAGTGATAAATGGCAAGACCTGAGCTCCAGTCTCTCTGTCAGGTGCTGATGTGGTGGACTGGCTATACTCCAGAGTGGAGGGCTTCAAAGACCGCAGAGATGCCAGGAAGTACGCCAGCAGCCTGCTGAAACATGGCTACCTGAGGCACACCGTCAACAAGATCACCTTCTCCGAGCAGTGCTACTATACCTTCGGGGACCTTTGCCAAAGTACTGCTTTGTTACATCTATATGAAGCCTAATCCTGGACAATTATCAAACATGGCAGAAAAATGACCGACTCTCTATGCTTCCCTCAGACATGGCGGCCCTCAATCTGAACGAGAGCTCCAGTGGAGGGGGCTCGGAGCAGGACACCCTAGCGCCACTTCCCCCGCCAGCGGCCAATCCGTGGCCACTGGGAGGGCAGCCGTTCCCATACCCACCGTTCCCTGCAGCGCCCCCTACCTTTCCCCCGGGGTACTCTGACCCCTGCCACAGTTTCCACAGTGGCAGCGCCGGAAGTCAGCACAGTGAGGGTGAGTAATGAGTATGTTGAGTGGAACTGGCCAAGTAAGACTAGTCAGTTCTGAGATGTGTGGATTGTATGAAATGGAAAAACAGTTTCTCATCTCGGCTTTAATTTTAAAAATGGTGTTCAGTTTGCTGGCATAGTTTGCAAGGTGTTTCTGACTCAGTACTGCATTCCTGCCAAGTCTCAATGTTGAGAGGGTCTCGGGGCTGCAAAATGTCTTCATCACCACCTGGCAGATTTGCAAAAAAAAAAATAATGGCAGTAGATTTGGTGGGTAAATGGGTACAACCTGGGCATTTTCGCATGATTCCAATTTTTGGACAGTGCAGAAATTAAGCTGTGTGTATAGTACATCTATCTTCTAGTCATTTATCATGGTCAGGATCATGGGGTGTGTATAGTACATTGAAATTAAATTTAATTTAAAATGTGATAGCCATCTCAATGTTGCTGCTTAGGTCTTGAAAAGGCTATTTTAAATCTGTACTTCTATATTTCAAATTTCACTGTAACTAAATGTAACTAAATAGCCAAGTCAAGATGGACGCAGAGTGACATACATATCTATTACAGATGGCAAGATTTTTCTGGTCTGATCCCAGTATAAAAATTTTGAGTATCCATGGGAACCAATACCAATCAGATATCCCCCCCCCATCAATTACTCAGCATTAAATGTGATAATTGAAATTACAATATTCGATTTAACATGGCAAACGACCTGCATTTAGTGTTATAGCCACACTGTTTGCCTATGCGAAGGATAAAGGTCGTGTCCAACAAAGGCCTTGCCACTACACTACAGGAAGAAAGCCACGGCCGACACGATTTACACAAGTCTGCTTCTGTATTAAAATGCATTTTTGCTTTATGATATTTTCGCCTTACGATAAGTTTACCAGAATTTAACACCATCGTAACCTGGGCTGTATACCCAAATTAATCATTTCTAGTCCAAAAATACACATTAGTTTCCAGAATATACGATGGAGCACAGATAAAACTTTTAAGTAGTAATTAACCAAACTATAGAAAGAATACAACATGTCTAGAATGTATAAATGTTACCGTGTTCTTTAATTTTACTTTTTTCTTCCTTCAGCATACAGACCCTCTTAATATTTGAGAGGGTTAGGGAAGACCCCCATGAATGTGAAAATGGCGGTTGATACTTGCCCTGACCCCCCAACCTCAACCCGTAACAGTCTGCTAGACTGAACGATTACATAAAGTCTATGTATTAGCAATTTATAAACAAGACCATTTTATATTATATACAAAACAATTTTGCCCCTATATAATGTACACAATGGGAGCACTATTTTTTGGACTCATTCTTTTAAAAATGCAAAATTAATGCCACTGAAAATTTTCCAAGTTACTATGATTCCAAGGTCACAATGTCAGCTAACAGGCAAGTAAGGCAGGCTGCCGAGACGAAGATGCACGGTGTACCCAAACCAGCACTTGATATTACATGCACTTAGACTAACAGATATCGTGTATTACTATTATTAGATTTTATCTGATCCAAATCATTTTCGGTTTTTTAGCTTACGCATTCTTTTGCAAGTTTCTGCAATCTTTCGACAAGCTCCAAAAATATTCCTGTTTAATTGGTCACGGTCAATTCGCGAATAACCAAAACCGTGAATGTGAAAAGCAAATACGTCAATGTGACGGAGTTAGTGTATTTCCACACAGTCGACATGACAGCCCCGACACTTATGTGTTGCTGAACAACTAGCTATCACGTGACCCTCACTTCCGTTTACAAGCATTTTCACGTGTTTTGCGGGTAGACGTATTTCTGATGAAAAATTGGATCCGTTTCTTACTCCCTCCCATATCTGATCCTGCATATTTTTTGCAAGTATCGGTCCGATATCGATAGCGGGTATCGGATTGACGCCATCTCTAATACTGTATCTGTTTAAACAAAACGAAATCTGAAAGCAAGTTGAAATATTGCCCGGTTAGTTTCTTAGTTCGTAGTACATCTGTCCTTAAACTGAGTTGATTGTCATTTCTGTAACTAGATTATTTAATTATTCATCCTTTAACTCAGTTTGCATACCATTTTTAAGTATATTGTATTTCTTTGTGACGATCAACATTAAAAACTCATCGCTAGCGCAGCTGCTTTTTCCTCTGTTGCTCCCCGTTAGCTGTGATGTCTAGCGATGTCTTCGGTAGTTCAGACATGGCAGCTTTGTGTCGTTTGCAGTATAAAATGTACTGAAACACACAAGGTTGTTTTTTAAAAAAAAAAAAAAAAAACCTGGGCTAAATTACTACTGACACGCAACAATAGAATATGGGCATCAGAAAAATGACAGCAGCAAAGGTCAAACGTGTGAATGCTGCACTTCTGTTATATTAATTATTACATAACGTTACAGGATCTTTGCCCATTTAAACTGTCTTTTAAAGCTGCCAGGTTGTAGTATCCCTGATGCATTTGTGAATGGATTGGCAGGTGTGCAGTCCCTGAGTTCTCACTCTGTGGTGCTATAGCAACAAAAGGTGGTTATGCTGGTGTGGGGTTGGTGTGCTTACAATGCCAGTTCTTCATGGTAAAAAAATGCCTGTGTGTCTACATTACACTCCATACATTTCAGAAAGCTTGGGATATAGGTATTCCACTCTGTGTCAACATTCGTCCCTACCATGCAACACCCAGATCTTTCTTCCTGTTTAATAATTGATTTTTTTTCCCTCTCTACCAATCAAAATCCAGTCTTTGGCCGTAATGGTCCCTCCAGTCCAGTCTGCTCAGTGATCTATGCTGACTTGGCCTGCATGCTTTGGGAAAGTTATCCCATCCCTGTCCAGCACTCCTGTTGGATCATGACATTCCATAACTGTGATTTGAGTGTTTCCGAGTTTATGCAATGGCGGCATGCAAGTGTTATGCATGAAGGTGAAGTTCACAAATTTGAATAAACAATGGAAAAGTGAGCCAAGTAACTAAGGCACAGGAACTCCACATTGTCAGTTACTGATTTCCACAAGGAGTCCCTTTCAAAAGAATATGAATGAGTACAACCAGTGAGTTATGTTATAATATACTTATGTCATTTCCTTTCATCGACTACACAACAGGAAACTTGTTTCCTGTGTATATTCAGCCTGATATTACCTTTGTTACAGGCCACATCATATCCAGAGGTGGTGCCAGGAAATGAAGCAGGCAGTGAGGCAGACCGAGATATAGAGCTGCACAGTATCACATCATGGTATAATTGCGATTATATGGCGCATGCGCAATAACCCTCAGGGCTTTCGATGGCTGGCGTTAACATTTGTCTTTTCAGTGCTGTACACCTAAAATATGAATGAGAGGCGTACTGTGACGCCCAAAAGCTAGTATTCTGTATAAATTTGTTGTATCATTATGTTTATTAAATTTGGTCTGCAGAGCACGCCAAATACCGCTGCTTTGAAAGCGATAAGCGCTGTGATGGTGTTGAAGAAAGGGACAGCTCCACAATCACATCTTTTAAAAGAGGAGACAAGTAAACATGGGGGTACATTTTGCAGTTTGAAGTCCGACACATTTATTAAACATAAGTATATGCCAAATTTATACAGAGTACTAACTTTAGGGCGTCACAATACAGCTCTCATTAAGGCGTAAGTAAATGTCCGTATAATACTGAAGAGCCGGCGTCCGATCAAATGTTTACAGCCGTGATCTGAAGCCCTGGTGATTATTGCGCATGCGCTATACAATCGTAATGCGATATCATACGGCCCTACCGTGATTCACAGTTGATCATTGGATACCACCATTCTTAATACTTAATACCACGAAACAGTATTAAGATATCACTATGCATTTTAACATTAATGTACATATTACTGCAAAAGTCTATGTTAAAAAGTGTAAATTGTATTAAAAGCTGAGTAATATTTAACGGTATGTAATAATTTACATAATAATTTATAACGATATGGTATGTTGAAACAGTTCTTAGCTACCTAATTATCATCAGTTAGCTTTACAAGCACAGTTTTTAAACCAGTTACATTTAATTGATAATTAATTTAATTGATACTTTTTTTTTTATTAATCCCCGTAGGGAAATTTAGTTGGCAGTGCGTAACAAAGTTTGGATTCAGACTCTGTGATGGATTTCACCATAGGGAGTTTAACCAGTGCTGCTCCTATATTCTGCTCTATAAATGTGTACAAGCCTGAATGTCATTTAGGAATAATGTAGCTGGGGTTATGTGGCTGCTTTTATACCTGTTTTCCAGTCAGAGCTGTAACTGCAGTGGCATTTCAGTAATAGGTGACCGAAATCAGCTTTGTGTTTGATTTGAGCAGCAACAAGCATCACTGTGATTAGGGTTAGGGTTAGGTTTAGGGTTAGTATCTTCCAATCCCTCCGATAAAGCTGGTTAACCTTTCTAGGACAGGGTCTTAAAACGTCCATTTTAAAATACATGTCAATCGCCAGCCATTTTTTGTCACGGCTGTTAGTCAAACAGTAGTATTTATATTCAGCATAATTTAAAATTAAATAAAATAAAAGATGTGTTATCCTTTAAAGGTCTAAACAGAACGGAACATTTATAAATGAGAGAAATACAAGTATCCGATTTTGTAATTAATTATTTCATGGTCTTAACTGATAAATAATTATTTTAATTATACCATATGTAGCTGAAGTTCTAAACAATTTTAGTTGTATTACTGAAATGGTTCTTGCGTGTTCAGCTTGAAGCATCAGTACCAGGGAATTTTACACTCGCTGGGCACACCTGTACAGTATGTGCCTGAAGAATGCAGGTCTAAAGTGCAAACCTGTAGAGAGTCGCAAATGAGTCAGACTGCAAGTTAGAATAGACCCCGCTGTTCAAAGGTGGCCTCACTTCTGATGTATTGTCTTTCCTGGAAGCCCAGCCGTTTCTTTTAATTCAGCTGCTCAACCTGGGGTGGGGGGAGATCTGGCATTCTCCAGTAGCATGACAACCTTGATTGTATATTTGGGGGGGTTCTGATTCATTAGCTGGAAATCTGGAAAAATAATAACAAACATCTACAGATAACAAACACAGTCTTTGTTAAATGGAGATTGTAAATATGAAACTGGATTAAATGGATCAAGTTCAGGAAATTTTTCAGACAACTGGGGAAGTACAAGGTGCTATCGTGTGTGAACGGCACCCAAGACTTTTTTTCTGGACTTTCCTGTCAGCTATGTCCCACGTGCACAGAGTCCATTGCACATGCACTGATTGCCCAAGGCTGTCTTCTGCCACGTCTTTCTCATCCATATGGGGGTTTCCTGGTGGCTTGTTGGATTGTTGTGCTGGCACACGGATGTGCCTTGTTGGCGATCGTTAGCACAGCGTGTCTTTGGGTGGTTCTGGGTGCCTGACCGGTAACTCACGATAATCTGATCTGATGCCTCTTATCTACGGTGGCCCTGAAGGCCCAGAGTAAAAATATTAACACGACGCAAAGACATCAAGACAAAACATTAAACAAATTTAATTTTAAAATATATTGTGTTTTGTTAACATGCTGTGGTTTTTGAAACGGAAGCACTCCATGCCAGAGGGGGCAGTATTCAACCCACTGATCAAGGTTGTGCAGTATTCAACCCACTGATCAAGGTTGTGCAGTATTCAACCCACTGATCAAGGTTGTGCAGTATTCAACCCACTGATCAAGGTTGTGCAGTATTCACCTAGAGAATACAAGACGTACCGTTAGGGCTGGGTGGTATCTGGGTGGTATGTTGATATACAGTTGAAACCAAAAGTTTACATACACTGTATAAAAAGACATATAACTTTTTTTTTCTTACTGTCTGATATTAAATCATACAAAACCCTTTCAGTTTTAGG
>JAODKC010000107.1:1937687-1949545 GCA_026777985.1 Mormyrops attenuatus | reverse complement strand
CAGTTAGCCAACAAACACGTTAGCCGTATGTTATCATTAAGGTAGCGGATAGGCGCAATGGCTAATAATAAAATAATTTAAGAAACGTAAAACAAAAATGTGTCCTGTAAAATGTGGTATGATATAATTTTTTTGGTCATACTGCCCAGCTCTAGGCATAACCCTAATCCCAGCATGACGACCTTAACCCCTACCCAGCTCTAACCTTAACCATAAGTAACCAAACAAAATACAAGACTTTTGGCATTTTCAGTTTTTAGATTACAGCCACAGATTTTTACAAAATTGAGTCTCCCCTTGTGGTGATTGAAAAAATGGTCCCCATAACGTCAAAATAACAGGTTTTTATTACATTGTGGGGACATTTGGTCCCACACACACACATACACTCACAAAGGGAACTTTTACTCTTGTCTAATTTTACCTAAGCTGGAAAAAAATAGTTGAGTTTTTGAAAAACATATAATTTAATAAATACAAAGAAAAACCACATGCCTTCCTTTAAGTCTTTAAGGTCAGTACTGATGGGGGGGCAGAGGAGGAGGGGGAACACCGAATCCTAAAGGTCACATCTGCTACCACCTGACAGGAAATCAGAGTCTATGAGGAGGCCGGAGGCTCACTGCTGTGCGGCTCTGACGCCACAGCATGGCAGCCCCAGCTTGGTGCAGGCTGACGACGGCTCCCCCTGCAGGATAGGGCTGCGTTCAGTCCTCGGTGACGTTATTTTGACGTCACAGCAGCGATATGATCACAGCGGCTTCAACACAGAGCCTACCTTTAACAGACACTACATGTATACAGAAAATATACTACACATGTACCATAATACATGTTATTATTTGGGTGACCAGATAATCCATGTCATCCCGGACACTTTGAGCTACTTCAGGTTTTACAAATTACTTTAAAACTGAAAGGCTCCTGTGCTTGGCTAAATAGTTCAGCTCTTCTTGCACTTTGACTGGTTTGTTTCCTTGATTTAAAGACTCATCTAGTTGTTTCGCATTAACATTGGTGATTATTAGCATGATTATAGGAGATTGACCAATCAGCACACAGCAAGAACTCAGCACTTAACAGTTTTTCTCAAGCGCTTAGCTACTTTCGTCAAAACAATAACTACACTTTTTTAAACCAGCCAATACAGCCTTTGTAACACAAAAAAATCTGGCAAAACTCCCTAACTCAATCAAAACAATAAATACATACTACAAAATTCTATAACTCACTCAAACAGTAACACACATCAGCCAACAGTAAACACATACAAGCAATCAGGGAACATTCTCAGGCAAAAGACTCCATAACTGCAGTAAAATCTGTACACACACAGAGGAACCAATAAAGTGTCACAAGAATGACACATCTTCACTGTAGGTATAGTAGTTTTATTGGCCTTATATAGTATAGTGGAATACTATAGTATGCATGCAAACACAAATATTGAAAAACTAAAAATACTGTAATGTAAAAAGCAAAAAAAAAAACATGCCATTTGCGTTAGTCTACCTGATCTCTGAGCTCTCTGGGCCACGTTTGTTCATTAACATCACAAACTATATCTCCCTGGCAATGCAGTGGGGGGAAAATCTCCAAGCATGTCTGATCCAGTCCTAGCAGTCTGATGCTGAAATTGCCCTACAAATCTCCATCGTGGCACGTAAAAGTGACATTTCTTCATAGGCACGGTGATCATAAACTTTCAACTTTCCATCGCCAAGCCAAAAATAACTCCTCAGCTGGATTGAGGAATGGGGAATATGGAGATGGAAATTCTATTGACGTGTTTGGATGAGACCCCTTGTATCTCTCCCTTCAGACACCAGCAGTAATCTGTGAAGCTCATCAAGAAATACAGTAAGTCTTGCAGCATTATATGGCCCAGTTGTTGGGATGTAAGCTACAGCACCATTTTCTGATATAGCAGCACACATAGTTATGTTTGCGCCTCTCTGTCCTGGTATCGGTACTGTTGCCCTGTGCCCAATGATATGCCTCCCACGCCTCCTTGGCTTGGCCAGATTGAAGCCAGCTTCATCCACAAAAAGGAATGTAGGTGGTTCAGCATTGGACTCCAGTTCCATGATCCTCTGAAATCACAACAACCATCCCAAAGGGTAACACATGAAAGCATGTGGAAAAAAAACAGGTCTCGAATGGCATTCTGTAGATTTGTTTCATGCTTAAGTCATTACGTTTCAAGATCCTATCAACAGCTGATAAACTGACTGAATGGATGCCGTTGAATATTGTGTGTCTGTAACTACAGCAGCCTGTATTTCCTGTAATCGAATTGTACCGTTCCTCCGCACCATCTGAACAATCTCTGCTTCCTGCTCTCCTGCAGATCTTCTTTCAGTTCCATGAAGGCAAATACATAATGTAGGACACAAAGGGCAAAATTTACAGTATTTTTACTCTACTACTGAAGATATAAACATGATCACTGTGTGCCCTGTAGCCTTCATATGCAAATACAGCAAATGAATGTTTTTGTACATATCGATTTTCCTGCCAGAATATTCTGATAATCGATGCCACACATGCCCCTGAAATGTTAGGGCAGCCCCACGCATAGAGACCATGATTAATCACATGACTCTCATTTCATGACTGTTCTCGGTCTTCTTTGTCCTCGTGTGCCTCTTCCTCTCGCACATCCTCTTTGGCCTTGTTCCATTCTGTCTACTTCCATTTTGTGTTTAAAATTAAAATGTGTGACCTTTTATACTGTTTTGACATGTTTACAGTTTTAGAGTTTGATTTGCTGGATGTGGCTAACCCATCACAAGTTTGGCCCAATTCAGGGACTTCATGAGACACTCCAATGTGATTTTGTTGTTACCAGATGATCACTGTGACTAGAGTTTTGCAAAAAATCCTTCAACAGTGAAAAAGATCTATTAGGAATTTAAGGTGTTTGCTGTTGGGCAAGAATGATTGTTGTTTTGCTTATAGACTGTATGTATTTGTAATTAACAACATCAAGTTAAATCAAGGTTCTTTTACAGTTTTCCTAAATTGCTAAAGCACATTTCCTGAAACCATTCAGTCTTTTGTCAAAACAAGAAACACAAAACCTAATTTTCAAGCTACATTCACAAATCCTTTGACCCGTCTTGCAAAATTGAACAATCTACTCAAAACTATTTTATTTTTGCTCAAAAACCAAACACTGATTTCAGATTACACATCAAGCCAGTCAGTACATAAACACTACCATAAATACCAACCAAAACTGTTACTGGCATAACGAGAAACATGTTAACTGTGAATATGATCTTTTGCACCTTGAGTTGCGAAATTGGAAACCAAACGACTAGAGTAAAAAAAATTGCTGTTTAGCAAAAATGTGTGTATACAATTATGCTTAAAGTGATATGTAATTTTGCAGTATTCAGTACTCCAAAAGGACAAAGTCAAAAATACAAATGAGAGGCATATTATAGTTAAATGTTGTGCAACTGCCAAGCCAGAGTCATGGAAGAGTATTCATTCTGCCTCATCATCATGTCTCAGGGCTGAGTCAGGACAGAGAACAATGCTCTCCCTCGCTGGGCGAATCCTTCATGTGATCCATTAGTACACTGATGTCAAAATTCAAATCATCTATGGCACTTGCACACTCATCCGGCACATATTTTATGTTCTAGTCACTCTTTGGTTTCTTTTCATGTCTAGAACCATGTGACAAGAGCTTTGAGTCAGTTTTGAGTGATCGTGTTTAAATGATGAATGATAATTTTTGCGACCTGTGTTTTTTATTTTGCATTAAAGTTCACCATGGTGCAAAATGAATTTTGATCAATGAGTCTTTAGAGTTTTGCAAAAAGGTTTGCAAAAAAAGTTTGAAATGTATAAAATCACTCACTGTCCTTTGTGAGATTCAATCTGAAGCTGGAAAAGTGAGAACAAAAACTAACCTGACTGTGGAGATTAAGTGTGCTGTTTAGCCACAGAAAACAGGAAGGGAAAATCTACCACAGATGAAAAATTGCTATTGTGTGGTCACCATGGCCAGGAAGCCTAAGCAAAACAAAGACAATCTTGACAGACTTCAAACGTAAAAATATTCCAAGAACAACATTAGAATTTTAAATACATGCTTAGAAGAAAACATCCTGGTTTTATTTTTGGCCTCTAGTGATTCTTCCTGTTTGATCACGTGAGGCCTCTGGGAGTTTTGTTGAACAGCTGAACTCGGGTATGCCAAAAAGATGCCTGTGTGATTTGATGGGCAGGGGGGTTCACTTCCATAGAACAAGCTGGTTTCAGAAACAAAGTCCTGCCTTTTGAGTCATGTTTCACAAGCATGAAGTCTGTCAGCAAAACTTATTTCACTTACGAGGAATTCAGACAACTACCAATAACATTGTACTGGGCACCAACACAGCAGCAGCATTCAGAGAAAAGATAATATCTGAGTTTCTAACAGAAAAATGCGTGGAAATACTGTGGTTTGTGCCACCCTGATATGTCAATTTCCGGGCGCATCTGATGGCACACAGTGGCTTCTTTACAGGTCATCTCTGTCAGCTTACTTGGCCACACAGCCCACGGTTGTAATCCATGAAATTAGTTAAATAAAACAAAGGCCAGAGTACCCTTTTTGAGGCCCCACTATCTCCACAGAAGGAAGGAGAGTCGATATTCTTAGATGGGCTTTCTCACCTGCTTTGTGCATGATCCATCTCTCCATCGGGCGTCGTTCTGCAGCTTCCTGTGAGGAAGTCACAGCCAGTCACAACCTGCTGTTGCTATCAACAGAAATGCACCACTGAGGCTGGTCTTATTAGTATTTAATACAATTTGCACTGTTTACCTTAATGCATGCACACATCACAATACATGTGCTCTCATCCGATGAAACACGGAAATTTCACAGCTAGGTTAAATTAAGCTACTCGAAACAGCATCTGACCGCATTGCCCCATGCTCATAAAAAACAACATGCAGCCAAACTGACCTTTGCAGATGGATATGCGTGCCGTAAACAGTGGGATGTCATCCACAACTGGCAGTACAAACAGAACTCAGCAAGACTCATGCACTACATGTTGAAGCCTTCAAACATCAGTCAAAATGCTAAAAATAAAGAGGCAGCAGGTCCTGAGACAATGACCCAAACCACAAAGCAAAGGCAACTCAGGAATAGTTTAAAAAGAAGGCGGCGAAACTTGTACCATACCCTTCCCAGTCTCCAGACTAGAATATAATAGAAAACGTGGATAGATTTGAAGAAGGTTGTACGTGGAAGACAGGCAAGCAATCTGGTACACTTGGAACAAATATGCCAGGATGAATGGGTTACAATTATACCTGAGGGGATACAAGAGCCCGTCAGAGGTTACTCAAAGAGGTTGGAGGAGGTTGTAAAGGCAAAGGGAGGGCATATAAAGTATCAGAGAACGTTTCATAATTGGGGATGCAAACTTTTGGAATGACATTATTTTCATCATTTCATTATATAATGTTCTATTTATACAGTGCTGCTATAAAGTTTGTGAACCCCTTGAGTAGTTTTGTTGTTTTACCATGATTTTCTTATTTTATCATCATCAGTTTTTATATATGAAATGTCAGGTTTATGTTCATCAATTCCATGTACCTGTTTTAAGGGAACTGTGTAAGTAGGCAGCAGACTACGTGAAACATGGAATCAAAGTATGTGAAAAGTAAGTGAACCACAGCTACATTGGTACAGTCAAGTAGTTAATAGACTCAGGTGAAACACATGTGGGTGCTCAAGTAATCAATTAAGCAGCCCGATCAAATGAGACATCGTTAAGAAAGCAGCACTGATTAAAAGAGAGAGGAAACCAACCAAACCACTGTTGTGCCAAGGCATAAAGCACACAGATCAACAATGCCAAGAGGAGAGGAGACATCCGAGGACATCAGGAAGAAGGTGGTGACAACCCATCAGTCTGGGGAAGGTGACAAGACCATCTCCAAAAGATTCCAGCTCCATGTATCCACTGTAAGGCAAATCATTTACAAATGGAAGGCGCTCAGCATCACCGCAACTCTGCCCAGAAGTGGACGGCCATCAAAACCTTCACCAAGAAGCACCAGAAGGATAATAATTCAGGTAAAGGCCAACCCACACATCACCTCCAGAGAATTGCAGACCTCTCTGGCAGCATCTGGGATAAATGAACATGCATCTACAATCAGGTGAAATGTGAGTAGACATGGCATTCATGGGAGAGTTGCTACAACGAAACCTCTGCTCTCAAGAACAACGTTGCCCATTTAAACTATGCCATAGAGCACTTGGACAAACCTGAAGCCTTCTGGAAGTCCATTTTCCAGACAGATGACACCAAATCGAATTATTTGGCCATGAACGTCCTCCCAACAGTGGAGGATGGTGGTGGAAATGTGAAGGTCTGGACCTGCTTCTCTGCCTCCGGACCTGGACGACTCCATATTATCCAGGACACCATCAATTCCCAGGCTTAACAAATTCTTGACCAGAATCTCCTGCCATCAGTCAGGGAGTTGAAGCTGGGACGGAAATGGATTATCATCTGTGGTAAAACAAATATCCAAAGCATTCCAGCAAAACTGCCAAGGAATGGCTTAAGAGAAAGATTTGCACTCTGGATTGGCCCAGTCAATTGACCTCAGTCCCTTAGAAATGGTGTGGCAAGATCTGAAGCGGGCGGTACATGCTAGATGTCCCTCCAACCACTATCAACTGGTTGAGTTCTGCAAGGAGGATTGCGCAAAAATCCCCCAAAGCAGATGTGAGACACTGATCCATGTTTACAGAATATGTTTGGATGAAGTAATGACTGCAAAATGTACAAGCTACTGATGAAAAATATTCACACACTTTTGCACATACCAGATTTTCTGTTTGAGAGAAATTACTTTTGAATAAATAATGGAAATATCTTTTTTTTGTGTGCCTTATTTGCAAGGTCTGCTTTACAAATTGAGATTTAAATGTCCATAAGGTCATTTTAATTTATTTTTAGAAAACAATGACCATGTTTGGAGGGTTCACAAACTTACAAGCAGCACTGTATACTCTAAATGGTAAATGGACTGCATTTATAATAGCGCTTTTCTACTCCTACAAGTACTCAAAGTGCTTACAATTTATGCCTCATATTCACCCATCCACACACTGGTGGTGGACGCTGCCATGCAAGGCACCAACCTGCACACCGGGAGTAACTTGGGGTTCAGTGTCTTGCTCAAGGACACTTTGATGGGGTCAGGAAGAACCCAGGCTCAAAGCTGCAACCCTCTGGTTGCCGAATAATAGCACTACCTCCTGCGCCACCATCTTCCTACTCTTTCACCATTTTTGTGACTGTTGAAGAAACATTTGTAAAAACTGACCATGCATTAAATAATGTCTTGATGAAAATTCTTATCTGCCACGTACGGTGGACGGCGAGCAGGGAAGCAGGCGAGCAAGCCCAGGTAGCGGGGAAAATGGGGTTTTAATTCAGAATACAGGCAGACAAACATCCACTACTATTACATCAATGACAGATCTGGCAAGACTAAACAGAACGAAAACTAAATACACGGCCTAAAGAGCATAAACAAGAAACAGCTGGGAACATGTGGGATTCACATGAGGGTAATGAGGAGGTGTGGTCCACAGGAGGGCGATAGGGGCTGGGTGTGACAGAACCCCCCCCCAAAGGCACACACTCCGGCTGCGCCTAAAGGGAAGAGGCGGACGAAACAGGACCTGGAAGACAAAAACAGACCATCAACAAGACACTAGAAACGGGACCGAGACACAGAACAGGCACAGGGGCAAAAGCCACAACAAAGCCAGACAAAGGATGGGAAACACAGACCCAAAAGGGAGACACTGGGGCAACAAGACCGGGATGGGACAGAGGAGGCACACAGGGACGAGGGACGGAGGCAGGAGGCACGAGGGACGGAGGCAGGAACAGACCAGGACGCAGGAAGGGAAAGGGCGGAGGAGCAAGGGGATCCTGAGGGAACCCAGGCGGGCGAGGGCAGGCAGCCGCCGCAGGCCGGAGCCAGAGGGGACAAGGAGACAGACGGAGGGAGCAGGAGGGGACACCAGGGGGGGCCGAGGGGTCTCATTCAAGCTCCCCCTCCTCCAGTACGGGAGGAGGAGAGATGGTCCCACAGTCCGGGACCCTCTCGGGGACTGGTGGCGAGATGGGCGAGACAGGCGGGGCAGACGAGGTGGGCGAGCCGGGACAGGTGGTGACGGCAAGCAGGACGGGCGAGGCAGGCAAGACGGGCGAGGCCGTGTCCTCAGGTGCGGCCGCGGGCAGAACGGCTGCGGGCGAGGCCGTGGGCGTAGCGGCGGTTCCTCCCGATATTCAGCGGGGAGAGAGGCGGCAGGGAGAAAGCAAGCCCCTAGACTAACTGTCGAGGTGTCCTCTGCTTCTTTCCCCCTGCGCTTCTTCGTCTTCCTCTGGGTGGCTTTGGCTGGCTCGGACGGGGTCGTCCGGGCGAGAACAAGGGGCTGGAGCCGCCTCTCCGTTATCTGTTCCACCAGCTGCCGGAGGTTTTCGCGCACGTCGGGAATGACGTGCGCACTCGTAGCGGGGATCATCTCCTGGAGGAGGGTCCCGCTTCGGCTGGCCAAGTCCCATAGACCGGGGTCCTCACGGACCTCCGGTAGGTTCAGCCAACAAATAACCTCGTGCAGCAGATCGAGGCGCTGCTGCTCGATCTGCGGAGGTGCGTTCGGGAGATCTGTCATTCTGTCACGTACGTGGACGGCGAGCAGGGAAGCAGGTGAGCAAGCCGAAGTAGCGGGGAAAACGGGGTTTAATTCGGAAACCAGGCAGACGAACATCCACTAACATTACATCAATGACAGATCTGGCAAGACTAAACAGAACGCAAATTAAATACACGGGGTAACGAGCATAAACAAGAAACAGCTGGGAACATGCAGGATTCACACGAGGGGGTGTGGTCCACAGG
Organism: Mormyrops attenuatus; assembly: GCA_026777985.1. NCBI lineage: Eukaryota > Metazoa > Chordata > Actinopteri > Osteoglossiformes > Mormyridae > Mormyrops > Mormyrops attenuatus. The sequence goes on along the minus strand of JAODKC010000107.1, from coordinate 1,940,596 downwards.
AGGGCGATAGGGACTGGGTGTGACATTATCTTTGTTTTAGTCCTTTCGTTGTTTTAAAATGAGGATGCAAACTTTTGCACTCAACTGTAGTATAGTTAGTTTTTTTCCAAACATATTTTATTATGGGTTAATACAGTATATGCCTCCTGTCTTAAAGTTTGTTAAGCACCTGAAAAGATGAAAGCATTTCCATTGCACAATTAAAAGGATTAGACTGAGGATGCCACTCCCATAACAACAGTCATCTAGTAAACCCCACATTAAGATCTTCCGCATCTTACTGCACACAACGTGTAATATTACCAGAAAGCCTCCTGTATTACAACGAAAACTCTGTGGACTGAGCCACGCTCCTTCCTGCCTACTTGTGGTTTTGCCTGGAAGCCCACACAGTACTCAATATCCAAAGGTTAACTGAGGAGAAAGCTAGCACATCTGTTCATTTCAGCGAGGACCGCACAGAACATTAAAATCTTTCCCACAGATTTTTCTGGAACCTTCTGGAATAGGCTGTCCTGGAACATGCCGTGCTCATTTCTCCATCCCACGGATTGGGACTAATCACACTTTAATCTGACATCTCCACGCTTTAAGAAGTCATTACCGTAGAAACAGGCAAAACAGTCAATTAACTGAGCAGTCACAGAGGCTCAGAGGTGGAAAATATCCAGAAGACAGTATAGCTAATAATTAGAGTCTGACTGAGTAGAGAACTACATGCCTAGAAGGGAGACAGGGTAGTGGCTAAGGAGGACAAGGGAAGAGACATGCCAGTCTAGCGTCTTTGTTGTGGTGTTCTAACCATTTTGTATACAAAGGCATTTTAGTTGGGGGTGTCCCACCTTATCCAAAGAAAAAGCCTCTATTTGTGGCAGCCTCCGTTGACTGCTGGATTCTCAAATTTCCATATCAACCATGAAGATCTCACTAAGTTTGAGACAAATTAAGCACAGGATAGGGCAAAACAGTGTTCATATAATTGTTTAATCTTAAGGGTATAAAGTTCATTTAGTGTGAAGGACAGTGAAAGACTTCCCAGATAAATATATTACTCACAAACAGGAAATTCAAGTGACTCATCGTGACACCGAAATTCCCATTGATTCAATGTGCCAAGAAATAGGAAGTAAATGGACTGCCCCCACAAAGATAGGAATACAAACATGTGTGTGTGTGTGTGCGTCATGCCCACAAGGGCGGGGCCGAGCGCTGGTGGACAATCGGCAACCAGTAGCGCCACTAGCACCACTATTTAAACCGGCTTCTCCTGAAAGCCGGTGAGAAGTATTGTTGCCATTTCCAAATGTGCCTTACTGAGCGTTTTGCCTGTCTCCTGTCCCCCCTGCTTGTCCTGCCTGCTATGTCCTGCCCTGTTGTTTCATCTGCCCTGCCTGCTCCTCGCCCCTCTCCGACCTGCCTGATCCCACCTGACCTGCCCTCCTGCTCCGTCCTGCCCTGCTGCCCTGACGATCCTGCTCCTTCTTCCTCGTCCCCCCCCATCCCGTCTATCCGTGTAGGACTGACTTTCCCGGTGATCGACTCCTGCCTGTACCCCGACTACTCTTTTGGATGTCCCTTCTGGTTTTGGCCATTCTGTGTTATTTGAATAAACCATCTGGCTACTGCACTTCAGGGTCTGCCTCCTACTTTGGTCCTGATCGTCACAGTGTGTGTGTGTGTGTGTGTGTGGCAGGGTCACAGCAAATCGGCTAATCCCAGGAATGATGGAGCCTCAGACTGCAGGCATCCGAAAGAGGATGTCACCCAACATGCCTGCATTTCGCTTGTAGAAGGAATCCGGGGAGAGTTCGGGCATCGTCACAAAATGGGAGAAAAAGCTCAGAGATCCTGAGATGCATTCAAACATTTACATTTTACTACAACTGTAACACCGTAGGTAGAGCCTTCAATCTGCCACCCTACACAGGCCGGCATGGAGAACTCACTCACTGATGGACTTTGGCTTTAACCTTGACACAGTTTACACCTTGCTTTTAGCATGCAAGCCTATTCTTTCTTTTTCTATAATGTTAGCATGCCTGGGGGGGTTGGCTTTCACACTCCTAAACCAGCATTAGCCACTGATTGACCCTGGTGCTTCCCTGGGGGGCTGTCACAGTAGGCTGTGGTTGTGTTTTCAGAATGTGAGACATCTTTCTACACGTCTGTGTGCGCAAAGCCATCCAACTGATACTGAGCTCTAACGGGCAAGAGAACAGGCTGTGTTCAAGATGGATTTGGCGGCATAAAGCTTAGGATGCACTTAATTCAAATAAACTGGCTCAGTGGTCTGCACTATGGTCGCACACCGTCACTGACCCTGGCTCTGTGCGTATGCGGGCTGTATATATATGTCAGATACACCATACAAACTAGCCCACTGGCTTCATTGCCTATAGAGTGTGTTTATGCACCCTGCCATAGACTGCCATTCAGAGTCCTCCTACCACATAACCTGTGCTTCTCACAATAGGGTCCAATTAAGTTCATTATGATCCCGCACTAGATAAGCTCAGGAGCATTGGAATTAAGGGGGACAGGGGAGACACCCCCCCCATCCCCCTTACCAGTAGACGCCCCATTCCTTTCCAATGAACAAAATTAAGTATATCTTATTATACATTTTTCTTGATTTATGCAAGTAATAAAAACCTGCAACTATGATGCATAGTCAAAAAAATTCTAATTATGATTAGATTTTATGTCAAACCATCATGCAACGTGCTTCCTTCCTGTGGAATCCCTGCATCCCTCACATCTCCCATAATTCCATCCATCCATCCGTCCATCCATCTATTATTTTCCGCTTATCCGAGGTCGAGTCGCGGGGGCAGCAGGGAAACCCAGACTTCCCTCTCCCCAGCCACTTCGTCCAGCTCCTCTGGGGGAATCCCGAGGCGTTCCCAGGC
>JAODKC010000107.1:1880065-1934341 GCA_026777985.1 Mormyrops attenuatus | reverse complement strand
GCTATTAGTTAGGTTCTCCCCAAACGAGCTTGATGGGCCGAATGGCCTCCTCTCGTTTGTAAATTTCTTATGTTCTACGGTTTTTCATGCAGTTTCAGAATACGGCTTCCAATTTGCCGCCACAGGTCTGGTTTTGTCACAATTTACAATTAAATTTCAATATAAATTATAGCAAATGTTACATTAAAGAAACAGTTAATCATGTCTTAGCTGGTCACTTAGCACTGCGAAACTGTTTCCAGTATGATTTTCTTTTGTATGAAGCTTCGGGATTTTGTCTGTACATACTCCAACAATAATCAGCCATCATATTTACGTTCCAACGTCCTTGGTATCTTAGCTCTATTTCACTAATATCTTGGTGAAATCACTCACCTTGCTCCTCACTATACTCACCCAAATTATCAGGAAAATAATCAAGGTGCGAGTCTAGGAAATGCATCTTGACACTCATTCTACATCCAAGATCTTGGAAACGACATATCATATCCTTGACGTGAACCTCATAGTCAGATGACTTCTTGTTTCCGAGAGATCCATCAATGACTTTACAGAATTCCTCCCAGGCTTGCCTCTCCACTGTCACCATTTTGGCTGCAAATACACTGTCCTTCAGCAACCTTCTTATCTGTGGTCCAACAAAAATTCCAGCCTTTAATTTACCATCACTGATTTCTGGAAATTCACTGACTAGGTACTGAAAAGCTTCCTTATCCAACGCTTTAATGAAGTTTTTCATTAGTCCTGCAACAGCATACCTGTAAGTTGACACAACCGCAAGCTGTCTGTAAACCCTGCTGACTAGTTTGTACAAATTTTTTTTATCTATGACAGGTTACTGGTGATTTTATATGACTGGTATCAAAATGACATTATTAGGTATACAATGCATTGTATGTGGGAAAAAAAGGTGAAAAGTCGAAATCACAGAAAACGCAGACGTGCTAGAGCAAAACTAAATATACTAAAAATGTGTTAATGAAGGGTGTTTGAAAAATGTCATTTAATATTATTCACCAAATTTGATGTCGGCCAATGTTATCATAGTTTGACAGAAGCACAGATTATTTTCTTGGACCCCTGATAAGGCTGATATTATAAGCAGGACGCCAGTCCTTCACTGGATACATACAGCACTGTGCAGTAGTTTTACATTAAAAGGTTTGCACAACACATGCCAAATATGAAAACAAAAGGAACATATCTGAATTCCTGCTAAAACGAAGGCACTTTTAATATCGCTTGAATAACCAAATACAGCCCACAAAGCGACGAATCCTCCTTGAAAGCTACACGTAAAAAAATTACGAAGCTTAAAAATTGCAAGATGTGAGCAGCTAAACGTCGAGGATGTGAGTATACTTTCAGGAAAGCTACAACGCTGGAAATATTACGTTGCGCTTAGTCAGGCCGTCAGCGTCAGTCGTCGGATTTATGCGAATTCGGTGGTTTGGGGAGTAAATATGACAAAGAGCGTTTCCAAACAATACATGACAATACATCCTAGAGCGATGTACAAATTACTCGCGACACAATGTGCAGTAACTGTAATAATGCATCCTAACACCACGCTGTTCACAACGGCAGAGCTCCTCAGTTAGAGGTATTAAACTATAGGGTCGTAACGATATAAGTCGATTCGGCAATTCACATTTTGGATATGCGCAATTTCAGATCGCTATAATTACATTGTAGAGGTCTGTAATTACATGTTTACTAGTAAGAACTCAATTATGGATATGTGGACATGGAATTCTTACTAGTCAAAATGTATTTTGAAGTATCTACGATAGGAATTCTTATTAGTAAGAATTGAATTATAGAGCTCTACAATACGAGTTTTTACTACTGAAAATTGAATTTAGAATATGTGAGGCAAAAATACAGCGGAAGTCAATGGAAATATATGAGTAGTAAAAATTTAATTATAGAGTTCTATAATATTAATTCTTACTAGTAAAAACGCAGTTCTTACTAGTAAAAATGATCATTGTTCAAGAATTTCAATGTATATATATATGGAATTCATATTGTTACTAGTAAAAATTGTATTTTAGTATTGTATTGTATTTTTGTATTAGTATTAATTGAGTTATGACGAATAAGACTTATGCTAATAAAAGACAATTTGGCTTGCCATAATCATGGACCATGTATCTACATACTTCGTTTTGTCCGAAAATGGAAATCCGCAACCTTAATATTAACTACACGCAAACGGCTTCTATTACTACACGCTAAGGTACCTCTCAGAGAACCTCTTGTAATATTACTTTATCTTCCAGTCCCTTGCCAGCGTTATTTGTGCCGTGTATGTTTCCGTATATCAGTTTCGCATTTCTTTCTACCAAAGCGTATTACGAGTTCCCGCTTCTCAGTGCGGATTACATGCATCTTTATAACATGGCCAGATCCCAGCCCTGTTTTTTTGCCTCGTCTCTCTTCGTGTTAATTTTAAGCTAGAACAGCGAACCAGAGCCGATGCCTGAAAAGACCCAGTTACAGTAACACTTGACTCAATTGTATATGACAACTACAAGGTAGCTCATGAGGTCCCCCTAGTGGAACTCCACTGATGGTGTTTTCGGTGGCAGAATGGGCGTGATTTAAGGTGATCTCCTCGAGGACTAGGGCCGAACTGTGCATCAGGTATTTTCCTGGGATGGAAAAATTTGTGGTGACACTTTGCGCTACCCAGATTTCTTTTAACATTGGAGTCTACCAGCTGTTTCACTGCCAAGCGAACTGGCTTAAAGTAAACTGAAGAAACCTGTCATGGACCGCTCCGAGGAAGCCCCGTTGACGTCACGCAGGGATTCCCTTTCGCACCCTCGGGGTTTCCTGAGAAGGGAGTGTTGCAGTTACCGAACTGCTCACTCCCCGCTGGCTCCGGGAACTGGGAGAACCACTTACAGCACGCCGCCCTCCGACAGCTGAAGCTCATCGGGGTTAATGGATGATCTTACTTATTCGCTTCTGGCACGCCAACCAAACGCGAGATCTTCAGCATTGTGTGGCGTCGGTGTATTTGCGCATGTCCCAGCATGAAGTTGTAAACAGCCCTTGTTGTGTTAACGTTAATGGTTACCATTCCTTATTGTTGTGCGTGTTTACCTATGCCTTGTGTGTTCCCGGTCTGATCCTCGTATGTAATTAGCTTGCATAAATCTCCCTCCATGTATGCGTGTTACAGTTCGGCGTCTGACAACCCTGTGTTTCCTATGTATAATTGGGTTTTTGGTGCTGGTTGGGTGCCTGATGTAATCCTTGTCAGGACTACTATAAAAGAGTGTGCTTCCCCGGCAAGCAAGTCTCCGTGTCCCTCTGCTTCCCGTGATGCCTCGGTCCGCCACAATGGTGTCAGAAGTGGGATCCCGGAAGTGATCCTGTTGGGGCAGCTGGAGCAAACGCTGGTTACTATCATCCAGCAAGTTTGCTCCAGCCTGGCGGACCTCGAGGCAGCAGAGAAGCACCGGCACCCCAGAAGGGACGAGAAGCTCGTCTGCTGGTGCTGCAGGACACCGGGCTTGTCACTGCCCAGAAGCTCACACCAGAGCCCCCGGCACAAGCAGGAGACGCTGGGGAAAGGGAGGCACCCTCCACGCCATCCAGGATACACTGGACCTGTGCAGCGTGCCATGAAGCCGCTCCTGCCTGCCCGCGCAAACAACATCAGCGACTGAGAAGGGCGGGTACCACGTCGGACTCGAGCCGCTCACTGGCCATCAAGAACTCCCCACTCGTCAGTGATGAGAGGCCATGGCGCGACTCCGGCTGCGAGCATGACCAGCAGAGGCAGCGGGCGGAGGCTGGTCTGTTGGAGCAGGAAAAGGCGTGCCGCAGCTGGGAGGCTCTGCTTGCTGCAGAGCAGCGGGAGCGGGACCACCAAGACCGGGAGCGACTGATGGAGTCCATGGAGCAGGAGTGGCAGGAGCTGAAGCAGCTCCACGGTGAGTTGGCCAGCTGGGAGAAGGAGCGCAACCGCCAGGGGTGCCTGGCTGAGGCAGCGGAGGTGGCATTACGGGGCGGCGAAACAGCGCTGCTTGGCCGGGAGGAGGCGTGTCGCGGCTTGGAGGCCCAGCTGGCTGAAAAACACCGCGGGCTGCAAGAGGCTGATATCACGCTGCGTGGACAAGAGGAGGCGTGCTGTGCACTGGAGGCCCAGCTGGCCCAGGAGCGTGACGAACTGGCAGCTCGGCCAGAGCAAGTGCTGCAGTGCGGGGACGCCCAACCCTCCGAGCAGGAGGCCCCGCGGCAGGACCTGCCTGCCCCACAACACCCGGGCCCTAAGCGTGGTAGGAAGAAAGGGCGGAGGCAGGAGGGGGCCGCCCCGCCAGAAGTTTCCAGCAGCCCCTTGCGCTGGTGGTCGCCGAAGAAGGGAGCCTGGCTGTGGGGGGGGGTCGCTGGGCATGGATCCCCTGGAAGCCGTGCTAGGTCCCCTTAAGGTGCGGAAGAAGGGTTGGCACTGGCAGGGATCCTACATGGCAGGCGCGCCAGCGTGCGGGGAGTGACTTGCACCGGCGGCGGCAGCCGTCACACCTACAGGACTTTCTGCTGGACTAAGGTGGGACTTCTTCTAGTGGTCGTTGGGAGGGCGGGGGGGGTTGTGTGGCATCAGTGAGCCAAGCACCGTCTGGCCTGATCGGCGCATGTCCCAGCATGCCCCGCGTGAAGTTGTAAATAGCCCTTGTGGTGTTAATGTTTAGCATTCCTTATTGCGTGTGTTTAGCTGTGCCTTGTGTGTTCCTGGTCTGATCCTCGTATGTAAGTAGCTTACATAAATCTCCCTCCATCTATGCGTCTTACAGTTCGGCGTCTGACAACCCTGTGTTTCCTATGTATAATTGGATTTTTGGTGCTGGTTGGGTGCCTGATGTAATCCTTGTCAGGACTACTATAAAAGAGTGTGTTCCCCCGGCAAGTGAGTCTCCGTGTCTCTCTGCTTCCCGCGATGCCTCGGTCCGCCCATTGCCACAATATTTTTCGAGTTCAAGCAGTTCTGTCCCCTATCCCCTTCACCTGTCTAGACCACTGCCTGCTACCCTGACTCTGTTCTGTTTTCTCCGGCAACAATTCTCGCCTTGCCCTCTGAGTTCCGACGACGATCGGCAGATTACCTGCCTGTTCCCGGACCTGAGCCTGCCTGGCCCCCTGGATTCCTACGAAGATCGCCCGACCCCCGCCTGTTTCACAACCACGAGTCCGGAAACACGTTTTGATTTTTCCCCCCTGGATTACAGTCCATTTAATAAAACCACTTGCACCTGACTGACCCGCTGCAGCGTCCTCCCTCTTCTCATGACCTGCTCCGTGACAAACGGTGAAACATACAATACTAACATTACAAGTTACATTTAAGATTTTAAGAACTCTGAGCTATTAAGTTTTCCCCAGACGAGCTTGATGGGCCGAATGGCCTCCACTCATTTGTAAATTTCTTATGTTTTTAAGCTAAAACCCTGGGTTCCTTTAAATCAAAGCTATACATAAGATAAGTGCATTTGATACTATAGGATAACAAAGAATCCTTTGTTACAATCACTGAAAAGTCCCTGATGCTTCACGATTACTTTTTAATGGTAAAATAACTAGGATTGTCCACGTCCTGGGAGGTTGGCTACAGTCCCATGAACCTTATACTTTTTAATAATATTGGCAACTGTGGTCACAGGAACATGAAGCTGCTTGGAGATGGTCTTACAGCCTTTACCTTTAACATGGTTACCTATAATCTTCTTTCTGAGCTCCTCAGACAGCTCTCCCCTTTGCTTTCTCTGGTCCATGTCCAGTGTGGTGACACGATGATACCAAACTACACACTGGTAAGCTTTCTCCCTTTAAATAGGTTGAATGGCTGAAAAAGTTTGACGACACCTGTGATACTAATTAAGGTTAAACAATTAGTCTGAAACATGACTATAATACAATGATTTATGATCTTTTTTAGGGGTACCAAGAAATCTGTCCAGGCTATGCAGGTATACATGACACAATTGTTTCTGATTTAATCACTTTTCAGGAGGAATGAGGCATTCTTTCGATGAGCTGTATGGGCACCAACAAATTTGTCCACGTCTGTATGTGTTATGCTTACAGACGTGGCGTGGTGGTGCTCATATATACATAACTGAGGCATTTTGAATGACAGCGTTTTCCAAAACAAGAGATTTACTTTTGTGTCTAACGTAGAGAAGTGTGTGAAGTGTTTCGCAAAAAGAATATTATAAAATTGCAAACTGCAAAGCAGAAAATGTGTTTGTGCTTTTGCTGACTTAGTTAAACATTTGCTACATTAATTTTGGGTTTCAGTGATTTTGCCTTAGGTTCCAATTTTAGTGCGTAAACAATTGTAGAAAACTGTAAGACGACTCCAGGAGCTGAGGGCATCGCAAAAGTGCCTAGCATCACCATATTTAAAACAAGACAAGGCACTGCATTCATCATACCATGTATCTACCGTATTGTGAGGTTCTAGAAAGCCCACACAGCTGCAGGAGACATCATCTTACCTGCAGACATTGACATGGTCAGAGAGGCGCTGGATCAATGTGCGGCAGATAAACTGAAGACCCCAGCCCTGCCAAATGATACAGTAAGAAGGTGCACTGAAGAAATATCCTATGACATAATACACCAAACCACAGCTTACATCAAGGCAAGTGTTTCCTATGCTTTAAAGATGGATGAATCAACAAACCCTGTGAACCATGTGATTTTACTTATGGGAGACACATGCAAAGGGGTCTTACAGAAGCTATTTCTCTGCGTTAGAGATCTTTCTATGGCAGAAAATGCTCTCAGCACTGTGGATATGTAGTTCGGTAATAACAACTGATAGCACAGCCTCCATGACTAGAAAACATTCAGGGGTATTGAAGAAAATTCTTGGGAAGACACCAAATGTGACTTGGAACCACTACTTTTTGCATCAAAACAGCCAAGGTTATGGTGCCAGTGCTTGAGGAGTCATCGAATGATGCCACCAAAGCGGTGAATTATATTAAACCGACCACTGGAAACACCAGGAGTTTTGAGAATCTGTGCCATGCCCTGGGCAGTGAACACATACAGGTGCAGTATCATGCAGAAGCTCGCTTGCTTTCAAGGGGAAAGACACTGTCATGCTTCTTCAAACTTAAAACATACATTGCTGCCCTCGTTTCAGAGAACAATCTCACCTCTTCCTGACATACTTAACGATAATGTCTGACTTGCACAAGTTGCTTATTTCACCGATTTGTTCAAAGAGTTAAAAACATTAACCATGACTGTGCACAGGAGAGAACAAAATATTTATGAACAACCTGACAAAGTCGAGGTGTTCAAAAAGATCCCATTGTGAGCAAATCATATTTCCAAAGACGGTTTTCCCAATGCTTTCCGTGAAGCGCGATAACCGCACACCACAGGCAAAAATGTCCTAAAGACTCTTACCAAGCACAAAAGCATTTTAGTGGCCATTTCCGGGAGAAAAATTGAGGCGATGACTAGCTACGCAATCCTTATGTAACCCATATGAAGAGCGTCAGTACTGTAGGTGGAGCTCTCTGCGGGCTCTGAAAAAGAAATTCATTGAGGTAAAGCCTCCCCAGTCTGGATGTAGTTTTGCTCTGATGGGGCGGGGGCACACGGCAAAAGTGGCCGAGCAGAGTGAGGGGTTTTGGTGCCCCCTTCAGATGATGCACCACTGGCTAGTGCTGCATGGGATACTGGCACTGGAAAGGTACCGCGATAAATTTTTGAAAGCTGTAGGGTATTACATTTCTTTTGTACCGGTGCTAATTACAGTAATACAGACATCGCGAAAGCAATATTCATTATCAAATCCAAGTGTTCAAATATGGTGCAGAAACCTGCATGGCCACAAGAGGGCAAACAGGCAGGCCACGTTAATATAATCAAACTAGCATCTGTATCTACAGGTTATTATTTAAGTAGTTAAATACTCAAGCATAATGTGCTCGAAGCTTTTTTGGTAACACTTTACTTGACGGGGCACAAATACTTAGTAATAACTCACTTACTACGGAAGTACAAATCATGAATAAATATTGTCGCTATTTCAGATAAAACATGCACCATGATTCATTGATGGTGAACAAATATGAGATCATTATTTAACTTGTGTTATTATCCATTACTTGTTCCTTCAGTAGTTTACAAAGGTTTACAGAATTAACAGACATAGTAACAAATATAGTAAATGTTTGAGATAAAACATGCGTCACGGTTCATTAATGATGAATTAATATTACATCAGTATGTAACTAAGACTTAGTATGTGGTTAATCAATAAAAGCATAATACTACATTATTTGTGCCCGGTAAAGTGTTACCGAAAGAAAGCCGGAGAAACTGCTGTAACCTTTGTGGGCGTTTATGTCATGTTATCTGTTCGCCTGTACTTACAGTGGAGCGTAATGGTGATGAGTTTGATTTTGATACGTTTTACAGTTTTTCGTGCTCGCGTGCTTGTTTCACTCGTCAGCGCAGCACCCTGTCAAAATCAATTTGAAGAATGTTCGTTAATGCTCCGTAATCATTAAAAGAGTTTCTGAATTTTAGTGCGTTCAATTCCAGTGATATGATTCAGTGACACAAATGCATCATTAACCATTAACAATACTTAACTGTTTTTCTGCATTGTTATCCCTGCAGTACCGGTATTATGATACATCGAGGATTTTCACACGAACAGTTCGGTTTCTCTGGCCCAAATCAATTGATGAGTTTGTAAAGTTGTAGCATTCTCCCCTCGGTTCTGTTTGCTTTCACACAGAAAAATCCAAGCAAAGCAGCAACGCGCCACTACAAACCACGTGAGAACGTTGTTTCTGCGTATTGGTCAGATGTGTTTGTGGCGGGAGCAAGAAAGTAACTAGAAGAAGACGGTCCTCAGTTTGTCGCCTCAGTTCCCCCACCCCACATGGCACTGCTCTGACGACCGGCAAATTCCCTCTCCTTCAGCCATTTACTGAACATTTTGAAAACTCATGAGTTTTTAGGAGCTGACAGATGTAGTCATCTGCCCCGATTTCAAGAAGTTACCATACCTTGCTGCTAGACTAAGTAAGACCTTGGTTCGTTTCTCCTTCTCCCCCTGGCTGCTGCTATTGGTTTGTGTGCTCTGCCGCATCCCAGAAAGCAAATTGCACCTAGCAATGGGACCTGTTTAGCTAAAACTCACGGAGTACACCTGGAAGCTGGGTCAGATTGAGGTTCGATCTCGTTCAACAAACAAGCCGCTATAGACTTTTTTTTTGACTGGACAGAGATCACCTCCTCTCAAGGGTCTTGGTACGGTTCTCTGGGTCCGCACCCAAGTGTTATTGCTGTGTTCACACCTATCCAAACGTAACTCAATAGGCTGTAAATGACTGGTTGTCATGAAGAGTTTGATTACGTCACATGCTGAGCTACTCCTGATTATTTTCCCCACATAAGTGTGTGCGTTCACTCGTATGTGAAGAGTGGCTGCAATTTTGTTTTGGATCAGTTTCTTTTAGGCTGTTTGAGGAGTTGAAGAAAGATTAAAGATTTTGCAAGAGAAGGGAAACTTGTGCCTGGCTCTGAGTGAGTGAGTTTTTTGCCTGTAAATCGCCCATAGTGTGTACTCTGTGATGAGCCTTGGACCAACGTTTGCTTCCTGGGATAGGTTCCAGACTATGCCACTGTAATAGATAAACGGTGAGGAAGATGAAAGAATGGGCTTCTTACCTGGTTCTAAGTGCAGAATAAATGTATATTTTATGTTCACTACCACGTCAAACTAATACAGAAGTGTTCTACTGAACAGATCATTTCCTTATTAATTAAGAAAATTATGCGGCTTGTACATATTTATGCATATCTGTAAATGACAAGGTCAACAGAAAAGAAATCGATGTGGCTGATGAAGCAGAGAATAAAACAACATGATATTTCTTTAGGTTTTTCATCATTTTTTTCCTTTTTATTATTTTACAGCAGAAAGAATATAAAGCATTCAGAAAACATCTTCCATATTTTTAAGGGCAATTCAAAATATTTTGCATGGCTTCAGCAGCTGAATTGTATTTTTTTTTTTTAACATATCCATCGATTCAGTGACGCTTTTACATGCACTATTACAAAAATAAAAATTAAAAGGGGTAGAAAAAGAGAGAGCAAAAGAGATTAGGAGAACAGAAAACAAGAACTATAGAACCTATAGGGGTGAGAAAAGGAGGGAGGGGAAGACAGAGAGGGAAAGAGACAGAGAGAGACAGAGGGAGAGAGAGCGCTGAAGAAGAGAGAACTAACACTAGATTTACATGCAAAGTGTTGGAGCCCCACTACCTTGATAAAAAAGCAGGGGTAGCTTTTTTTGTTTTCCTTTTTTTATTTTAATGATGAAAACGTGCAGTTAGGTCAAGGGTGTCATATTATCGCGGCACATTAGCTACGGAACGCCTGTCTCGCAATACTAGCAATTGCATAATCGTAGGTCGACGATGTGTGTCCAATTGTTTTTGTCATCGTTAGATCTATAAATCCTCGCATAAAAAGAAAAAGAGAAAGAAGTGTTTATTGCTCTGTGTTCACAAGTGGAAAGCCGAAACACGGTGCATTTCTACCCGGTTGTCCCGCTACGCCTGCCTATTTTCTCGTGTTCAGGTGCGTGAGAGGAAGAGGAGGAAATGTCACTGCTCGACGGGCAGAGAGAATGATCATAAAGGCGGAGGTGAGGCGCCGATGGACAGGCTCCAAAACGACACACGGAGGCTGAACACGCCTGGCCCTACTGATTCCACTAAATCAATTAGGGCTGAATCTCAATATCCATCCGTGCTGCCTACTTTACAAACATAAGGAACTTCAACTAATTTAGGCGTACTATTTAACAGCTTGTGCTAAATAACAAGGCTTGTATACATGATTTTTAAAATCAATATTGATAACTCATAATACAATTATGCAGCGGATTTGTCAACTAAAATCAATAAATTTATTTTTGCAAAAAAAAAAAAAATCATTATTCAAAATATATTTCCAATATGTCAAAATATATATTGGTCATATTTGAGAACAGGGGAGCTGATAGAGATTTTGGGCCCCATGAAGGCATATCAATTTGGGCCCTCAATCCAGACCAATCTAATTATTTTTAAAATTTTTTTAGGGCCCCTGTCAGTCAAGGGCCCTTGGAATCATCCTAACTTCCCCCCCTTTATAGCGCCCCTGTTTGAGAATATATACATTATTGCCTCTCGCATACAGCTCAATGTATATATCATACAATATATTGTAAAATATTATTTTGGAATATCTAGATATTACATTTGATATTTTGCTATACAATATTTGTTATACATACTTTTGTTACACTAAAGTATATTTTGACATATTAAAATATATTCTATATTCAGTTTAGCTTACAGTGGATATTTTCACAAGCTGCCATTCTGAACAGCACGATGCCTCACAAGGATATTGTCAACAAAGAATCTCTCAAGCTTTTCGTGGTTTAAGCTCATGGTGCTTATAAACGCACAGCTGCATGTCTGCAGACTGCAAATGTAAATGCTAAAAGGGTTCCGTAATATATATTTGTAATGAAACTCTATAAAGGGAACATATTGATAAAGATAATTTAACCAGAAAATCATCAATATATTGTACCGTATTTTTATGTCTTAAATTATACGTATTTTAAAATGTATACTTCAATTAAACTCTTCTATCAACCTATACGCTACAACAGGTACTTATTTCCAATAAACACCACATTTAAAAAAATGCAATGTTTGCGTCATTGATAAAAATATTGGTGTTCAGTGGCAACTCACCCTGAACTGTTGCCAAAGATGCCTGAAACCATTAAGAATGTTCTTTCATAAAGGATGGTGGTTATCAGAATTAGAACTAAATATTTACATTGGACTCTGGACCCTCTTTTGACATTGTAACGGTGGATAACAGCGATCTGTGTGGGTCACCTTAGAAAAAGGGTCGGGCAAGGAGATGACACCAGACAAGAATTGTCAGAGTAACATTTGAGTGAAAACTCTTACCTATTAAGCATCACTAGACCCTGAGTTAGGTTATGTCTAAAAACAAAACAGCACAACACATGAATAGTCATTGTTTTTTTCCAGTGGTCAGTTTTCTCCTTGAGCTCACAGCAGTACGATTTTCCACGCCTCAGGGTGAATTTAACGGCCACCAAAAAAAAAAAAAAAAAAGAACCAAGAAACAAATCTGTTAACTGCACATACATAGCTTACACTACACAGTGCAGTTTTAACCTTTTTCAACCTGCCTTTTATATTTTAGTTGGTACACGGAGGGTACATGAAAGTTTGAACATATATCGATATTGCAGCTAATGTTCCATAGATCGGGGAAATTGAGCATGCTTTTGCCACAATTATAGCTGACACTGCTTATTTGGGAAGTTTGGATGTTTTCTTTTTAAGATGTTTGTTTTTCTTCATAAGTTGAATGGGTATCTGGGGAATTTGCTCCCCCCAATAATTTTAAGGCCACTACCACCTTACCAGTGCTAATTGGACCTCAATCATAAAAACAGAGTACTGTTAACGTAAGACAGCTTCATTTGAAATTGAAATACCTAAACATCAACATATACCAACGAATAGCAGAGACCGAGACTTAGAAATCAACTGACTGAACAATCCATTAAGAAGAGCGTAACAGTACGTGGTAAAGCTGACGTTAAGACCTTTCCCCTTTTCCCTGCGATCTCTTTAGGGACAACCGTAAACAGGTGGGAAAAAACAGCCCAGTCGACTTCGCTCTCTGAAACAAAATAAACGACATACGATGGGTTCAGTATAACCGTAATCTGCGATGGACACCCGTGTTTACTTTGCCGCTGGGGAAACCCTGTGCTAGAGAGGTGCAGCCCTCTCTTCTGCATGTGTTTGTAGATGCCCCCTACACTTCCCAGGTTTGAGCCCCAGGTGTCCTGCTTCAATTCCCCCTCCCCGCTTTGGCACCCTGAGTCAAAAATACAAAAGGGAGGCAAACGCATCTCTAAGCTATTAGAACCGTACATGAAGTTGCTCTATGTCATATATGCATATAGTGAAGCTGGAACATCCTCACATCCAAATATGTGTACAGTACGCGTGAGAGTGTGTGTTTGGTAGGTGGCAAAAGTACTTAGTCATGATCCCGAGGTAACATCTGTGTTATGTTATGGAAGCTGGAAGAACACTATCCTGACCAAATTAATAATAAAAAAAGATAAATAGCCTATATATCAAATAACGTTTAAATAAACCGCGTTCGTACAAAATTTACGTTGCTCCAGGAAACTTGGTCAAAGAATACTGACTATAACATCTTATTTGTTCTTTTTGATAACGTTTTTTTTTTGCCTTGCATTGAAAAGCCCTGTGTCTTTCTCAAGTTCTGCGACACGTTAAACCAACATTCACTGTTAAACAGAACAGTAAGTCTTTATACAAGTCTACCTGACTACCAGTATTAGAAAAAATAGCATGCTTCAGGTGATGTACAGTCACCAAGTTATCTATGTAACCCATGCAAGTGTAATAAGACGTTCTCAATTTACCACAGCGGTGCAATAGTTCACATCCTATACCCCTACCGGATTGATGAATGCAAGGCAAATATCAGTTGAATTAGCAGGCAATTTCAACAGGAAAATTAGGTCTCCAGAATGTGACAATCTGACGGCACCCTGGAAAAGTTCATAATGTGGGCTTACAAAAGGGGAAAATGAAATCAACGCTAGAAAGCTGAGAGACACAACCGAAACCTTTAAAAGGCCTGTGGAAAAGAATTTAGATTTGTCATTTTCCCCGTCTTGCTATAATAATATGACAATTGTCAAACGTCATAATTTTCAAACTACAACAACTCTTTTTAAAAAATAGACCAGGTTGTCCTTATTTTACCACTTTGCATGCTTTCTGAAATTTTGTCTGCCGCTGACGGGATGTGGATAGGCACTTTCTATGTTAACACTCTAGAGAAAACTCCGGTTTACATCTGGTTTACAAGTCTGTGCCACTGAAACAGACAAACAAACAAACAAAAAACAAAAAAAGAAAACATCATAGTTATGCACATAATCACAACATAAGAACAACAGTGCACAGACATATCTGGAAGCAGAGTCGAAAACAACAGCAACAAACTGGAGAGTTTTTTGCCATGCATTGTCAACTGATAAAACTGGTTTAAATGGTATGCCGACACTGCCTGAAGTCTGCTCACTGTTCGCTCTTTTTCACAAATTCAGCAGATTAACATTCCTCCCCAAAAACGTGGGCAACGCTTCGCGACAGTGCTCCTCGATTTATGTAGTCATTTAATCACAGTTTGTCAAATGGACCGCCCAACCAGAAGCCAATTTGAAACATCTTTCTGCAAACTTCAAGAACACCGATCTCTGCCCTGGACGTCCTTGTGTAGCACCGCGGAGTATTGAGACGTCCCTCTTTCGTACAGTACAGTACAGGAGTCCGCTCACTGGGGCACCTGTTAGAGAGCACGCATGTCGCTCGGCTTGCTTTTGTTTTCCACGAGGTTTGGGACCCACGGATCGGTAGCAGCCTCGGTCAGATGAAAGCTCCAGCCAGCAAAGATCACTAGTCTCCCCCTTCCCAGGGAAAATCCCGCAAGAACAGCCCGTCGCCCACTATAATACTGCTATGTGCATGGCACGGTGTGCGTCTTCTGTCATTCTGGCTGCACAGAAAAGCCTCACGCTGTTGCCCGCCTGTGCCTGAATTATCCGCTACTAATGAGAAGTGCTGGAGTTTTCACGGACCTCACCCGCTATTTACAGTTCCTGCCGCCCAAAAACACAAGCAGATACAACTCCTCCTCCTTTTTTTGCCCGTATGACAGACAACGCTGTTTTCAAGACATACACGTTTGGTTCATCTTCTTAAATGTATGCTTTGTTGTGTACTCTGAAAACGGTGTGAAAATCCACGTGCTGAATGATGAAAAATTTAACCAGTTTCTGGACACCAGTGACACGAAATGAGCAACACAAGATAGAAAACACTGTTATTGATGAGATCTTTTTTTCTCCTTTTCCACTGTGTGTAGATCCCTCTGTACTCACTGGTCAAGTGAATTTTATGGTATTTAATGCTAAGCTATTTTGTCATATGATTATCTGCTCTGCAAAGATTATAACTTAATTCTCTTGTTAAGCAATATAGCATTCACGTTACTTGGCACCATTGGCAAAAAAGATAAAACTCTTGGTAGCCCAGAACAAAAAAGAAAAAAGAAAAAAAAAACATAACCTCTTTTTTTTGTCTTAAGTTAATTTTGCCTTTTCCCTAACTCTAAATACTTTTTTAAACTTTTGCAGTAAGGTCATGCTTTAGCAAAATGTTCTTTTTAAGAACATTTAAAATAAAATAAAATACTCTTATAGTGAAATAGTTTGAATCATTTTACAGACCATAGCCACTAATGCTTTTTATCTTTTTTTTGTTCGTCTGTTCATGTCTTAAATTTTCATGCACATAGCTCGTTTTATCCCAGGTATGTACACTATATACAAACAATACAACCATACAACCATACTTCTTGAGCATTCAAACAAAACTATACAAATATTATGTTTTTGTCTCTTACCGTGTTATTGTCACCTTTTATGAATAAAATAATATATATTTTTTTTTAAATACAATCCCCTTCACATAAACATTTTTTCTTCTCCATGTACCTTCAACCTTCATTATATACAGAAACTGCTCAATAGTCAAAAATACGGATTTGTCTACCCCCAGTAAAGGGACTTCAAAGGATCCCTAAGAAGTCAAGGCAATGTATGTGATCTTCACCTCAAAAGCCTTTTACAGCTTATGAGGTTCGTTTAAAACAGAACAACACAATAACCTTCACAACTGTAACCGAGTCAAGATGTAATGAGGACGGAAGGAATAATAAATAATTTAAAAAGAACTGAAAGTGAATGAAGCAGTAGGTGACATGTTTACATTAAACAGAGGAAATGATTTGGGGTTGGGGGAAGTGCTGGATACACCGCTGACATCATCACTACATTGGGTGGAGGAAAAATAAATACATAAATAAATAACATATATAAATAAAATGGTACATCTTTTTTGTTCAGAATTCAAGCATGAAGCCAGGGAATTATCTAAGTAGGCATTTTTTTTGCCAGGATGCATGCATTTCGTTTCATTTTTTAAATAAAACAGCCACAGGACTTGCAGGAGACAAGCAAACAGAGAAAAACAACACAAAGCCGAAAACAAAAATGAATCCCAGCTAAAAAAAATAAAAGACTGTATGTATATCAAACTTGTTCCTTGGATTTGATTCCACCACTAACATACATTAGCCCTCAACTAAGATAACAAAATAAAGGATATGCGTTAACTCTGCTAATATTCTGGCCACACCTTTCTTACATTCATGTGTGGCTCCATCACATTTGATTGGTTGACAAGGCAGACAGAGCAAAATAAATAACGGAGAAAAAAAGCATTTCTGACCATAACGGACTTGTCAGGCTGTGAATAGGAGTTTGCGTGCAAAAGGGTCAACGTGTTATCAACAATTTTTGGTTCATGTGTTTTTTTTTGTCTCCAAATGGGTTAGTCTCTTTTTTAAAAAAATAAATAATGAGATATTTAAAAGAAGGTCCCCACATGTGTATGACGCTTTTGCATTTTGAAATTCCCTTTTCGTTATCCGCCGAAGGACAAAGATGACAGTCTTGTCCCGTTGTTTTGGTTCCATTCCCCCCACCCTCATGCCAAAATGAAAAATCAATCCATGAAAAAGTGCAAAAAATGCCACAAAGCGAATGTCCTCCCTCCGTTTGCCCCTGTAGTTTTTAATCCTTCAGGACTCGCAGCTTCCCCCTTACAGAAAGACAAACGGAAAAACTGAATACAAAAAAGAAAGAGACGGCTGTAGCGTGTGTAGTAGCAGGAGTAGAATCCACTGTAGGACGCCTGCTGTAGTAGTAATAATTGCAGTGCTTTCACTGTATTTTTGAATTTTTTTGTCCACTTGTAAAATGTTTGGTACAAACAGAAAAAAAGAGTCTGGAGAGTGATGTCACATCTTCAAGGGGCTCTTCCGGACACTTTCATGTTCCCTGGCCTTTCTCAATTCTTTCGCTCTGAAAGACAGAAGACAGCAGATCTGAAACACAGATCTAGAGCAGGGGTTGGTGATTGGCCGCCAGGTGTGTATGTGTGTGTGTGTGTGTGTGTGTGTTTGTAATTATTACATTGTGGGCAGTAGATATCCCCACAACGTGATAAAAACCTGTAATGTTTGACCTTGAAGGGATGTTTTTTTTCGGTCCCCACAAGAGGAAACTCAATTTTATAAAAAAAATCAAAGATTGTGAATGCAATCAAATAACTAAAAATGCAAAAACACAGTATTTTGTTTGGTTACTTATGCTTAAGGTTAGGGCTGGGTAGGGGTTAAGGGTGTCATTACTAGGATTAGGGCTATGCCCATAGAAATTAACGGAGTTACCACAAAGATATGAATACAAACATGCCTGTGTGTGTATGTGTGTGTGTGTGAGAGCATGTGAGTGTGCGCACGTGCGTGTGTGTGTGTGTGTGTGTGTGTGTGGGGGGGGGGGGGTTGTTTAAACACCAGAAGCAGAAGCATTTGATAAATGCCTTCACAGATGTTCTGTATTCATTCTTTTGAGTAAATTTAAATGCTCAGTTCAAATCACTGTTAATTTGCGATCATTCATAAACTAAACCAGTAGGTTATTTGATTATGAAGTAGCAAATCCAATTAGGTATGGACATTTACATTAGTACAAAATGTTATGATTCGCAGGTTAGATAATTTATAATGCATTCTCAATATTTTACTTGAAAAGTTGAAGGCCACATTTGGCCTAATTTTGGATGCAGAGTGACTAACAAGCCAGCAACTTAATACAAACAGCTAACAGAGAGAGCTCACATTTTACTGTCAACTCATCCAACCAATAACCTTTAAGACGATGTTACGGAGATTTTCAGTGGACCAATAGCATCCATCAGGAGGCGGACTAAACCAGTCAAAGTGATTCCGCATTGTAGCTTCACCCACTATGATTTCCAAAAGTCTTTTCATCCCATTACTTGTTAAAAGTTTTAATAATGACTGTTCTGCCTGGTCCTGTAGCTTTGCACGCTGAACAATTTTGTTGTTTTGCTGAAGAGATAAATATGAAAAATAAAAACATTAAAAAACTCTAATGAGAGTACAACTTTTTCTACATATAAGGTAACCATCTACATCACCATGATTGGCAAAAGTCTTTTTCTTGTTTCCAGAATATGTTGCTGTAACTGCTTTGAGATCCCGGTGACGTGCTTATTGGTTTAGTGACACAAAAAGCGATTTGGGTGAAAGCTGGCATTTGTGTGCACAATGGCGAAGTATTGATGGACCATGCATGCAGACTGGTTCCATTAGGACGTATCAAGTCCCGGTCAGTGTTGTGACCCGTACCCTCTGAAATTATAGTTTTCCCTGAACTACACAAGGGTATGGGAGATGGGGAGAGCGTGTGGGAATCCCTCATTCGACCTTGCATAAGAAAAACAAACAAGGTAGCAAGGCGTCTATGAGATCATTCCATCCACACAAGAAGTGAATTCATTCTGAGCATGCCTGGAAACGGGGAAGCAGGGGCCAAACTGTGTTCACCACCGAGTCATGCAACAACCCCTTGGCTTTCAAAAATGCATCTTTCATGACAACAGAAACAAAGAACCGAAAGAGAGAGAGAGAGAGAGAGAGAGAGAGAGAGAGAAACAGAAGGAAGGACAGGAGTTTGTTTTAGTGCTGATGCGTCATGTGTGGCCCTTGGTTAGTTCACCGCAGCGCCTAATTCCACCCAGATGCTCCGTGCCCTTCTGTAATCACAGCCGGCAGCTGTCATGCAAGCAGGCATCAAGCAACAGCAAAGGAGGGGAGGGGAGAGGAGAGGAAAAGGGGATGGCCAGAAAGACTGGAGGAGAGACAGGCAAAGAGAGAGAATGAGAGAGAGAGAGAGAGAGAGAGAGGAAGAGGGAGAGGGAGAAAAGCCAAAACCGGGGTGCTGAGGCTGCACTCACCCGCTTGAACAGCCTATGGTCCATCAAGGGGCTTTGAATAAACAGCAAAACAACACCAGACAGCTATTAGCGTTAACACTCACTGAGTAGGCACTGGGAGGGAGAGGAAGTCAGCAGGAGGGCACCTAAGCAGACTGCTGTGTCCTTGAAATTTCTCTACACACCCTCCTCCCATTTCTTCAAAAACCAAATAGGTGGATTTACCCACTTGATTGAGATTTCGGGTGCTATTCAAAGCCTGCTTGTCCTTGGCCTGCGTGGATGGCTGTCCAGCCACCACGGCTCCCAGGCCCGCCTGTGACAGGGCTGAGAAGCCAGCAGATTATCCAATCTTGAAGGCTTGCACTAGGCACTAATGAATTTAGAGAACCCTTGCCTGCTGTTTGGGTTTAAAACCTGATTAGTAAATGCTGCAGATTATGTCATACTGCCAGGCTGACTTATCCGTCCTAATGCACCATGCTGCTGTCACAGTACTCAAACATGTCAGTCAAAGTCATGCTGATCGACCTGGTGTATGTATAAGACACGTACAGCATAACATGGCACAGGGTAAATATTACAAGAATGATTATGGATTCTTCTGGGATCTATGTGATACTAATTCAGCCTCAAACAATTCCTTTTTCTGTACAATGAATTCATACTCAAAAGTGTATCAACATAACTGAGTAGCTGTAATCCTTAGTAATGTTTCCAGTTCTTTTTAGAGAAGTGTTTCATAAATGCGACTCTATGTCAATGAGCACAAATTTGTGCCTGAAAGGAAACAATCGATATATCGCCTGTATTAATATCCAAATCCACTATAGCCTGTCAGTGCTAGAAACTTCCATGCCTCTTCCATGCTGAAATATTTTTCTTTCTTTACAGACATTTGCATGTATGCAAGGTGTGCAAATTAAACCTTAACAACCTGGAACAATGTGGTGTTGCATAATTTACGTAACTGTTCTCAAGTAAACATGTCAGACTGTCACCTAGCTGTTCCCTAGGTGACATGAAGCCCAAGTGTAAGTGGATTAATGCTGAACTAATGTAACATATGGACTTCCTGCTAAACCTTAAAGAAAATGTCTTCTCATTCTCAGTGATTATGTCAAATGGTTACATAAGGTCACGTATCGCTGGTTTCACTAGCTAGCATTACCTGCTATACTTACCTATGTCAACTCGCAAAACCCACTACAGGTAACTTTCAACTTACGTAAAATATCCTAGACACGTATTGTTTACAGCAGCACCTTTGAGTAAACTACATTTTATCTCATCTTTTATTTAATATGCGTTCCTTAGTACATATTACTAGTCTATTTTTGGCATATACTATATGTTTTTTGCTATAAGGTGCCTTGATTGGTATGGGAACGTAAAATTTCACTTACATAAGGGTTTATAATAATAAATAATAAAGTATTTATAATAATAAAGTAAGAACATAAAATAATTTATTGATTGACAAATACAACTGCTCATTTACGATGACAAATGCCCATTTTTGAATATAATTTAATAGTACACGAAAACAATTAGTTATGCGACTGAATTAGTGCCACAGGTCAGGTGCAGAGCTCCAACGGGGAGCTAGTGACATCAAAACACTCCCGTCATGTGACATCATCCGGGAACCATCCATGGGGACAGAACCGGCTGCGGGATGGAGGGGTGGAGCTCCAGTGAGCTCACCTGTGGCGGCAACGGCGGAGGAACCTCATGATCTTGCGGGCAGCCTGGTCCTGCTTCTTGGTTAACAGACTGCTTCTGAAACACACAGGCAATTGGGTTAGCCTCTGGTGTGTCTTAAATCAAGTGATTACACCAGGGTTCTTCAAATCTGGACCTTGATTCCAAATCCAGGCCTTGTTTTCAGTTCTCCCTGGTAGTTAGTTAAATAATTACTGATTCTGATTGGCTGGAGGCTTCACACCTGGTTCACAGGTAAAGGAAGGCTGGGAAATCGGCAGTGCTTGGCCCTTGAGGACCGTGATGTGAATAACCCTGGATTACACCATCACACCATGATGACCCTTAAGGAATGAAATTGCGGTTTGTATCCACATTCAGATGATGCGTTAATCATTCTGAGCCAATTGTGTATATCCTTACCGAGGTAATCACAGTTCAAAAACTCAATAAGTATCGACCCTGTATCTTTTACATCCTTGCGTTGCTGTATTCCTGTGGTCATGAAACTTTCATTGGTGACCGACAGTCTGTGAACAAGAATGCCTTGAACATGGAGAAAAGATTTCATGGAAAATGGCAGATTATTGTACCAGCTGCTGGTAAACCTACATTGTGTAGGAAATTGGTGAGTTTTTTTATAATTGAATGCAAAATACAGCACAGTGCAAGAACAGCCCCACCCCCCAGTACTCAAGACTACTTTTTGTTTGCAGATCTTTTTGCTTATTCCTTAACCACTTGTGTAAACAGCATCACAACCATTAATTTGGACAACAGAGGCAACTTAACTGTAGTAGCACAAAACCGGGGAATGTAGTTTAGAGAATTCTGCTGAGTTCATTCATGGAGCTGGAAATATGAAATAAACTCAAGTTCCCTAACATTTTGAATTATTAAATGCTCCATGTTCACTTTCAGTGGCTCACCAAACAGCAATAAAACCTTTATATACTCTTCTACAGCTCGACGTTTTAGAGGAACACATGCTCAGTGATAGTGCAGACCATGCCTGGGCCTTCAGCCAGCACCCAGACCCCGACTGAGGTACCTGAGTTTGTGCTGCACCATGGTGGTGGCAGTGCCATGGCGACGAGGCTTCAGCCGACCAAACTCCCTGTAGCTGCGGTAACACTGCTGGATGAGCAGGGCGGCTCGCCGACTCTGCTGGAACTTCTTCTGCTCGTGATAGCTGCGGAACTTACTCTGGATAAGGATGGCGGCCTGCGTCATCTTCTTATAAAGTGCATACTGCAATTGTGGGGGGGGGGGGCAGAGAGAGATGTCAGAAAGTCAGCCCTGTCACAGGTGGTGTAATATTGGGATACAAAAAGGAGATAAGTAACGTTACCTTCAAGGCTATCCATGTTAGCTTGTAAAGGAAAGATAACGATGAGTAGGTGGAGGTGAATGAGTAGGTGGAGAGAAAGACAGAAGTCCACTGGATATGACGCGATGCTTCATTTGCCATTTGCAGAAATACATTTCAAGGCTCCTTCACACATACCCCATGTTGCTCTCCAAAGAGAGATACACACACAAATATAGTATCATTTCAGGTCCAGAAGCTGCAAATCCGGACCAAGATTTTGTTTCGACCAACCAGTTGAGTATTCTGTGACTGTCACTCTTTATGCTCAGCTGGTTCATAGAAAAAAAATCCTGGGCTGGATTTGTAGCTACTGGACCTGAAATGCCCAGCACTGCACAGGTTCAGGCCATTTATTCGGTACCCCTGGATTTCTGGGGGTTAAGGGCCTTCCAGATGGTTAAAGGCCTTGTTCACGGCCCCAAAGAAGATATAACTAATTTGCCAAGGCGAGAGGTTGAGTCGTCAAACGACCAATCACAAGCACAGAAGCCTAACCTGCTGAACACACAGCACTCTTCCATGACCTTGGCAGGGGCCTCTATCATACCCTATGTATGTTTCTCCAGTACAGCGACTAGCACTTGGATTGCTGGCAGCCCACCAACGCATGTAGCCCATCCATCTCTAGGCAGAATTACCATCTACACCAGGGGTTCTCAAAGTCTGGACTGCAAGGTAATCCCGACCCAGTCAATGATGCACCTTATTATCTATTTGGTTAACATAAAAAGGCGGGGTGGGGACTCGAGTCACTGACTCGCAATTCGCCTCGGACTGAAGTCACTAATTTGATGACATGTGACTCGACTCGGCAAAACTAATGGAATGACTTGGACTTGACTTGGACTTGAGAGGAAGATGACTCGAGAGCTGAACCAGACTTGGACCTGACTTGGACCCTATGACTCGAGACTTGGACCAGACTTGGACCCTATGACTTGAGAAGACTTGAGGTTATAATCCCCTCTTTGGATACCATAATGTTAATTCAGTATTTTAATTCTCTGCTGTCTGCATTAACATTAGGCCGAATTCAAGATCTCCTGAGATGGTTTCTTGGAAAGATGCACTCCCTGAATATGCATGGATGTAAAAACTGTGTGAGGACATGCGTGACAGAGTGGAAACTAAACCTGTTTATGAAGGAGTTAATCTACAACATACTGTGGCAAGTTTTTGCTGCAGCAAGTTTTAATCCTCAATGGTAAAAAAAACGTACATAGGTATGGACTCAAGCTACATGACGCACAACTCGACTTGGACTTGAGTTACAAATTTGTGACTCAACAGCAAAAATTATGGAAAAACTTGGACTTGACTTGGACTTGAGGGCACATGACTCGAGACTTGACTCAGACTCGCCAGGGAGTGACTTGTTCCCATCCATGGTAAAAAGGCCTAATGTGGTTCGAAGTATGAAAACGGTCAGTGAGTGTTAAAAAATTTCCGTTATTGTTATAAATTGAGATCTATATGGAAATTCATTAGAGTTCATGAAATGCCCTTTTGTAACTGACAACTGTTCTGGATGTGCATGATCTGATGCAGACCTTTGATGAAAAAGTTTGAGAACCCCTGGTCTACACTATTTTGTAATATAAGGTCCCAACAGCCTTACATTACATTATATTAACCCCCACAGGTTACCATGCAGTTCTTAAGGATTGGTACACGGCTGCCCAGG
This sequence comes from Mormyrops attenuatus, assembly GCA_026777985.1. Classification (NCBI taxonomy): domain Eukaryota; kingdom Metazoa; phylum Chordata; class Actinopteri; order Osteoglossiformes; family Mormyridae; genus Mormyrops; species Mormyrops attenuatus. Next base: position 1,910,508 of record JAODKC010000107.1, on the reverse strand, counting down.
TAGCCTTACCTGCTTGTACTTCTTGTAGCAGCGCTGAATCACTGCAGCAGCTACTTCCTGCTGTTCCCGTAGTGGGCGTCCCTGCCATGGGGACACCTGAGGTCAGTCAGGTCAGGTTTGTCAGTCATATGAAAAAGGAACAGTGAGTGGCCAAGAGCTGAGGCCAGTGTATTACTCCACACTGAAGAGGGAATGTTCTTTCCCTCCAAAAACTCAATTGTAAGAACAGAAAGATATTTTTTGATATAATGCAACAGCAGAGATCCGGCAGCAGAGGGAGCTGTGCAGCTAATACTCAGCAAAGCTGAAGGAACTGCGTTTGTGCCTGCATTCAGGCAGAATATGTAGAATGCTGACTACATGTAAAGGTCACATGACACTACGGGGCATTTACTGTTATTTGTCTTCTTCTCTACTTAGTATTTTTTAAGAATGAGCCCGCAGTGGAATTTCGTCAATTGCATAATTAAACCGGTGAGACTGATCCAAGGTTAAATCTGACTTCACCCCATTACTGAAAGCAGCTTCCCCCCACACACAATCCATAAGTGGAAAGTTCAGATTCAGAAAGTACAAATCCAGACCAAGATTTTGTTTCAACCAACCAGCTGAGTACTCTATGAATGTGACTCTTTCTACTCAACTGGTTGGTTGAAACAAAATCTTGGTCTGGATATGTACTTTCTGAACCTGAACTTCCCACCTCTGCTGTGATCTCACAGCCTGCTAGCCGGCCCGGACATACCTTGTACTTGCGGAAGGCGGTCTGCACCAGACGGGCGGCCTCGTACAGCTCCCGCTGCTCAGGGTCGGACAGGGTCAGCTGCGCCAGGTCCCGTTCTGCCTTGCTATTGGAGGCGCCCAGAAAGTCACCCCAGTCAGCCGGGGAGAGCAGACTGGGGCTGTCGAAGGGCCCCTCCCCGAGGGGGGAGCTGCCAGGGCTGAGGCTGGGGTTGGAAGAGGGAGTCAGGGGCTCACTGTACAAGGACCTGATACGGGGAAGGCGGGGGTGCTGTCAGTTTTAATAATCTCCACCTCTTAGCTGACACTTCATCTAAAGCAACTTCTAATATTCATACAACTGGATATATTACTATAGTGATCCAGGGTAAATACTCTAAAGTACTAGAGCAGGGCCGTCCTGGGGTGTGCTGAAGCTGTGTATGTAGTCCCCAGTAAGCATAAGTAGAGTAAAGCTGTTCAGGAATATATATGACATGCTGAGTATAAATCTCTGTTCTGACCTGGATCTATGTGCCCCCGACTGTTCCAATGGGGTTCTAAGTGCCATGACTGTTCCAACTGGGTTCTAAGTGCCACCGACTGATATGACAGGGTTCTAATTGCCTGCAACTGTTCCAACAGGGTTCTAAATGCTACCGACTGTTATGATGGGGTTCTAAGTGCTGCCAACTGTTCCGACAGGGTTCTAAGTGCCACAGACTGTTCTGATGAGGTTCTAAGTGCCCCTAACTATTATGACCTGGTAACTAAGTACGACCATCTGTTCCGACATTGTACTAAGTGCCCCAAAAATGTTCTGGCTTATTACTAAGTGCCCCCGACTTTGATCCCAGAAGCATCAAACAAGTTATGAAACCTGCCGGTACCCCTGGTAATCTCATCTTGAGTTCTCCTTTACCCGTCAAATCTCAACCAGGAGAGCTTCATATCCATCTACTCATACGGTACAGAGTACAGTGACCGACTATGTAATTAAACTAAACAGAAATAGACCAGTGTAGTCTGCCTTTGCAATTGACTGTGCACATCCTAGAGCAGTTGCTGAAGTCCACCTTATTGATGACGTTAAGAAATTTACAAACTGCAGTCAATGAGTCTGACTCTGTTTTTGGTAAAACTTGAGGGCTGTCTAAGCACGCAGAGGCAACACTGATGCTGCTGTACATGTACACTAATTACTGCAAAAAGCTCTGTTAATAATCTGTGCAATAAGGTCATCTGTAATTGTCAGGGCTCTGGTCGCTTGGGGGCCACTTACCGCAGGTGTATGATACTGGACAGGTGCTCCATGTCGCCCAGGTAACTGGCCAGCCAGCTCATGGTGGTGCTGATGCCCGTACTATCCATGGGCACAGTCTCCATGGCGACAAAATTCTCCCGCTTGATGCGTTCAGGTGTGGCCTCGATGATGTGTTCCGCCAGGGTCATCATGTTCACCTGAGGGGTGGGCACACACACAAAGAAATGTGGTTATGTAGACAAAGTTTGCACTCCTCTCCCTATATATTCTTCATTGAATCATTTAGCTGACATTTTTATCCAAAGTCACTTCCCCCCTTTTCACTGCAGCCAAGCAGATAAATACCTGACTCAACAGTACAACAGCAGTGACCTTCAGATTACAGGTCTGTGCCCTTAATCATTATACCACCCCCACATCCTTGCGCATTTTGCCCTGTGGCCTGTGTATCTCCATGGTCGGAGTCTGCAGTGATGGGCAGGGCGCTGTAAGGGGGGGGGAGTCAGGAAGATTTCAAGGGCTCCAGAGTGACAGGCGCCTTAAACAATTTGGAAAATAACTGGACTGGTCTGGACTGGGGGGCCCAATATGATACACTTTCATGGGGCCCAAAATCTGTAGCAATGCCCCTGGTGATGGGTGTCCTGATGACTGGGGGTACACTACACCACCCACTCTGAAGGCTTCTGCAGGTCGGACCTTTACACCATGTTTCAAATGCTTGTAATTTTTACATGAAGGAGCGAAATTTACAAACCGATGGCTGACTGAACAAGACAATCGGAGAGCAAATTTCAGAAACTCACTCAGGACGCAGGTTTCTGAGAAAATTCTTGTGGACTTGAATTAGTTTTGAAAATATAACCAAAGTTCTTTATCACACTACATGAGAAGTGAGACATTTTTCGTTCTCAGTGCTATGACATATGATGAGGAAGCCTGACCTTAGGTCATCTGTGGTCTCATCTCAGAAACAACAAAAAAGTACTATGTGGGTTTTGGAAATTTGATGATTGTTTTTGGGGTGTTGATAAACAAAACTGCAATCAACGGAAGAGAGAAAGTCAATTAGCCCACATCCCTACTTTGGATATTTATTATTTAAGAAGTGGTAAAATGTTATACAGTGCTAACCTGATTGACTTTATGAACTACAACTAAGTTTTACTAAAAAGAAACTTGTGAAAATTCTCCCTACACGTCATGTAAAGAAAGTTTATTTTGGTCATATCCCAACTGTCCTTTCCTGTTTAGCAGTGACACGCCTCTTGACGCAGGACAACCAAAGACAAAGACAAACTAAACAACCACAAGATCTGATTGGTTGCCATTCCACTGCTCCGCCCTCTCGCCCACCTGTAGGTCATCCATGTGCGTCATGCAGCTCTGGTTCTCCAAGTCATCTCGGTAAGAGAGCAGCTCTGGTTCAGCCATCTCCCGCTCTGACATCACCAGGGCGCTGGCGGCCTCCCGCTGACGCAGCCTGCTGGCCAGCTTGTCCTTTCCCGGGCCTCCTCCACCTCCTCCACCCTTCCTCCCTGGTGCCACGCCGAGGTACACCTCCCTGGAGCTCCACCTGTTGCCCAGGCCCTGGAAGGCTCCTTGCTTGGCCTGGGATGCCCCTCCGCTGCTGTCCAGACCACCATCTGGGCCCAGGTTCTGAGGGAGTGTGGTCTTCAAGCTGCTGGGCAGCTTATGGAGCCGCTGCTGCTCCAGGACCAGAGCCGTGGGCTGGCCCTTGTCGGAGCGTGCCTGGGAGGGCTCAGGGTTGGGCTTGTGTTTCTTGGCGAGGGGAACGTCTCGCTGGCACTCGCCGCCGTGGTAGTTGGATGACTCTGACCTGGGTCTTCTCAAGTCTGGCAGAGGAGTCAAAAGTCAACACAGGGCTTTACGATTTTTCGCTCAAACGGCTCTGGTTACTTTGGCCAGAAGGTGACACATTCAAACAAGTCAATGACTAGCAAATAGGTGCCCTCACCTGGGTTGAGGGGTGTGGCCTGAGCTGCAGAGACTCCGCCTTTATGCCCCGTCGGCGCCACCCCTGGTTCACTGTTCCAGGCAACCATCCACCCATCAGGGGCAGAAGGGTCTGGGGTGGGAGAGAAGGAGACGCGCGGGGTGGAAGGTGGGGTCGTGGGCGGAGGTTGCTCTTCCCTCTGCAGCTGCTCCAGGCGGTCAGCCAACTTGGTATGGCCGCGGGATCGAGCGATGGCTAGCGGCAGGCGGCCCAGAGAGTCCGGGATGGCAAGTGCCCGTCGGTCCCACTTGTACAGCACCACTGCTGCCTCTAGGTGGCCCAGTGCACATGCCCACATCTGCATGAGGTCCAGGGAAGGTGGGCAAGGGGCAGGGCCAATGGAAAATGGCAGATGGACAAAATCACACACGGACCATTAGCCATGTGACATCACAGCTATCCAAAAACATACACAATTACAAATATTCTCTATACTTCTCGCAACAATTTTTCATTAATTTAATTGATAAAGTAAGAATGTAGGCAGGAAGCAGAGCTACCTTCATTGCGTAATTCTTTAAAATTATATTTTGTTGATACATGAATTCTCACAGTAGGCCATGACAGATGTAATCTCATCATCTCAGTTCCTTTGCTTCATAAAATCATGAAGGACCCAAAAGGTACTTGGCCCATAGCCAGTTTTTCTTACCAGTGGGGTGCAGGAGAAGTGATCCACATTGAGAGGGTCCACCTCCAGCTCCAGGTCAATGCTATCTGCATGCTTGGTCCTGACAGAACAGGGATGACACTCTTAGACTGGGTTTTAGTTAGCAAAAGCCTAAACCTACCATCCTGGAAATCCAAAGCCATCAAATGTTCTATAACACCAAATAAAGTCCTCAAATATCTAACTGAAATACTCAACTTCCCAAGGACTGGAAGAACAGGAAGACGAATGAGGGAGATTTTTTTTTGTAATTTACTTCCTTTCTAATTTAATTAAACACATTACTTTCTGTGGGGGTGGGGGTTGACACTGTCTCTGTTGTGCTTCATCCAGCTGTGGATTTTCACAGAGACGATTTAACCAAGAAAGTCAAGATCAAAGCATCAAAGTGAAATCAAAGCGTCCGATGGAGACCGAAAGGTTTCAGGACGTCACATTCAGCGGACGGGCAATGTGTTTCTAAACATCTCTCCTTACTTAGGGTTGGATGCTGGAATAATTAATCACGGTACAGGAGCAAGGAATGATTGTATTAATATTAAATAAAATCACCCAAAAAGAATATTTTCAAGGTGCCATCCATGCATATCCGGCACCATATGCCAAGTATATCTGGAGCTGCTTCCCAATATTTACATTTACCTGCTTGATTGACAGTTACAAATTAATATATCCTGGTATTTTCCTGGAACAACCCAGTCAAATACCTTACTCAGGGTACAACAGCAAATCCCATGTGGGATCTGAGGTGCCGCAGTTCGTGGTCTCTGCACGTTACGGCATAATGCTGAATGAATGTGAGCTGCTTGCTGCAGAGGCCGTGGGCTCTTGGCTCACCTCCACTTGATAAGAGTCTGAATGAGGGTGGCGTAGCCCTGCCCGGCTGCCAGGTGCAGCAGCGTCATGCCGCGGAACGTCTTGGAGTGGATCAGGTGCTTGGACTTCGCCCAGCAGGTCCGGTTCATCATCTTCTCGCACACCACTACCACCCGGCTCTCAAAGGAGCTGCCGGCGGGGCCCTGAGCCTGTACGCACGCACACACATGCAGAGAAATGCATGCACACAGAGTCACACGCATGTACACGCGCATAAAGAGAGAGCTACACAGAAGCACAAGGTCAAAACAATCACATACTGAGCAACAGAGGACATTTCCGCCAAAGCGGGAGAACCTCACTTCTTGCCTTATGACCCATGTGATGTCATAAAGCTTCTTTTGTGATGTCATCATAATCAGCCCAAATGTCAATGACCCTCTAAAGCATAAGCGACAAGCACCAAGCAGAAGTAAACTACGCCCGGCACGGGCTTCGCACCATCCCTCGTTACACAAGCTGTCTGGCACCCGCACATTACCTGCGACTGGCTGCTGCTGCTGCCTCCGCTGCTTCCATTACCACCTCCGCCTCCGCCGTCACCTACCCCTCCACCAGGCCCGGAGGCTCCGCCGCCGCCCTGCTGGTGGTGGCCGGCCATCTCGGCCATCCTCCGCTCCATCTGCTCCAGCCGCTCCAGAATGGACATCCTGAATTGGTTGTCTGAAAAGCAAGGAGACAATGGCCTGTGTCACTGTATCCTCCACCTACCTTGGAGCAAGTGACCTACCCTAAAACTCAGGACCAGAATCCCACACATGGCCACCCACTGCATTCTATTACACATGTTGGTAATATTCCACTTTTTCTGCACATGTCTTTTGCCTTGCATTGTATTGTGTCTTATTGGGCTGCTTGTCTTATATTGGACCGTTGGCGGTCCTATTGCCCCGCCCCCCCCAATGCACCGGGCCCCACAATAAAACTTTAAACTTGCCCCCGCGATCATAACATTTTAGTAACATTATAATAAACGTCATGAGACACACAGATAACTTGTGGAAACAGGAACAGGACGTGACATTGCAACAGTAGTATAGTAATGGCAACGACACATTAATGTTTGTTGATAGCTGTGAATGGACTCTACCTGGGCGCAGGGGTGAATACGACACCATTTGTGTTTACTTATCGGTGTCCAGGGGTATCAGAGACAAATAGGTGTCTATGAATTACTTATGCTTTTAAATTATTAGGGGGTTACTAAACGCGAGAGAAACATCTACCAACCATGCAGATACAGAAACTACCAACCATGCAGAAACTGGCATTTGTAAGACAGTTTTATAAATGCAGCGGCACAATGTGAAGGGTTATGGAACTTTGCTGCAGGCTTCGAGATTCATGACTTCCTCAAATCAAAGTGCATAAAGCTGGTAGCTGTCACTGCACATACGATGTGTCCTTACAGCTTAACAGCTGTGTGTGACACACGGTCCCCCATGTAACAGTTCATCAGCTCATTATCTGTCACTCAGTGCCGCTCACATGATCCCGAGCCCCGGAGGTCTCCCAGCACTGCCGTCCAGGCACAGAAGACCTTCCCTGCTGACCTACTTTGACCTGATGGTATCTATAACTAGACACAGGCATGCCAAGTGAAGACCCACTTCCTCTCTTGGCTCATCTCCTGAGGAGTGGGTTAAGCAAGCTGCTGTGACGGGCAGTGGGATTGGTGGCCAGGAGAGGGGGGCAGGATTGGGGAGGGCATATCTCTGACCCTATGCCCCACATGCACCCAGTCTCTCAGCAGCTACGTGGAGGGTGAACCAGATCAGATATTCCTCCCCCTACTGCCCCACTGAATACCGGGGCCACTGCAGTGACACGCAAGAGCGAGTCGTCACACTGCCGTGACTGCTGACGTGCTCTCCGTGGCGGTAACCAAGCAACAGGGGTACACATGCATGCATGCACGCACTCAGTCGTGTGTGCGTCTCTGAACACCACCTTGATGAATGTAAAATGGCAGACAGAAAGACGAACATAAAGCCAGATAGGAAATGGAGAGAACGTCAACAGTGCCCTAAATTCTCCTTTTATCCTGTATGCCATTTATTAGACAGGGTCTCATATTTTTGAAGGGATCTGAAGCAAAAGAAAAAAAAGAACACTGAGGTTGTGAGAGACTGCGGCTTCCTGTCTGCTCAGATTAACTACCCTTTAAAACGGCGCTCTGGTACTGACCCGCTCGGAGGCCACAGGGGCACGATCAGCCCGCGAGTTTGTCTGCGTGCCAGGAAATATCTCACATACAGGTGGCCTCTGGCGACGCTTGTATTTTTAATTACCAACAGGGAGAATACAAAATTGGCCAGGACGGTGGATTTTTAATGGCCCTTATCTGTCTGAGCTCAGTGGGGCGTGCCAGGCGGCTGGTGATTGGCTGGAGAGTGGCCCCGCCTCTCCGGGCAACTGCTCCATGCAGGACCGGGAGGCATGTGCTGTAGTGTCCAAGGAACCTGACTCCTGTTAAACCGGTTCAAGTGCTGAGGCGGACATCGCTTTAATGCGCCTACGCTACATGCAGCCAGCTAACGGCAAAGGTCTTAAGCTAGGAAAATGAGTAAAAGGTCATGTCTGTGAGTTCTGGATAAATTTATAAGAGCACCCATGATGGAGGCGAGCCCGGGCTGCTGGGCAGCGGTGTCACTGTAAGCCACAGCACTGCAGTGCGCTGCGGTGCTGGTGATGTCATCGCCACCTGCTGCCTCTCACTCAGCTCGCTCCTACGAGCGCTGCGGAGAGAGAGTGCGACTGAGGGAAGGGAGGAGGGCGGGTGAGCGAAGTGGAAAGGGAAGCCTCAAGTGGCCGGCCCTGCTGTCATGCCCCGCCGTACCTGCAAGCCAGCTCCTGCCCCTTTCACATGCTTTACCCCAACAGCCAATTACAGCACGCCCTTTCAGAGTTCCGGCTGCTACCATTCACACATCTATTCACTCTACAGTTACGTCATATTCAGAGCTCTTTCCAGCCTAGCTCGATGCCAGTAAGGTCGCTGTTCTGTCCCGTTTTGAGCCTCATTCTGGGCCCCATTCTGACTGTTCAGAGATCTGTTTTGTCCCCAAGGGTGCTAAAAAATGGGGGGGGGGGGGGTTTGGATAACTCCAAGGGCCCTAAAATATTTTGAACATAACTGGATTGATCTGGGTTGGGGGCCCAAGATCTCTAACAGCACCCTTGTCTGTCCAATTCAAAATCCCTATTTCCAACCCAAGCCCAATTTGCACTCCTGTTCAGCCTTGTTCTGAGCTCTGTCCAGCCTTATTAAGGTCCATTCCATACTGTCATGTACCACTTAAAGTCTCATTCAGAGTCCTGTTCAGAGTTCTGTTTAATTTCAGTCATACCTCTGAGCTGTCCCTTTGTGAGTCCTAATAAGCCTTATTCAGAGTCCTTTTCAGCCCATTGTAAGTGCTGATCACAGGTTCTCCCTTGGAGTCAGTCTTCAGAGTCAGGCGTAAGTTTTTCGACATCATTCGAATCATGAAGAGTGAAACACACAGAATGTAAAAGTGAGGGATTTGTAATTTAATTCCTGGTCAGCCACTGTGTGTGCTAGGTTTCATTACCATTAAGCCCTTAATTAATTGGCAATTTCACTTAATTAATTAACTAAGTCTGCCGAATGAAGGGCGTGATTATTATGTTAAACTGATCTTCTGTTAATACATAAAAGTCTGGAGCAGTGAAACAAAATGAAAGTAATGTATCTCAGAAAATATCATTTTGTCCCATTATAATCAGTGACAATCTGCAGGGATAATTTGATTTACTCAACAAATTAATCCATCTAAGCAAAATGTTTCAGCCACATTTCTATTGTAAATAACACAAATACTAGGCTAAGAATAAACTAGGTGAACATGGTGGCCACGCGCCTCCAGGGTTGTAGGCTGAATTCTTGCACTCGCTCTGTGATCCTGCAGGTACCCCAGTTACTTCCTGCTGTCCAACAAACATGGTATTAGGAGAACTGCCGTGTATGTGCCTTGCGAAGGCCTGGCACTCCTGCATGGCCTGGGTCAGTCTCCACGCTCATCGTGACCCTGTCCCTGCGTCAACCGTTTTCATTTACTCATTTATCTGACACTTTTATCCAAAGCAACTTACAGTAGAAACAAGTGTAACAATTCATTTGCGCTCCCTAGCATGACGAGTCAAAAGACAAACACATAATAACAGCATTTAAATTTAAACAGACTACCACTATAATTAAATTAATCAAGACACCACTTGACTAGTCATAAAAGAAATGACTGGAGTGCAACTGAAATATAACATTGTTCTCTACGACAGTACAATGGCGGGCCCCCAGTGGCTTAGGGTACGTCGGCATTAATACGTTTTTGTTTAGTGATGCAAAAAAATTCTTCTGAATTAGCCTTCTGTCCACACTACCACGGATCTTTTTGCCAGAAGGGGAGAAATTTTTCCTGTAAACGATTTAGTGCGGATGCTTGTAAACGTAAAAATTGTGTAAGGCCTTCATCAGTGATTTCCTATTGGTTCGTACATAGCTCGTGACCCTTTCCTGGTTCGCTCTCTTCCTTTTGATGTCTCTTTTCCTGATTGGTTATTCTTGCTTTTCCTTTGTTTTCACGGAAAGAGCCACGTGTGAACGTAGAGAACGTGCAGGACTTTCGCTACCTGACCGTTGTTTTGCTTACTTGTATGTACTGTAGCTAAATCGTGTTTTGTGTACGAGGCTGTACCTGAGCCAAGTTTAAGTGCAGCTCTAGCTTACGCTGAAGACATTCAGCCATCAAACATTAGAGTGCACTGAAACTGAGGAGTAGAGAGTGAGACGTGAAGTGACTAAATTTTTGGATCCCTGTTTTGTTGCTGTGATGGTTACTTTTATGTGCATCTTTGTGTTTGCGACGCTACAGTACTGTGGTATTTTGCTTTTGTTAAATAATATACGTACATTTACTTTAAACTCATGGTTGTGTGCGAGATTAATCAACAGTGAAGTGTTTATAAAAACTGAACTTTATTACTAATCAAAGTAAAAAGTCAAAATATATACTTCGCCACTTTTAGAATTATAAAAATTTTGGTTGGACAAAAATGTGCAAATGACATGTGCTTGAGCTACAACAAACAAATTAAATACAAAGTGCGCCGCTTGTAAAAATCTATTATAAAAAGGTTTGGCTAAATGTGCAATTGAAAATGAAAGGAATATAAATATTGTATTTTTCACGGAGCAGTGTAAATGCAGATGTGTTTTTCGACGTTCGTGATAACAGTAGTGCATTTTCCCGTACATTTTAAGGCATTAGTGCAGACTTAGCCTCAGGAACCTTGGTCATTAAGTCATTAAGAAGTAATTAAGTGTTTGAAGGGGGGGGGGGGGTGTTGGTGACAGTTATAGTAGTCAGCCTGGGGTGCAGACCGTAAAAGTTGTTAATCGGTGTATTTTTTTACACATCACACGCTCCACCACCACGCGCAGAAAATGGTCTCGCAGCCCGAACCGTGGCTTACGACTCACCGGTTGCTCTACGACTGAGTGTAAACCAAACCGCATATAAACCAGAAGATAATTACGTATAAGAATCACTTTATGAGAAGCACTGGCTTTGTGAGAGCCAGCATCTGTCTGCCTAAACAGAGATACTGCGCTGTCCAGAGAGACAGCCGAGTCCTTGTCATTTCCATCTGTTTCCCCTCCTGGGAAAGGACCACAATGCAACAGGCGAATGTTCAAACGCGACGCGCTGCGCTAAGTGCTTTCGATGCTGTGCCGAGTTTTTGCTAATTGCTCTCGGCGGGCCGCTGTGTTAAAGCCCCTTCTAAAAAGACGCTCTCAGTCCGTCGCTCCCCGTAGCTGCTCCATCGTTATCCAAGCAGCCGGTCTTGACTGCTTGGTTAAACGGAGCTGCCCTGTCTCCTGTGCCACAGCCAACTAATTATCTGTCGAATCAACAGCAGCTCAAGTAACAAAATGCATGTTTGGGCCATAAAATGCATTCATGAGTAGCTGGCATGACTTTAAATGAGCAATCGGCAATAACACTCTTCACATAGGCTGGGGGCTGACTGACGTTCTTCAGCATTCATTTCTGCAGGCAATCAGAGCAGATGGAGAAATTTGAACTCTGAATTTCCCTTGGCACTTGAACTTGAAAACGGGACAGTTCAGGCCAAAGAATCACTAATATCCATCACAGAGTAACACATCACAGTCAGTAGCCAGATCTGTAACAGCACAGACATGCAGCACTCAGCTGTGTAACACGTTACAGTCAGTAATGGTGGCCAGGGCTCTGCTAATGCAATAACTGCTAATTGGTGAAGCTAACATTTTCATTAGTGTATTAGTGTTTCTGCTAACTTTGAAATCCATTAGTGGACCAATTACCTTCTGTTAAATTTAGTTCTACAACCATAAATCCGCTAACATTTTTTTGCAGGAAAAATAAAAGTTTGACGATTACAAAAGTTTGTACATCCTAAAATCGCATATATTAATTCTGGTCTGTTAGCATGTCTGCAGCAGTCTATCTGGCACACTGTTGACTGACTATATGTAAACACAAGACGTGATAAATTCCATTTAAACTGGGGTAACCCTGAACTAAGTGGAGAACGGGGGGCCAGTATCACAAAGCTGGATTTCTTGCTTAGCCGGATAACCTATCAGATTCAAGGTACTGTAGTTAAAATGGGCTTTGTCATCAGTCACTTACATTTAACCTAGACTACCTTAAATACGTCAAGTTATCGGGCTAAGCAAGAAATCATGCCCTTGGTTATTTTTGTTATTTTTTGAATTTAGTGATTAATTGTCATTGTTGACACACCACAATACACATCAACAAAATGTGTTCTCTGCATTTAACCCATATGTGACATAGCAGGGGGCAGCTAATCCAGCGCCCGGGGAGCAGTGCTTGGGGAGGGGCCTCGCTCAGGGTACCTCAGAGGTGCCTTGCTGGTCGGGGATTCAAACCTGCAATCTTTCAATTATAAGTGCGCACCCCTAACCATTATGCCACCACTGCCCAATATCCGGGCTCTGATTGGCAGAGCTATAGACCAACAAAGAGTTGAGACTCTCCTTCTTAGTTCTGAGTAAAGGGCACCATGTTTGTAGTAGCTTCACTGAGGGCAAAATGTCAGCGTGACCCAGCTGCGGAATAGGCCTCCTCCGACAAAAATGCTTATATCTTGCAAATGGAATAGCACTGAAAGAAAAAATATTCCAGAGACTCTACACAATTCAATGATCCCCAACTGGGAAAGTCCTAAATATCCCCAAATAATGACCCCAGCCCTGCGGAACTAAATTGCTAAACAAGTTAGAATTTCAGCTCTCCATGTAAGTTTTTAAGGGTTTCAGAGAATAAAACCAAACTGAAGCTAAATTCATACAATCATAGGAAAAAATTAGCACACCCCATTAAATATATAATTCTTTATTAAGAAAACAACATATAGGCGTTAAGTCATCTTTCAAATGAAATCTGTAGATAAAGGTGATGCAATTCCACCACCTACGCAAAAACGAACAAATTCACTTATTTGACAAAAGTAATTAACTGAGATGCCAATTACTGCTGAGGAGAAAGTTGACACCCTGTGCAGTTAGTATTTCCCCTTTTGACTGAAATAATCTCAGTGAGACGTTTCTATAACCATCTATCAGTCTCTGACATCGACTGGCAGAAAGTTTTCCCCACTCTCCAATGCAGAATTCCTCAAGCTGTGTGATGTTTGAAGGGTGTCTTACATGCACAGTGTGTTCCAAATCACCCCACAGCATCTCAACAGGATTCAGATCCGGCTTTGACTTGGCCATTCCAGAATACTCCATTTCTTTCTTCTAAACCATTTCTCAGTAGATTTACTGCAATGTTTTAGGCGATGGTCCACCGCTGTTTCAGCTTCAACTTCTGGACAGATGGTCTCACATTGTCCTCAAGCACCCTTGATACAATGATGAATTCTTAGTGGATTCTATGATGGTGAGCTGGCCAGATCTTGCAGCAGCAAAGCAGCCCCAAACCATGATATTTCCGCCCCCATGCTTCACAGCTGGTATGAGGTTCTTTTGCTCAAAAGCTGTCTTTTATTTATGCTAAACGTGTCCTCTGTTACTGTATCCAAATAATTCAATTTTAGATTCATCTGTCCAGAGCACGTTGTTCCAAAAGTCCTGGTCTTTGTCTAGGTGGTCTCTGGCAAACTTCAGTCTTGCCCTGATGTTTCTTTTTGACAGCAGGGGTTTCCACCTTGCACACCACCCATGTAAATCAAACTTGTGCATCTCTTTCTGATGGTAGATGCAAGTACCATGACATCAACTGTGGCAAGAGCAAGAGTATGTCCTGTGATGAAATTTTAGGATTTTTGGTGACGCCTTTCAGCATCTTTCTGTCTGCCCTGGAGTTGAAATTGCAAGGACTGCCTGACCAGGCCATGTTGGCAGTTGTTTTAATGCTCTCCAATAAATTATCTTCTGGACAGTGGAATGGCTGATTCCAAGCTCTCTTGGGATCTTTTTATATCCTTCCCAGACTCATATGCATATACAAGCTTCTTTCTGAAGGCCTCAGAGAGCTCTTTGGATCTCACCATGGTGATACCACTCACTTCAACAATCAAGAGCAAACCAATCAGGTTCCACCAAAAATCTGTGCAATGATGTTCTAATCATCTTCACCTGATGTGGTGAACCAGAATCTAATTCTAGGCATTTTAAATAGTAATGAATATGAGGGTGTCCTAACTTTTTCCTCAGTAGAAATTCATCTTAGGTAATTTCTTTTGTAAAAAAAGTGAATTTGTGATCTTGTTTTTGCACAAATGATGCAATTACATCACCTTTATCTACAGATATCATTTGAAAGAAGATTTAATATCGATATGTTGATATTTCTTAATAAAGAAGTAAATTTTTGATGGGGTGTCCTAATTTTTTCACATGACTGTATAATAAAAGTTAGCATTTAGTGGTTATCATTAGGTTCCACACATTTTTTTAGTGGTTTAGCAGTTTAGCATTATCGAAGTTAATTATCGGTTAGCTGTGCCCACCGCTGAAAGTCAGATCTGTAACATCATTGATGCCCAGCTCTCAGCTGGGTAACACATTACAGTCAGATCCATAAACACCACACACTAATAGCACTAATATCCAACACCCGCTCCCCATCACAGTGACGACTGTTAAGAATATTTAATCTAATTCTAAGGGTTAAAATGGCAGCAGGTTACACTGCTGGTTCAAATGAAAACTTCTCATACACTGTACAATCCAGCTTAGCTGCTATAGAAGTGCCTGAGAAGTACAAATATATAAGATATTTGAAATATATCCTTGCCCACTACTTGCGGTTCCCTGTAAAGGTGGAACCAAAAATCACTAGTGGAAGGCTGATGATCCAATTTCTTTAATCATTCAGCCCATTTTTTCACACTTGGAGATCTCTCACTTTTCAAAGGAAGGTGCCAGAGCCACCCATGGAGGCTCAATTTCGGACTCCGTCTGACGTGAATCGCGCCAGGTCCAGATGGCATCTTCAGAGGAGTGCTTAAAGGTCAGCGCAAGGTTTCAGCTCCACCAGAACAAAACTAAACCACATATAAGTGTCCAGTATGAGTAGAGTCAAATTACATCAGCTGTCACCAGCATCCTAAAGTGAGTGAGAGATGCCATTTACCGAGCAGTAACTTTTACTAGTAAACATTTTACAAAATGTCATAATTATCTTTGAAACCATGAGGCTTTTGCTTACAGTTTATTTTGCCGAGTGAATTACCTTTTTTTTTTAAAAAAACTTTTTTTTGTAATGAAAAGTTGACATGCCAAAGTCTGCATGCTTTTCGTGACATGTTCTTCCACGTTCCTGTCCTAATTGACATCCTTTCCTAATGGGATTCTTCACAAAAACTTCGCAGATGAGATGAAGTGGAAACTTAGGTTGTATACAGGAAAACGGTCCTAAGATTTTTTTGTTGTTGTTTTTTAATGTAGGCACTCTTCCCTTGCAACAGAATGGCGGGTTATACAACATTTTTCTTTTTAGAAAGTGTCATAATTTTTTGACTGACTCATTCAGTTCTGTTCTTGCCATTTTGCTATTAATTGCAATTGTAGTGACTGGCTCCCACAGGGACACTAACAAATGTTTAGTGTTTCATGTTATGGCAATGATGTTACTAATTAATGATGATGTTACTAATTAAAAACACCCAATGATGCTTGTCAATCGACCAGCTATTTTTGAACTTTAATTTGGGTTTCAATTTAATACTACTTGAAATTAACGTTTTACTTAAAACTTCTGGTTGTTTCTAATGTGATATATATCTTCTGTACATGAATTAAGTAATGATCTTTGTTATAAAACCTGTAAGTTTGCAATATTCTTACTGAATGAAGCGAGTGTCCCAGGACTTCCTCTGCATGTCTCCTGCCCCATAAGCTAGATCATATGATGATCCTGCAGTTTTAGACAGTATTAAATTCCCCTTCATTGAAAATCAAATATTGTTGTATTGCTGCAATATAGTTCATTCATACTTTGTGGAGTGAACAAAAATGTCAAAGACTGCAGTTGGACGCTGCCCTGATCAGCAATCTCTCTGTGGCTTTACAGCACAACACTGGGAACAGCAGCTCCCCCAATCTGCCTCCCCCCCCCACCCCCCGATTCATCCAGCTTCAGACGACAATCTGTTTTTTCTTTGTTTTTTTGAAGAGTATGTGGTCATTGTTTATTTATTTTCATACGTCAAATTAGCCTGATTCTCCTGATTATGTCAGAGATGCATGCAACCACTAGCTAAGAGATTGGAAAGTGACTGAGTGGAGAAGAGACCGAAAGAAGACAGAGTGGGGAGAGGACAGAATGGGAAGAGGACAGTGAGGGGACAGAATGGAGGACAAAATAAAGAGAGGACAAAGAGGGAAAATGGGGACAGAATTTGAGGATAGAGAAGGGACAGAGTGGGCACAGAATGGAGGACAGAGAGGAGACAGAGTGGGGACAGAATTTGAGGAGAGAGAAGGGACAGAGTGGGGACAGAATGGAGGACAGAGAGGAGACAGAGTGGTGACAGAATGAAGAGAGGACAGAGAGGGGACAGAGTGGGGGCAGAATAAAAAGAGGACAAAGAGGGGACATAGTGGGGACAGAATGTGAGGACAAAGAGGGGACAGAGTGTAAATAGTGTGTGGAAAGGACAGAGATGGGACAAAGTTGAGGACAGAATAAAAAGAGGACAAAGAGGGGACAGAATGTGAGGAGGAAGGGGGGACAGAGTGGGTAGAAGACAGAGAAGGAAGAGTGTAGAGGACAGAGTGGGAAGAAAATGAGATGAGAACAGTGTGGGGACAGAATGGGGACAGACTGGGGACAGAATAAAGAATAAATCTTCTGAAAAGACATGACATGACAAATCACCAGTGCCCCCCCCTCCTCAATCCAACAGAAGTGTGTAGTGTACAGTGTCTGTTCTGTGTTTTCATTTACGACTGGGATTTTTGGAAGTGTTTTCTAGACGGGGCAGGAAAGTCTATAATGAACTTCATCGACAAAAGACTGCTTATATCCCTGAAATGAGCCAAACCTCACAACAGCAAAGAGAAGCACCAGTCGGCTGAACATGACACAACAGCCTGAACTAGGCAGTTACACTTTTTGTTTAATGAGACCGCATGGCCATCGGACCTTTCAGCTCCGCATCTGGTTTTCCTGCCTGCTTGCTCCGACACACCATGATCTCTGTTTGAGAAAGCCATCCCTGCTAAAAATAGCACGTTAAGCACAGAGCAAATCTGTTCATTCAAAACTTCAGCAACAGCCCCCAAACTAGGAATGTGACAGATTCAGCTCCTCGATTCAGCCTGTGAGAGGGTGTCGCTTTAAGTCTTGACAACACCTTCCTCACTATGAGATCAACCCAAGAGAATACACATCAAGGAGAATACCTCACTTGAATGTTTCACGATGATTTTACACAGGTAATTAGCTAAGGAACAACAGTGCAAGGCCGACTGGTTTCAGATACAACTGAAGAGCTGGAGGACAAATCATTTCTTTTTAACAATCTTAATGCTGGGGAGAAATGATAAGGTCTCATTACGTGACGTCCAGACTAGGATTAAGATTATTACTCAAAGGAGCATGACAGAGTGACTGCAATGAGCTCAGAAGTTTCAAAAAAAGTCAAACTAAATTTTCTTTGGCAGTTATTTTGAGAAATAATTGTAAATACCAGTACGCTGTCAGAAAAAAAGCTCAAATTTGTACCTTTGAGGGTGCAATTACCGGAGCTGTACCATCAAGGGTCTGCCAATTGCACCCTAGCTGTAGGTAAATATGCCTTTTAAGATACAGAAATGGACTCTGAGGAACATTTTTGTACTATTGGGGGGTACAATAATGTTGTTTGTACCTTGGGGGACAAAACTGTACCAAGGCCGAACCCTTTTTTCTGACAGTGTAAGGATATGATACCCACATTACAAAATGTTACTCGCTGTGTATCCTCACACACAGGGAAATAAACAATTATTTGAACTAGCCTAATGGCATTTCGAGCTTTATCGAGGCCTGCTGCAATCTAGTCAACAAAATATTCAAAATAGTTACAGCACAAATTTGCACAATTGAGGACTATTGTGTGTTTAAACGACTGACTCAGAAACACAAAGAGTCAGTCTGAATGGTTTAATAGGATTCAAAGAGTCCCATACTCAAAGTATCCTTTTATTACTAATGTACTTCACCAATAGTTCTTGAGTAACAATAGAAAATATAGAATGTACATTTATTTCAAATCAACATTACAGTGGGATATTGCACTGCGTTTGCACCGGGAGGTATAGACAAAGAAAGAATATCAACAGGTTAAGAGAAACCTGTGTTGGGCTGACTTTATCAGCGCTAAGGAGATTGTTCACCAGTCTCTATACTACTCCTGGCGGGCAATAATATGGTAAGAAAACTGTATCTTAAACTGGTCCATATCATTAATATGTGGCATTAATGTAAATCCCAAAACAGGCCTTCAGGAGAATTTCTGCCACAACCAAAACGTTGTGAAAGATGTTTTGCAAGTTAATACAAAGTGTATTTAAAAAGAAAATAATGCTAAAAAAATTGGCATAACAATACAAAGTTGTCCTCGTACTGACCTCTTAGGCAGGAGCGCTGTGAATCATTACGAAATGTCACACAAGTGACTTACAGCTACAAGCCTCCTTTGCTACACTTCGACTCTGATGTCCGTCATACATACAGCCAAAATCAACATATATCAGTCATATGTGAATGATTCTATCAAAAACATTTCTAACAATAGTATACAATGAATTGAAGATTAAAGTTTTAATAACTTCAAAAACAGCACCATTTGAGTTTGAGGCCAGCATATCTCAAAACAAATGCTAATTGTACATAATTTTTGTTTTATTAAAGACAATACAGAGATTGACTTCATTAAGCTACTTAAAATGAATGACCAAATTACAGGTCTGCCTTAGGGGAATTATCTGTAAGGACAGTTTACCAGTCCTGCCACAATCTGTAGCTTATATCTCTGCCTAAATCTCCACCTATATGATGATTACATGCTAATAAAATGATGAAGTACACGTCTTATTATTCACATGACATAAATATTACGCGGAATTATTTCCGCCTAAATACTCAATCTATTTTAGGGGGTGCTGACATGACCTACTTTTTTTGATGAGAAACACATGATGCAGAAACACGGAATTATTCAAGCACTTGTAGCTAATACTTTGATGTGATGTTACCATTATTTCTAATATCTCCACCAAACATCTAAGTCATTTGGAAACTTTTATTCCCTTTCTTGGTTTGGTGCAGATTATCGTGGCGCTGTCCACAACCAGTGGTTCTGAAATAAGAGCTAACTTTTTAAGTTGTATGCACTATATACCAGGGCTTGATTTAAAAAAAAAAAAAAAAAAAAAACATTAAGAGACGTCTTTATTCGAGACACATGCACAATGTGCAGAATACAGCAGGCTATGGTTCTGACGGTATTGTGTAAGTTGTTGGGGACGAGATGTTTGTTTGTCTCGGGCTTTCGAGTCGATCTGAAAGTGACTCAAAGGTGGCTGACAAAACGGGACTGGGGAGGCGAAGACGAGACGGCGACGGCTGCAAGCGACATGCGCTGCCGATAGGACGGCAAACTTTGACCCGGGGTGCGAGGCGCGCACTCGCGAAACGCAAAGACAAAGCGCGATAAACTGGCTGCAGCATAATCAGAATCAGCGGAATGTATCATACGGGGCGACATGGAGGAAAGAAGTGGAATTAATCAACTGCTACAAATATTCATCAACCAGCCTGCTGCCTAAATCCCAATATAATGTTTTGCATGAGTTGTTTCAAAGAATATAAATTACTTGTAAACACCTAAAGATCTAGACGTCTAAATAAGTATGATCCACAAGTGATATTAACGAGGAATAACTTCGCATTTTTCCCCGATTCTGGCTTCACGTCTGTGGAGTAAATTACATCAGTCAGTGTTAGTCAATAATTGTGTTATGGGTAGTAACGCCTCTTTAGAAGGACCAGCTTTGAGAGCCTTATATTTCTTGGGCTCCATATTTCATTTGCAACACCTAGGGGATTTTAATCATTAGTAATAAAACTATCCGAATCAGCATGTGAATTAGACGAAAATGTAGGAAGAGTAACGTTTCATAACCATTGTGTCGATTCGTGATAGCACTTATAAAAAGAAATCATGAAATGATATTAAAAAGTCTTTTTGAAAGACTTTATGATAGTATCTATGTGCGCGAATATTCACAAGCAATAGAACTGCCAGCACAACAGAAAGAACATCTCAGGACTACATAACGAACATGAGCACATACTTCCAAACAAAAGGAAAGCACCAACAAGCGCTAAACTTAATGCATCAGCTAATAGCACACAATAACAAAAGGGAGATCGATCTCGAGTTCAGTCACCTTTATTTTACTAGGAACTCACAATAACAAATATTTAAGGATGAATTTGAGAGCCAGGCAGTGCAGCGGAAATCAGAGTGCCGCCGAATTACTAAAATAAAATATGTCATGTCGGTGCTGTGCAACTTCACTCTCATTTTTACACACATTTACCGTCAACGCAAAGCACACCAGATACCACCAAACGAAGAAAAGCACCGTTACGACACAAATCTAACCTTCTATTTCATTTTCCATTGGTATTGTCTCCAGCAAACTCACTCCCTCGTCTTTACAAAGAGGCTGGCGTCATTCATCGGGATCCACACCGAAGCCCAAGCGGCCGATCCTCAGTGACAACCGAGCGCTCATGCGGTCTGAGCCCCAAGTCCGCGTGTAGCGATACGGGTCCCTTTCGCGTGGGGAGAGATCGCACTGACTCCACAATAACAGAACAAAGTGGAAGAGCGACACCGTGGGAGAGAGGGAGAGATAAATGCCCTCACCACTCGGCCCCCTCCCCCCGAGCCGCGCTTCCCCCTTTCTCTTGCGCGCCGCCACTCTGCCCCCCGCCAGCCTGCAGTATAAGACGGGAAGCCGCCATAAGCCCACGCTGCCGCTCACGTGCCGCAGGCGAATCGCCAGCATGTTCACGCCAGCGACCGGCGATCGCTCTGCCCTCCCGGTTCCTTTAATTGCACGGGATCGATCGCCTTGCTGCCGCTTTATAAATTGCATTACAACGTATATGTATATTATCGCTAACTCGGGAGTGCGGATGCAGCATTCTCTTGACCTCCGTGTATCGTGTACACACGCAAGATGGGCTATGCGACGCAAGATCTTGAAAAGGATTTAAATAATTTAACCGAAAATGAGTCTCTATCGTCGATCATACCACATGTTCCGAATGAGGGCTGCTTTTCTTTCTTTACTATCAAATTCTCGCTTTCTCGATCCTCATTCATTGCCTGGATTTACGTAACACCCCCCCCCCCTCGTTTAATTCAGACTCACTAAAGACACCCGGCGGCCCATCTGACCGCCGAGGGGAAACATTTTCCCCGTTTTCCCCCGATCGATTCCATTCACACGGTTAAGATAAGGCATCGCGGAGCACGGATCCGACGAGTCGGTAACGCAAAGTACGACGCGGCGCTCTACAGCGGGCGCCTTTTGTCCCGCCTGTGACTCCGTACCTGCAATGCTGCAGAGGAGCAGCCCTCCCCGCCCCCACCCGCATTATGACAAATCAAGGCAGGCAGCTGTGCCGCCACCGCGTCACGCTGTACTCCCGAGTCCGAAAGACCGAAATAGTTTGACACTGGGACTGTCTGCATGTATGAAGCCTGTATGTTGTAGGGTTTTTTTCATGAAACGATGGACGTAATGCCGAAACAAAGCCTCCGTCTTTTCTTAACTGAAGAAGAACGTTTAGTACATGTTCTGTATATCACGTACTGTATGTTTTTTTATTTTTATCAAAACTGACATGGAAATAACATTTTTTTCTGTTTCTTTTTTTACAATTTGCTCTCCGTATATGTCGCATAGCAAAGAATCAATGTTACTTCGGTTGGCTGTTTTACAGAATGGAATATTGTTACAGACACAATAAATCAAAGTGGTCTGCTTGTCATTTCAGGTTAATTCAGACGTTGTTCATTGATGCAAAAAGTGGCGAGTACGGCTTATTTATTTTTGCTGTAGTTCAGTTCTAAAAAAGCTGACCTTCTTGTCTATTTTCAAGGTAAACATGTGTAAGAATCCGGACGCAATACAGAGATATACTACCCGAGTTTTCTAGACACAACAAAAGAGGCACTGCTTGGGCTGTTATCCATTTGACAATTCCCTCACCACTACAGTTTACCCCAGAAGATCCACCATAAGTGTAATACCTAAAGGCGTGCTTGAACAACATTTGCCAAAAAATTACTAAATACGATGATATCTATTGTACATTCCTGTTCATTAAATTCCATTGCCCATTTGCATAATGGTGTTAATGGCATTTTTAGTTGTATGTTCATGTTTTGATAAGTCTTGTTTATGTCTCGATATACCACAGAATATTTCATGTCACTGTATGTGCAGCTGAGGATGAAAATAAAGATAAAAACGGGCTGTCCTACAACAGAAAATGTATATATACACACACACTCTACCATTCTTTTTTTCGTTTTGGGTCACCAAGAAATTTCCTTGTTTTCCATGTAAACATACATGAAATGAGTTTATTTAGCTATATTACCTATTCAAACAGGAAATAGCCACTGACAATGGTGGACATAATAATTTTTTAAATTTAAATAATTGTGTTCTTCAAACTTTGCTTTCATCAAGGAGTATTCCATTTGCAGCAATTACAGCCTTGTAGACTTTGGGCATTCTTGATGTTAGTTTGTTGAGGTAATCTAATGAGATTTCACACAAGTTGGATTGGCTTGATGGGCACTTCTTATATGCCATTCAGTCAAGCTGCTCCCATAAAAATTCAATGGAGTTGAGGTCCGGTGACTGTGCTGGCCGCTCCATTATACACAGAATACCAGCTGACCTTAAATTGTTCTTGCGTAGTTTGGAGCTGTGTTTGGGTCACTGTCCTGTTGTAGGACGAAACTGGCACCAATTAAGTGCCATCCACAGGGTATGGCATGACATTGCAAAATGAAGTGATAGCCTTCCCTGTACAAATCTCCCACTTTACCACCACCAAAGCAGCCCTAGACCATAACATTGCTTCCACCCTGCTTGACAGATGTCATCAAGCACTCCTCCAGTGTCTTTTCATTTGATCTGCTTCTCAAAACATTCTTCTTTGTGATCTGAACACCTCAAACTTAGATTCGTCTCTCCATAGCGCTTTTCTCAAATCTTCCTCTGTGCAGTGTCTGTGTTCATTTGCCCATCTCAGTCTTTTCTTTTTATTGACCATTCTGAGATATGGCTTTTTCTTTGCAATTCTGCCTAGAAGGCCAGTATCCTGGAGTTGCCTCTTCACTGTTGATATTGAGACTGATCTTTTGCGGGTACTATTTAATGAAGCTGCCAGTTGAAGACCTATGAGGCGTCTGTTTCTCAAACTACACACTCTAATATATTTATCCTCTCCCTCAGTTGTGCACCAGGGCCTCCCTCTCCTCGTTCTATTGTAGTTAGAGCCAGTTTGCGCTGCTCTGTGAAGGGAGTAGTACACAGCATTGTACGAGATCTTCAGTTTACCAGCAACTTCTCGCATGGAACAGTCTTCATTTCTCAGAACAAGAAACGACTGACGAGTTTCAGAAAAAAGTTCGTTGTTTCTGACCATTTTGAGCTTGTAATCGAATCCACAATAGCTGATGCTTCAGATACTCAGCTAGTCCAAAGAAGGCCAGTTTTATTGCTTCTTTAATCAGCACAATTTTCATCTGTGCTAACATAATTGCAAAAGGGTCTTCTAATTATCAATTAACCTTTTAAAATGATAAACTTGCATTAGCAAACACAATATTCCACTGGAACACAGGACTAATTGTTGCTGATAATGGGCCTCTGTACACCTATGTAGATATTCCATTAAAAACAGCCGTTTCCAGCTATTCCAGTCATTTACAACATTAACAATGTCTACACAGTATTTCAGATCAATCTGATGTTATTTTAATGGGCAAAAAACCTGCTTTTTTCAAAAGCAAAGAAACTTCCAAGTGACCCCAAACTTTTGAACAGTAGCATATATGTATGAGTGCGTGTATACACACACACACTGTGAACACCTGAACGATTGGAAATTTCCTGGTGGTTGGTCTGTAAAGCTGATTATTGTCTGATTAAAATACAGTTAGATTCACAAAGACAGTGTGTACAATTGTGTGTATTTGTATGTGAAAGTGCTTTGGCAGTCAGACAATGATGTGATGCAAGTCTGAAAGCCCCCTAATATAACCAAAATGAATTCAACAACAAAGACAGACCACAGCATCCCATCCTCAGTGTGTCCTGCTCCCCAGAGGCTCCAGGATGCCATGTCACCCTGACCAGATCGAGTGGTTGGAAGATAGATGGATGGCTTGATGAATGGATGACTTTTCCATACAATATAATTAAGTAGAAACGTAACCTCAGTGGCACCATGAGACTCTCACATGGAGTTCAAGGCCTGGAAGCCTAATTGCAAAAAGACTTTAAAGCCGGTAGCCTACTGGTTAAGGGCATGAGGTGGGAGGCTACAGTACTAACCAATAACCAACATGTAATAACTAAACTAAAAGTTTCCCATCAAAATGAGTCATGTGGTAAAGTTCATAAGCTGGTTTGAATCATAAGAAATTTACAAACGAGAGGAGCCCATTCAGCCCATCAAGCTCGTTTGGGGAGAACTTAACTAATAGCTCAGAGTTGATAAAATCTTATCCAGCTCTGATTTAATTAAAGGAACCTAGGGTTTTTAGCTTACACTACACTAACAGGAAGACTATTCCATACTCTAACTACACGTTGTGTAAAGAAGTGTTTTCTCAAATTCAGTTTAAAATGTTCTCCTGCTAATTTCCACTTATGGCCATGAGTTCTAGTATTCAAACTAAAACTGAAGTAGCCATTTGGCTGTACAGCATCCCGACCTGTTAGAATCTTATATACCTGGACCATGTCCCCCCTTAATCTCCTTTGTGCGAGGCTGAACAGATTCAGCTCAGCTAACCTCTCCTCATAAGACATTCCTCTAAGCCCAGGAATCATTCTCGTAGCCCTATCCATTCTCTACTGTGTGAATTTTACATCTGGTCCTTGTGTCTAGCAAATTTGCAATCCAATCCAATGAAGTGAACTGGAATGTCTAGACTGCAAGTACTGAATGACATACTGCTTTTATGCTTGTTTGTACCCAACAATGCACCTCATCCTGCCCAGTTTCACCACTGCCCGGTGCCCTTCCTTACATGACGTGCACCCTGGGATCCCTTTTCAGGACATGAAGTTGGAAGATGGATGAATTAAGTCTGCTTTCACCTGCAAATATACCTATGATAAAGGTGAAGCAGTTTTCATACTTTCTGCGAATGAGGCCAGGTTCTTTTGGGAACTCAGGCACACATCTTCTCCTACACACAACCGCTGACAAAACGATGATAAAACGTGGCCACGAAATCATATTCGCAACAATTGATCCCGGTAAATTTATTTACTATTATTTAATTACTACAACGGCAGCCTGAGGGAAAACTACCCTCCCCTTCTGCTCCGCAGGATGTCGAATTTACGTCGTGTTAACGCCCCACGATGAGTAATCCAGCCCATCCGATGGGACCTTATGGACGGCTGCACCGAAATCCATTCCCCGGTGATTCAAGTACGAAAATGACAAGCTGTGTCACGTTCAGCGAGACGGGAGGCGCCAAGCTTGAATTTTAATAAATGTCACCGCCGCCCCGCCAAGGAAGCGGCAGGACTTCTGGCCCGTCACGACAAATTAGGATCAAAGCCGCGGTCGCCGGAACAAGCGTATCCGTGGACGGAGGCGGCTTTGACAAAACGGCTCTCCCAAGCTGACACGATCTCAGAACAAGCGACACAGAACTCGATCTCTAATCTGTTTGACCACAGGGAGCCACAGATATGCCGATATGTCTGCTACTGACATCCATAGCATCCATTTTCTGTTTCCCCAGGGGAGTTACACAATAAGCCTGCCCAAATACTTCCTGCAATTGCTTCTGCATATAGACCGTTATTCTTAACACTGTTTATTCATATGTGATATATAAAGACATTATCTCACACATTCTGTCATTTGCAGAATTGCAATATGATTCAGTAGATATTTATGTATATGAATTGGGACTCAGCTCGGCATAACAGTAAAATAATTTACTTAATTCGTGATTATTTGACGTTTCTTTGCCTGGAATAATTCCTCATGTGCGAAACTCTCACTTAAGCATCAACATTTCTGAAGCCTAAAGATAATTCGAGAACTGCTATGCTCTTAAACACACATTTAAAGATCAGTACTCACTAAAGACATTTAAGGATGAATCTGTAATTACTGATAATGCCATAAATACTATGATACATTTTGCACCCATGGCAACACTGAGCAATTCACAGTATTTCATGGATACAATGCACTACAAGCAGCCAGGTATGTTTTTTTTCTTTACAGGAAATACATGTCTAGTTGAATCATGCAAAAGACTGGAGTATGTCAGACTACAGTGGGGACAGAGGAGGACAAAATGGCGTAAAGTGCGAGTCGCTTGCAGGCGCAGGCAGCACAGCGAGCTGGGTGGCTGCCGTGCTGCTCTGTGGTGACGGGCTGCCCGTGCAGTTACCCGCTCCGCCTTCATCAAGGGCCTCTGCATTGCAGCTGTCCCCTTTCTGTGCTCCCACCGATGCCCTACTTTATCCAGTCAATGTATTCTGCAGCAATACCCCCCTCCCCCAGACACACAAGGAAACACATGAACACTCAAACACACACGCGCACACACATGTGAATACGGGCACATATACGGGCACCCGTAGGAAAACAAAGACAGGCATATATCTGGACACGCATAGAGACACACACAAAGACACTAACATGCACAGACCTGGACACACAGGCACACAAACACCAACACACTTGCAGATACATATAAGCACATACACACAGGAACACAGACACACGCACAGATATGCACATTTTTATCCCTCTCTTTGCGGGATTTTCCATTGACTTCCTTTCATTGTCATTAATTATCCATAACTCCAATTTATCAAAACTGAAAAACAGATGGAAAAAATGATGACAAACAAAAAAATGTTGCACTTTCAGTTTTTAAGCAGGCTTGCAAAAAATGGAGAAGCCACAAAAAAGGGATGTTTGTTTTGTTGGGATGTCCATTTTTTTTTTTAGGCTTCCCGATTTCGTGGGGATGTTTTCTTTGTTCCGCTAGAAGCAGCAAATCCTGTACACATGCACACACAGATATATATATATATATATATATAGACAAGCACGAACGCCTCCTTATCAATCAGAGCTGGCCTTTCCCTCCTCCACCTCGTTCACATCAGCTTGATTTTTGTCATCCTTTGACCTCCACACTTTGTTCTGCCTGCCTTTGGTCTCCAGTCCTGATGTCCCCCACCCTGAGTGGTGTGTCGCTTCCTGCCTCCCGTGTCTGCTCCTTCCTCTTTCCTGTTTCCTGTTCTCTCCTAATCGTCTCCCTGACTCAGGATTGTCTGTCTCGCACTGAAACCCCATTAGCTGACCAGTGGGTGCAGATTAGCCCCCCTGGGCCATGCTGGTTTGTTTACTCACTCGATCACATGGTCAGTGTGATTTCTGAAGGCTTTCTCCCCAAGGACTTATCCTGTCACCCTGTGCTGTATTAAACAGGATTCAAGGTAAATTTTTTCACAAGGGGAATCCTTCTGCTCAAAGTATCTACACACAAATCCCCACAGACTAGGCAGACCAGGTTCCTAAATCAGAATTAAATCAGAGACACGGCTTAGCAGAAGTCATCCAGCATCAGGGCCCAGGCTTGTACCTTTTTAATGCAAGACACTACATTAGTGCTTACTGTTTGCTTATCTGCACCATGCACTACAAAACCAGCCACAGCCCAGCTGGTTAAGGACCCACACCAAAGATAAAATGCCAGCTGCTTCTGGTCAGTAAACTGCAAAAACAGTTTGTCTTGGAGAATTCGTTTTACAGGCCGGGGTGTACAGTGCCAACAGCGACAGACTGTGGGATCCACAGTGGTGTGACGATAGTGTCTGTTGGCACCCAGACCGGTCTTGCAAACTTGCCTTCCAAGAATGATCTTGGAAGATCACGAGGACAGAGAACCAAATTGTGGATTGAGACAGATGTGTACTGGCTGTTCCACTATGCTGTATGCCCAACTGATTACCCTGGCTGTCATTTTTATCGTGGTATTTAATAAATGGCACATAATCGAAATGTCCAGTCTAAATGATTAATTATTCCCGGTATAAGTACTGGTATGAGTGCTTTTCATAAATAAAGTTTGCACTCAAAATATTCACATTTATTTAAACCATACCAGTCCAGCAGTCTTACAAGCCAGAAAAGTGAAAAAGCAGGAAAATACTATCTGACGGGAACGATGGAAACATTACTCCGATTAAGCTAATACAATTATGATTCATGTCCTCTTCCTCCACCGTTTCAACGGCACGCAATGAATCATGGGATCATTCTCGTTTGGCAAGGATGCACCCGATGCATCCTTGATATTTGGGGCGGAGCAAGACCAACATCCGGGGATTTTTACTGGTGTTGGAGCTGGTCTTCGGTGATGGAGTATGACGTAAAACGGGTACACGAGAACGCAAGTACAGTCAAGTACGCATATTGAGATTCCGCCATAAACCCATAATCCCTTGTGTGACGGCTGGAGTACCACAGGCCAGCTGTAAGTGCAGAGCATTTAGGGGGGGATAAAAACAAATATCACAGCACTTAGGGCACAGGATATGGCTCCTGCAATCTCCAGAAATCCATCAGTCAATTGATGTAATGCCGTCAACATATAATATGCACCCTCTTTAATCCTTTTTACTAGCAAAGTGCAGACATTCAGCTAAACTCTTTACAAATGGATTATATTGTTTCTTGAGCAATACTGATTAAAGTACAGATTCTGTCTAGAGATTACAAGAGTTTTTTGCATCTCCCGCCCACTGATGACTCATCATTATCCGACTGAAAATGTGGACCAGTGGCGGTCAAATCACAAAACGATACTGCCGGCCTCACTAGGAGAGGAATTTTTTTTTTAATGCTGCAACTGTAAACAGCACATCAGCGTTGTGGCAGCGCCGCGGCCTCAGGGCTCGGGGCTGGACTGTGTATGCGGCGTTCTCCCTGTAAATTCAGGTTTGTTTCAGGTACCCTGATTTTCTCCTGGAAATCTCACAGGTGAACTGGTACCACTAAATCACCCATGTGTGCGAGTGTGTGTGTCTGTGTGCCCTGCAATACACGCTGTCCTGCATTGTATATGTATGTATGTGCAGAGGATGGATATTACTGTACAACAATCCCTAATCTGCACTGCTGTTGAGCTAGACTTCATAAGTGTTTAAACATTCATTGGATGTTCTTCTAAATCTCGTTAATTACTCTAATGAGACTTAAACTGCAGGCTCCACTAATCAATGCTCTTATTGTTAACTAATAATGGGAGGAACGACATTTGAAACATGGTAGGTGAGAAGCTCTGCCAGTCACTGCATGTTGTAGACCAGCCCTTGTTGCAGACCTACACTACTGTTCCTGATGGTCTAAACACTTTGGTATTACTATTCATTCCCACATAAAACCTTTCATATCTCAAGATTTGCGTTTTTTTCTTTAGACAGCTGGTGATTATTTGTCAAGGGCATAATTGTCTAAACTGCACACTTAGGCTGAACATGCTTCCACAACTAGCATACATGTTTATGTTCATTATCACTCGAAATCAGAATAGGCTTGGTGACATCCTTTAGTGGATGCACCAGGAGGTCACCTGTTGGATCCTTGTGCCTGTACTACAGTAGTGAAATTTCCAACTGTGTAAATAAGTTAAATTGCAAGTCAAATTAGATAAAAAAACATCAGCTCAGCATATACAATTGCACTGAAATGAAAGTAGACCACAAGGAGTGAACCGAGACGTCTTTTATCTGTGCTGTGGAGGCAAAAATCCTACTTAAAATCGCCCACCTCCTTGGGGCAATAAGCCACTGTTGTCCAATCAAGGAAGAAAATAATGGAGAGTGACTGACATCAGAATCTGCGGCTCTCGACCAATGCCCTGCTCCTCATGCTCTGTGGGCACCGCTGCTAAAATTCAGCATCTTGGATAGCAATGCCACCCTGCCGGGGGGGGGGGGGGGGGGGGGGGGGGGGGGGGGGGGGGGGGGGGGGGGGGGGGGGGGGGGGGGGGGG
>JAODKC010000107.1:1867602-1880058 GCA_026777985.1 Mormyrops attenuatus | reverse complement strand
ATCGGCCAGGCGTGTAGGGAATCGTTTGTACATCCAGGAGCGTTTTCAGCTCATCTCTGTTTTATTTAGGATTCATTTTTATATATGGCCGTTTTCCACAAATAGCCTAGTGGAGATTTAGCGATGGCATTACATAGATCTGAAACGAGCTAAGAGCTGCATCATAGACAGATGAAGACTGAATAATCTGCTTGGAATAGAGGAAAAACACAACCGAGCAGGCAAAGGCAGTTACAGGAGAAAGCAGAGGTGTATGGTGTCAGGGTGACCGATTCTCTGACACAAGCACAAATAGTCTTGTGTTCATTTGTTACCCTTGGACAAAGACACCCAGTTCTTTCTCTTCCTAGTTTACCGAATGCGTCCATTCCCGGTCCTCACATAATGGTGTGCTTAGCTATGCCATTCGTAAATCCCAGGATGCACCAGGGTGACGTTCGGAGAGGTTTGCCTTTGACAGATCCTCTGAGGGGACTACGGCAAACCTGGGCAGCTGTGCACACTGCACGGCTGCTGGTGCGCTCCCCACCTGCGCCGTGCACCTGTGCCTGATTCGGCGCTGGGGCTGCAGGAAAAAAACTATTGCATCAGTAGTGAAGCAGATTTCATAAGACATTGTTCTAAAAAAAGGCTTGGCTAAAAGTCTTGCTGAGAACCCAGAAAGCTGCATGAGAAATTAATTATTGATGCGACGGGAAACAACTGGTTGCCAGGACGTTCAATAAAACATAACAACCTTTATTATTCATGAAATTAAATGCGGCATATTTATCGTGGTTAAGAAAACACGCCGCCAGAGCATGTGGCATGTTTGTACGCTCGCCAGTGCTATGCTTCTGTTTTCTTGTCACGTCACTGCTCACGGCACAGAGGACGACACCCAGGATACCACTTGGCTGATCTGGGCACCAGTTGTTTGCCGGCACTCGCCTGTGAGGTATCTGATGTAAATTGGCAGAGATCGGTTTTCACGGAAGGGATGTGTTAGCTTTAATCTATTCAAACAGTCGAAAGCGCTGACTACACCCCACGGTGGTGCGTCACAAAAGCTCAGCCACAATGCCACCAGTACACACTCTCAGTATGAAAGACCTACAGAACAGATTCGATGGACTGTAGCAGATGGTTCTAACACGCTACTGTACTTGGCTTGGACGTTGACCAACAGGCAAGAAATAGGCTGCCTGGGGACTCGATCGTTCAGTTTGAGAAATGCGGAGAGAAATACAGTATAGAGATACAGATGGATACTGTACAGAGGCACTAAGCTGGAGGCTGTACAGAGATACAGAGATGGAAGCTGTACAAAAACAATGTGATGCAGAATGTACAGAGACAATGTGATGGAGGCTGTACAAATTCAATGTGATGGAGACTGTACAGAGACAATGAGATGGAGGCTGTACAAAGACAATGAGATGGAGGCTGTACAGAGACAATGAGATGGAGACTGTACAGAGAGAATGTGATGGAGACTGTACAGAGACAATGAGATGGAGGCTGTACAGAGACAATGAGATGGAGACTGTACAGAGACAATGTGATGGAGACTGTACAGAGACAATGAGATGGAGGCTGTACAGAGACAATGAGATGGAGGCTGTACAAAAAAAATGCGATGGAGACTGTACAGAGACAATGTGATGGAGACTGTACAAAGACAATCTGATGGAGGCTGTACAAAAACAATGTGATGGAGACTGTACAAAAACAATGCGATGGAGACTGTACAAAAAAAATGCAATGGAGACTATATAGAGACATTGAGATGGAGACTGTACAGAGACAATGAGGTACAGACTGTAGAGAGACAATGAGATGTAGACAGAAATGCAGATGCATACTATACAACAATAGTGAGATGGAGCCTACACAGAGGCACTGAGCCAGAAACTATACAGACAATGAGGTGGAGGCTATACAAAGACAATGTGATGGAGACTATAGATATACTGAGATGGAGACTGTACAGAGACAATGCGATGGAGACTGTACAGAGACAATGAGATGTGGACTTACAGAGATGCAGATGTAAACTGCACAGAAACACTGAGATGGAGACTACAGAGACACTGAGATTGAGAATGTACAGAGACACTAAGATGGAGACTGTAAAGGTATACAGATGGAGACTGTACAGAGACACTGAGATGGAGACTGTACAGAGACCCTGAGATGGAGACTGTACAGAGACACTAAGATGGAGACTGTAAAGGTATACAGATGGAGACTGTACAGAGACCCTGAGATGGAGAGTGTACAGAGAAACAGATGGAGACTGTACAGAGACACTGAGATGGAGACTGTACAGAGACCCTGAGATGGAGACTGTACAGAGAAACAAATGGAGACTGTACAGAGACATTGAGACGGAGAGTGTACAGAGACCCTGAGACAGAGACTTTACAGAGACCCTGAGATGGAGACTGTACAGAGACACTGAGATGGAGACTGTACAGAGACCATGAGATGGAGACTGTACAGAGACCATGAGATGGAGACTGTACAGGTATACAGATGGAGACTGTACAGAGACCCTGAGATGGAGACTGTACAGTGAAACAGATGGAGACTGTACAGAGATCATGAGATGGAGACTGTACAGAGATACTGAGATGGAGACTGGACATAGACCCTGAGATGGAGACTGTACAGGTACACAGATGGATACTGTGAAGATTCACCGCAGTAACACTTGAGAGCGACCTACCATCCAGGGAGAGCCAGTCATGCTGGGAGGAGGGCAGCGAGGGCAGAGCGCGGGCCTTGTACTCGAACACCACGGAATTGGAGATGATCTGGTTACTGACAGCCACCTGCAGTGTCACCAGCCCTGTGTCATGAGCTGCAGAGAGAGAGACTGACTGAGCATCAGGAGAGAGACTCTCCACTGTCACTCACCAGGCAACAGGCCATCCGTCAAGGCACGTCACACTCTGACTGCCCCTCTCACCAATCCCCCAGCCCGATGTAAACATCCAAGGATGAGTGACTTTATTTATTCCATGACAAGGCCTGGTGAAAATGGCGGAGGGGGGAGCAGCACAACATGCGGGCACTCTTACCAGGGCAGTAACAGCGCAGCACGCCAGGCTGGATCAGAGAGGCGGGGACGGAGATCTGATCGAACAGACAGCTGTAGCTGCTGTTAGCCTCCTGCCAAGGGCCTGTGATCAGCACCTTCACTCCACCCTGAGGAAACAGGCACGGATAAACGGCAGAAACCTCCAGGGCCACGCAAGCTGTTCTCTGCCAGCCTCACGCACTTCACAAAGCTCCGCCCTGGTGCTCAACCTGACATCTTCGAGACAGGTATGCAGAAAGAAAACTCCAGCAGAAACATGCCATTTTCTACTGTAGTGGTTGTGGTCGCACACTCTTTAACTCGAGTAAACCCATCCACGTTAATAGATTCGGTTCTCGCGATTAGCGTTGAGCAATGATTTATTTTTGTCTTTCTGTTGCCATCTAGTGGACACTACCACGAATAACAGCTTCTTTTTTTCTTTTTAAAATGTGTCTTCATTCGTACTGCAGGTTGCCATCTTGTGGTGTTTAGGCAAATTGCAGTTATGAGGTTCCATTTGAAACCAGCTAAAGAACGTCTAAAACAATTCCTGAGCAGAAAATTAATGATCAGTATAATTAATAGATGGAGTTATTTTTAGCAGAAACTGTACAAGAAATCTGATACATAAAATCAATACTATTTACTATCTATCAATACTACTAATACTATCAATACTATCAATACTACTTTGGTAGTCATATGACTATAACTATGTGTTCTGCAAAGCTGTTAACAGCCCATGTTTCTGTCCTTGTATTTATTGCCTTGTTTTGCTTTTAGAAAACTACTAACTTAGACAGGTGACTTAGACTACTGAAATTGCACCAGGTTTTGCTGTTAAAATCATAATGGACATTCAGGCAGTGTGCAGGACACCCACCTCTGGGTAGGACCACTCGGGGGAGTAGTCAGTGACCATGAAGAGCCTTCCGGTGGCCTGCAGCATCCCCAGCGCCCCCTGGGCCACAGCGGCAGACACGACCTCAGCCACGTGCATGAAGGCCAGGGAGCCGGCCTCCCCGGACACCCCTCCGGCTTGGGGACTGCAGCAGGTCTGCAGGCAGAGCTCAGCAGGGCTGTAGCCGGTCCCTCTCGCCCCCGTGTCCTCCTGACCTTGGGGTGCCGCCCCAGTGGAGCTGGCCTGGCCGTCAGCACCGCTGGGTGGGGCTACCAGCTGGTGTGCATACAGGGCCCCACCAGGTCCCACTGCCGTCCCTGCTCCATCCACGGCAATGAAATCGCTAATGAGGTCAGAAAACTGATTGCCGAAGGAGATGTCAAAGTGGTCCAGGCTGATCTCCAGGCCCCCACCACTGCCTGCTCCAGCCCCTGCTCCACCCAGGGCCTGGTGGGCACTGTAGAGTCCCTGTACCAGTCCTGCACCCTGCATGAGGGGCTGCAGCTGTTGTTGGGAAGCCCCAGAGCCACCAGAGGTCCCGTTGCTCAGTCCCCCTCCATCCCTGCCTCCTCCTCCAGCCCCGTCTGCTCCCTGCTGTAAGTAGTGATCGGCGCCCCCTTCTTCTCCGCCGCTGCCCCTGCAGGCCTGAAGGTGATTCCCGGATTTCATTAGGCCCTCTGCTCCATTCTCTGTGGCCCCTGTCTGGCCCACGGCTCCAGCACTGCCTGCCTGATCCAAGCCTACTACCTCCTCGTGCTCCGGGCCTAGGCCGGGGAAAGCCCCCTGGTACTGCAGGAGCTGGAGAGAGCTCGCCTGGCCAGTTCCTTCGGCTGGAGACCCACCATTGCAGCTGGGGGCCCTGTGCTGGCTCTGGTGGGTATGGTGATGGTGGAGGTGCCCGTTGCTGCTGGGGGAGTCGGTCCGGACCACCTGCAGGCCCAGATAAGCACCTGAGTCGTGGGAGTTGTGCTCCATTAGGTGCGACTTTTGTCCAGAGCCCTGTCGCCCCTGCTGGGATGGGCTGGTCTTGGGCGCCTCCTGGAGGAAAAAGCTGGGCGAACGGCTCTGGTGGGTAAGATGTGGGCTGGAAATAGATTGGCCATAGCCCCCTGAAGCATTGCCAGATGGGTACTCCTGCTTTGCATCAATGGCACTGAAGTCCATCTGCTCCAGAGTGGTGCTGGGACTTAGCCCACCACCAGAGGGCAGCAGAGAGCCCGCAGGAGTCAGAGTGAGGGAGCCCTGGGCCGAGCAGGTGCCCGCAGAGCCCGGCACACCACTTCCGCCGGTCACGGCCGAGCCCACTTGGTAGCCGCTTTCCTTGGCCAACTGCTGTTCGAAGGAGGTGTCCTCTGTCTTGATGTTCTTCACCAGTGAGGAGCTGAAGACGTAGCTGGAATCGGACAGCGGGGGAGAGCGCTGCAGGCCGCCGTTGCTGCTACTGCCGCTGCCCGAGGAGGATGAGGCGCCGGAGGAGCTGGGGTCTGCCTTCAGGCCGCTGCCACCATAGGTCTGGCCCTGCTTGGGATTGTTGAGGAAGCAGTCGGGGTCGAAATTCATGGCGGTCTCTGGCAGTTTGATGGCCCCAGAGTCCAGGCTGCTGGAGAGGACCAGCTCCTCGGACACACCGGCAGCGGACAGCATGGCCAGCCCATCCGTGGCACTGGCTGCACCCGCGTCGCCGCCTGCCCCGCCAGAGAACGCAAACTTGTGCCCATCCGAGGCGACGGCTAACACCAGGCCTTGGGAGGTGGCGTCAGGGCCCATGAGGTGGGAGCTGGGCCCGCCGGTGGGGGACATGCTGTAGACGGGGTCACCGGTCACCTCGGACATGAAGACGGCAGCACCCTGTGAGAGGCCACCCATCACGGAGGCCACATGGCCGATGCCCGCCACCACGGGGCTGTCGGCCATGTCGGGGTCGCTGTTGAGGCCGCTGCTGATGGAGACGGGCGAGTTCTGCGTGGTATCGGGAACCTCCACCTGGTTGGTAGAGGACACCTCCGTGCTGCTCTGGTGCAGCAGTGCTGGTTTGGGCACCTTGCCATTGCGTTTCTCACGGGCTCCGCCCCCGCCGCTGGCTCCGCCCCCTGCCCCTTTGCCGCTGCCGTGGCTGTGCTCCGTCTTGCCCTCAGAGACGTCATTGTTCTGCACCTCGGAGTGGGCCCCACCATAGCCACCGGAGCGCGGGTCCACCTTGGGCGAGATGATACGGTGCTTGGCGCTGTTGCACTTGTGATGCACGCTGCTGCCTGCGCCTGTGGTGGGGAGGAACAGACGGACACCGTTAAGACGGGATACGACTACTTCATTTTTTAGTTAAACCTGATTTAAAGTTAATCCTGTCAATTAGGAAGTACAATGTTTCAGGGAAGACCCTCTCATCAACATAGATAGCTGATGTCACACAGTTACCTCTGTGTAAACAAAGCTGGACTGTGGCTGAAAATCACAATAAAGTTTGACAAGCTAGGGGTGTAGGAGGGCGGTATTGGTTTGGCGGGGTACTTTGCAATGAATTTTGCTGAGCGGGGAAGGGGTGGGGAGCAGGGGTCCATAATAAATCTCACCAGCCCACCAGTAAAATCCCCGGTATGCCAGGTAGCCAATCCAGCCTGTCCATACACCATTTCAATCAGTCGCAAAATATAGTACCAAGGAAATAATGCCTGTCACTCACACTCAGTAATAACTGGCTAATTTCTTCATTTTAGCTTCCAAGAAAAACACCACAATTTCAACACAAATAGTTCCATTCCATTTACAAGGATAACACTGTGGGCACTCTTCATGTTTGCTACACATATTTGTTCACACAGGATTCGTTCCAATCCTGGATGCCAAAAGCTGTTGGAATCTGCCAGGGTATCAAATCCTGCTAATTTGACTGGTGAGTGAAGTGTTAGTCGGCATGTATGGGTTCTGTCTGACATTTCGGTTATACCTCATTACACTTCCATGTTATTATGAATCTTCATTACTTTTCCATGATTACATGGGAAAATTGATTGAAAAATTGAAAATTGAAAATTTCATGGATTGATTACAGATCGCCTTATAGTTTCATGTTGCATTTCCCTCAGTACATTTCTAAATGTTACCCGTTTCATTTCCAGAAATTCCCCAGCTTATTCTTTTCTGTGTTGTGTTGCTGCATTGTTGTTTCTCTGTTACATTTCTGAATCATTTTCCCTTGTTGCATATTTATGGGTTGTTTTTTCATTATGGTTCTATGTTGCATTTCTGTGAGATGTTTGTCACTCGTTCTATTTCCAGACAATTCCCTGATTTTCAGTTACGATCCCTCCTCATGCTCCTCAGTTAAACACACAAGCATCTACTTACAAATACGTATGCAGAAATGGGTACGCCCCCAAAAATCCTAAACCAGTGGAGAATTACCAATTACAAACAAACTCCATTTCTAAGCAATAAAAATGTAGCAGGATTACATTTTCGGACTGCTCAGCTGTTAGCAAAATCACCTTTACTTCAGGACTAAGTAATGATGAACGTTACTCGCAAAGTCACTGAGCTGATGCCACAGGCCACATGATTGTCAACTGCTTCCACTCTCAGGGAAATCCCTCAAAGCCAGATGACAGTGCAGGCTTTCCTCACACAGGGGTTTCCTGCCTTTTTATACACTCCCATGGTGGGCCTCCCAGGTACCAGACATCAATCCCTGCTCCATTTTAACATTTCACAGCCGCCTCTTGTCGATTGTCAAGTGGGAACATGGAAGCAACGGTGCTCCTAGATCAGCAGCCTAATTTAAAACGACAAGCCTTCCTTGATATATTTATAAAAGGTAAATACCGAAATGAGGGAACGGATTGCCATGAGGATGGGCCGGTTTTGAATGCATTTCCATCGAGGCCCGAAATGGCTGTTTTCTTCCCCCATGTCACCATTTACTGAGTTTGGTTCTGTGAGAGGACGCGGTTCAACTGCCCAATCGATGGGGCGCACCACGCGACGAACGTGATTCTGACCATTTTCCCCTTTTGGGTTTTCTTCGGTAGCAGAACCCAAAAGGGAACCGAACCAGGGCCTTTTTGTGTAAGATGGGGATGAGTGGACAGGCATGGTGGGAATGTGGAAGCCACCACCATGCACTGAAGGAGCACATGCCCTTCATGAATGCTCCTCCCATGCAGACTCTTAACCCTACGAAGACATTGACCCTTAAGGCAAGGTTGGAGAATATGTCCATGTGACCCTAACCCAGGCCATCCCCGGCCCCGCGTAGCTCTGCACTGCGCGCCTGTTATCCCCTCTTTCCTTCCTCCCTGTCATCTCGCCTGCCGCCCTGCCATTGCCCTACCCTCGCTGCCAGCCCTTACCCAGAGTGCCCGTGCAGAGACAGTTGTGTGTCCGAGGGGGCGGCTTGGTCTGGTGGCTGTCCAGTATCTGCTGCACCAGCTGCTCCACAGAGAAGCCGGAGCTGCTGTTCCCGTTGCTGCAAGTCCACTTGATGCCATGAACTGCCGGGAGAGAGGAGACACAGTCGTGAGCCGCTGCGCCACACGGCCCGCCAGCCACACCACGTCCCTGACCCGCCCCTACCCTGCAGCCCGATCCCCCCGCTGCAGGGAAGACCTGCGATTGGGGCTCAAAATATCTTGACCTTCTTGTCTTCCATATGGAGAGGAAGGTCACCTCTTCACTCCCTGTCCTCAAAGCTCACATCATCAAAACGCTCCTTTTGCAATGGCAGCCTAATCCCACAAATGCACGTTTACTTCACGTAAAATAGTTGTTTCTACAAAAGAAACAAAAATACTATTTCCTGTGATCAGCATCATAATTACAACTAACTTTCACCTGTTCAACGGGATCATCCATAAATCCACTTCCTGTTTCTTTTGTGGCTTTGGCCAGTCATTGGTTAATTAGGAATGCGGAACCAGCCCCTCACTGGTCACTGAGTGTTGCAGAATCTTTCAGAGTAACAAGGTATTGGGCACTACTGGCCACTTTCAGACCCCATATTACAGGCATCCAACATTTTTTGGCACCCTGAACACTCTGGGTATGTTTTTGTCTCTCCTTAGAACATCTTAGTGAAAACACACCTGAGCTAAACTGGTCCATCCTTCTAAACTTCTGCACACACCCTTTCACTAAGTTACTTTGCATAAAAACACCCTGTTAATGATTCATATTGATCTCTCTTTTCCTCATCTTGCAAAGTTTTATCAGCATCCATCACTGAGAATTTGACTGATTATTCCTGAGTCTGTTCTGCATAATTGTTGATGCCTTGAATGTTTCCTGAGATCAGTACTGGTGTGTCACTGATTCTGGTCCATACTGATTCCTTCAGCACTGCCTGAGATGCTTACTTTAAGAGCTGGGGAGGCAGATAACGAAAGCACAAGTCAAATTGTCGCATAGAGACATCTGCTGGCAAGGTGGTGGAACTGCAGGTATCAGTGTAACCGCCAGCTCTTCGTCTGAAGGTGACATTCCTGTGCACAGCAGGTGCAGCGATGGGGAGAAACTGACAGAGAGGAACAGTCTGCTCCAGATGAAATGGAAGTCGATTTGTGCTACACCTTCCCTCTGCACAGGTAACATTCAGGCAATGTTTCCTTGCACCAAAACCTACTGCCATCACTGATACCAGATCTTGCCACATTACAGAGACAGCTACTGCTGTGTGTAATCTCCCTGCAGAAACAATAACACAAGAAAATGCATCCATATTATCGCAGCGACCTAAAAGTCAGCAGACTTTGCATATAGCGAGGAAACACAGAGGGCTTTAACTCCGCTCTTGCACAGCTCCGTGTGACTCGCACCAAACAGTCATAAATAAATGCCGTCACATGGACATATTTCTGCCGAGGGCCGCCTGAGCAAAGCCAGACTGACTACTGGGG
Organism: Mormyrops attenuatus; assembly: GCA_026777985.1. NCBI lineage: Eukaryota > Metazoa > Chordata > Actinopteri > Osteoglossiformes > Mormyridae > Mormyrops > Mormyrops attenuatus. Next base: position 1,870,202 of record JAODKC010000107.1, on the reverse strand, counting down.
ATGTTGCACAAACATTTTCGAGCCGGACCAGTAACAGGGCTCATTCCGCTGATCTACTGCACTCAGAAAGCAGGAGAATCGAGGGAAGCGCAATTTCACTGAATAAGGGATATACAATATCTACACAGCGTCTCCAGTGAACTGTTGTACGCATTTATTAGGCGGAAAGATCTTCTCAGTCTACTGGTTATGCTGCAAAATCCGCACAAGTTCAGTAAATAAGGGATATACAATATGCTTAAGGTCTCAAGTGAAATAGCGCACACTCTTATTAATGCTAGCTGCTTAGCATGCTATCTTATCCCAGGCAGCTGTGAGCCTACAGCCTGTCTTTACATCTACAGAAATTGTAACACACAGTTACAAGGGTACAACAGCTGAGCCCTATAAACAGTTCAGGTGACAGCACACACAGTCATGCACACAAGGCCACCTCACCTAACCACACTCGCATTCTCATGCTCCGAATTTAATGTTGGCACCCACACAGCATTGGGCTCATGGCCAGAGTCTGGCTATCAATATCAATAAGAGAATGCTCTGGAGAAGGTCCTATCCTGTCTAAATTGCCGGCCCCTTGTCACAGAGACCCGCCCTGTCTGAAAGGCCAGCCCCTTGTCACAGAGGCCCGACCTGTCTGAAAGGCTGGCCCCTTGTCACAGACACCCCGCCCTTTCTGAAAGGCCGGCCCCTTGTCACAGAGACCCGCCCTGTCTGAAAGGCCGGCCCCTTGTCACAGACACCCCGCCCTTTCTGAAAGGCCGGCCCCTTGTCACAGAGTCCCGCCCTGTCAGAAAGGCTGGCCCCTTGTCACAGACATCCCGCCCTTCCTGAAAGGCCGGCCCCTTATCTCAGAGGCCCCGCCCTGTCAGAAAAGCTAGCCGTTTGTCATCAAGGCGCCCTGCCATCCACCTCCATCCTTAACAACCAGGGAGCTTCTACTGAGCCAACCAAGCGAGTGGCTTCTGAAGCCTGCCTTTAAGATAAAGAAATTAACCAGTTTAATTCGCTCCACTGAATACTAATCATTTCTCCATCGAAAATCAGGTATTTTTAATGCTGGGCGATAAAGGCTGTCACAAAGCATTATGGGGCGTCGGTGCTAATGCCTAATTTACGAAGTGTTAGAACGGAGTGAGTCAGGCCGCCCCAGGCTATATTCGACCCACAGTACTAACGCATGTTTCCAAACACTCGTCTCTGAGTCTCTTTCATGCATCAGAACCCCGACAGGAGAACGGATCACACCAGGACAAGTAAATTATTTACGTCTCATAGTTATGGCATTTCGCACACTGCATGTACTTTGGTGCTCCTGTTTGCTAGGTGTCGGTCCCTTTAGGGTTCGTGTATTTGGGTGCCGATGTGCAGCTCGCCCGTGAGTAAAACACAGACGACATATTTTCCATTTGTCCGTTTCCCCTGCCACTTGGATTTGGTAAATTGCATGCTTGCAGCTCCTCACTGCTGCCACTTGGGGGCAGTGATGCACCACGGCAAATTCCACCGTGTTACTCAGTGAAGAAGCATGAAATGGGTTGTTGCCTTTTGGTACTGTACAACAGCTTGCTCTTTTCCCATGTCCTAATGATTCACAATTTTAATGACAATATGGATTACCATGGTCTTGATTTAAAGTTTCCAGTGTAATGGATACATCGGTTTTACAGCAGGCGCAGGAATTGTGCCTCGGAGGGATTGTCATAGAGGCACTTTAGAAAATCACCATACATGCAAAGGAACAGGGCTGTTACCCAAACCCTGGTCTTTATTGTTTTTGGGGTTGGCTGATCACAAAGATTTGCAAAACGATTCTTAAAAATAAACAGCGGCACGCCTTGCTAAACACTTTATTTTCTTAATATAGGGAGCTTGTCCATGTGGCCACTGCATCAGGAAGATGGAGTCAAGTAACGTAGGCCACACTCCTCCTCCTGCACTGCCTTTCGGGCCCCTGTGGGGCCCCTCTGTCACTATGGTGCCTCTCTATCTACATGGGGTTCCACATGACATGATGCATCCCACTGAAACCAGGCGCTCCGAGAGCAGCCCAAGCACCCTGTCAAGCAGGGCCACCAAAAACCTCTGAGTTCCCCGATTCCGGTCCTGGGGGGCCAGTCTGCGACACAGTTTGCAGATTTCCCTGCTCAGACACACCTACTAAACCTGACAATTGGCTCTTGAGCTGAATAAGTTGTGTTTGAGCAGGGAAATCTGCAAACGGTGCTGCAGACTAGCCCCCCCAGGACTGGAATCGGGGAAGCCTGCTCTACAACCAGGTCAGAGGCTGGTTATGTGTATGAAAGAGGTAATTAAACAAACAGTGCAGCAGTTAAAATGAGTCACTGTTTAGCAGCTGAATGCCATGTCAGCATAAGAGTCCTCTCAACCATTACTGCTAAATTTCTACTAGTGCTGAACCACAGTAGAGGTGGGGGTGTGTGGGGGTGTCACGGGAAACTCACACATGGGCTTGAGTTGGCCAATCAGCTCCTCCTTGGTCCACTTGGCCCATTCCTTCTCTAGCACTCTGGACAACGATTGGCCCAGTGCTGACATTCTGGACAGAGATTGGCCCAGTGCTGACACTCTGAACAGGG
>JAODKC010000107.1:1854811-1867581 GCA_026777985.1 Mormyrops attenuatus | reverse complement strand
CCCCCCCCCCCCCCCCCCCCCCCCCCCCCCCCCCCCCCCCCGATTGCTGCGCAAGAATACCGATCCTGAATCGAGACAATTATGGGAAATGGCCGTTGCCAAGTAAGAATGTGGGTTGTGTGGACAAAACCCGGAGAACCAATGGCCGGCAGGCCGTCACACGCCAGAAGTGTCAGTGCCCAAAAATGGGGAAGTCCTCTTCCAACAACGTCACACATGCGACGCACACGTGCATCCAGCAACGTCACACATGCGACACACACATACATCCAGCAACGCCCATGTAAAGCAAACACACCCAATTAACACCAATGCGTTTACCAAGAAGGGGATCCCGGATTCTACTGGCTGCAATAATTACCTCGATATATTACCTGATTTGAAAGGTTATGAATAATTGTCACTGTTTAAATCACGTCGGGACACTGCGAAATGCATCTGTGTCGTCGAGGCATTCTGTTTGATTACGGTGCAGAATAAACAGGCTTAGGGGCATTCGTGCATCCTGCCGTGTTTGGGTGCCGGCATGCATACGTGAGCTCCTCAAAACAGACACACGGATGCACACACACGTTTGTGTTCATTTCTTGGTAACACTTCGCTTGACGGGGCACAAATGATAATATTACTATGTATTACTTAACCACAAACAAAGTCTTAGTTACACCATGATCTCATGTTAATTTATCATTAATGAATCGTGATGCATCTTTTATTCCAAGCAGTTTCTATATTTGTTACTAAATCTGTTAATTCTGTAAATCTTAACGACTGAAGGAACTACTAAGGAACTGCTGAAGGAGCCAGCCATGAATAACGTGAAATACTGATCTCATGTTTGTTCATCATTAATGAATCGTGATGGATCTTTCATCTCAAGTAGCAACTATATATGTTTGAGATTTTTTTCATAATTTGTACTTCAGTAGTAACTGGGTTATTATTAAGTATTTGTCTGTCAAAAAGTGCTACCAACATATTTAACCTAACATTTCACTGTAGGCTGACTTAGGCCTCTTACATATCAGCAGTTCATGGCATGTTATATGGCCTTGGTGGGCTACACTGAGCCCACGTGAAGCCCCCCCGCCTTGTGGGCTGCACAGCTTTGGCTCCAGGTCACTGTGCCTCGTCAAGTAAAATATTACCCATATGTTTGTGAGGACCGTCCAGTCATTCCTGTGGGAAAAACCCTAATCCCAACAATGACGACCTTAACCCCTACCCAGCCCTAACCTTAACCATAACTAACCAAACAAAATACAAGACTTTTGGCATTTTCAGTTTTTTGATTTTTATAAAATTGAGTTTCCCCTATCACATTTGGTAGACATTTGGTCCCCACAATGTAATATATAGATAACCACACACACACATACACACCCGCTCACACTTGTCGGTTATACCTATCCTTATGGGGACCGCTCATTCATGGGAAAAATGCTAACGTTAACTATTACAACCTTAACCCCCACCCTGCCCTAACCATAACCATAAGTAAGCAAAAAAAATACGAGACCTTTGGCATTTTTACTTTTTTGGTTGCATTCACAGATATAAAATATAAATATATAAACCTAATCCACACACACTCACACACGCACACACAAACTTTGTGGATGGACTCAATGAAAAAAGAAATAGTGGCAACATCTGTTTGACTCTTCTCTGAAGCGCCATCATTGCTAAGCGGCCAATAAATCAGGATGCCCCTGGTTTGTGGTGACCTTTGGCCTGTTTCATCCATCTGGTGCATGGAGGTTGGCAGGAGAGGCCCAGGCCTCAAGACCCCTCCTCACTGGTGAGGGTGGGACAGACTGGCCTGGTGCCCAAACTCCTTCTCTCTCAGATCCTATTCAGTTGTCGCATCAACAAAGACACCCAAGCAATAGCTTCCGCTTCACCATGGCTTATATGTTTATTTATCCAAAAAAACAATCAACTGAGAAGATAGGATCAGCCAGTCCCTGGAGCAATTGGGGTTAAGGGCCTCACTCAGGGGCCCACCAGTGAAACCTTCCAATCAGAGGAACAGCAGCCTAACCCAGTGAGCCACACACCATTTATGATGAGAGGGGGTCATCGCTCACAAGCCCCACCTAGACACTCACCATGCTATACGCTGTGATGTAACATCAAACCCAAAAACAATTTACAGCATCTGCCTTGGGACCAGGAGACACCTAGTCCATGAAAACTCGTCTCCACTCTGTGCTTCAAGCTCTGAGGAACTTTCAGAAATGTACAGAATTCTGAGACAAACTATAGATGGTCTGAAACCCTTCAGGTTTCATCCACTTTTCAAATACAAGGGATGCCAGATTAAATCAGCTGTTGAGGGTAAATCCTTTCGGATTGACCAAATGGGTTTTTTTTAATGAATAACCGCTCAGCTGAAGCCATCGGTGGAACACGAGTCGATACGAAATAACTTTCCCATTTAGGTCGTCGATGGGCCCAGGGCCTGTAGGCGCAGCCTGCCGCGGCGGGGGTTGTGCCCCGTGAGGCGGCACCGTGACTCTCCCAGATGGCGTGACCAGCTGTAGAGGTCCCTGGGGACCGCCCTTAGCGCCTGAGTCACACCAGATGCACATGAACAAATGCACAGGCAGGCATGCGCCCGCCTACAGACGCGCATGCATGCACGAGTGTACCAGATACACATGCACAGAGACAAACACACAAAAGGCTGCAACAAAAACAGGCCCAGGTAAACATACATGTTGATATAGATGCACGAACAGCCACAGAGAGACAAACGCACACATAAAACTACATAAACAAGCACACACATTCACAGGACTGCACACACGCAAAAACAAACAAGCGCATACAAACTCACTCACACAAAGACGCATTAGCCAAAGTGACATTCACGGGGACTTCCATTGACTTCCATTGTTATTTGATTAATGACTGCTCAGCGTAACCACCCAAACAGAGAATGAAAACCTGTAACAAAGCCTTGGCACATTTTTGTATTTTACTTTAAGAAAGGTGTTTCTCTCGTGAGGGTGCAGCCACAGCAGTGTTCTTTCGCAGATTTTCCTACATTCTGGAGACAGGTGTCCTGACGAGACAGAACAATTTGTCCCCACAAGACAGTTAAACCTATCCAAACACACACGCAGATCCTTGAGAGAAAAGAACAAATAAATCCACGTATTCGCTCACTCAAAGCGATAAGCGCCCCTGTGCATGTGAGCCAGTCACCCACGCACCTGTGGAGAGGAATCTGACTGCCACCCACACACAGGCACACGCAGATACTACCACCTTAATAAAACCGCTTCCCGTCCGCATGGCGGGTCAATCCACATGCTTTGCCATAAGAAGCCAAACTCTGCAGCCGTCGCAGCAGAAGCCAGCTGCTAAGGTGGACATTAGCATCACTAATCGACTATCGGCTGTAAATCCGTGCGTGAGACAGAGGAGCCAGTCATTTCGCCACTCAGAGAGCACTTTTACATCATATTTAGCACTCTGCCGTTTCCCTGCCCCCCCCCCCCCACTGAGTGAGGGACAACACAATGAAAATGTAAAATGCCACATACATTTATCAGGCCAGTAATTTCATTTAATTTCCTGCTGGCTGCTCTCCCTTCCACTGTGTAATGTCTGGAATTTGCCATTCCAAAACGAAAACAAAAAGTCATGGGGGGAAACTTCTGTGAGACTTCCCTGGGAAGATCTGGGCACATTAATTTCTCGATCACCTACCGATACGATGTCAAGGGTCCCATCCAGTGCCGGGTCACAGACCTGCTGATTCTGTGGGCCTACTACAGATCTGAGTTGTTCAGGATATTATATATAAATATATAATCAGTTTGAGTAACATAAAATGAAACATAATATACGGAAAAATATTTCAATGAATCTTTTATTTGAACAACCTCAAAATAATTGATTTATTGAGGAGTCGCCATTTCCATCTCCATGCCAAAGTAGGTGGAATTACCTGGCAGTGTGGCACCACAAACTTAGGGGTAGAAATTTCCGGAAGGAATACCACCCAGAATGTTTCGCTGATCTTGGTGAACTGCAGAGCAGAAATCAAATTTTATGCAGTTCTTTAAAAAATGATTTCTCCCCCCCCCTTTGAAAGGGACGCTTACATAACGTAATATCTGTAATTGCCACAAAAAAGTATTTACAGCAGCCGACAACAAATAGAAGTAAACAGATATTGAATTGCAAATCTAATTATAGCCACCGTCACTTTTATTCAGCAGTATAGATTTTCCAGTTTATAATAATTAGTACTGTGATTGTAATAAAGGAAGCTTTCTGGACTGCAGAGGACATGTGAAAGCATAATGAATGAGCATGAGCATGTTCTAACAAGGTCTATGAGACGTGACCCAAGTGAGCCGGTTGCCGGAGCACCAGTTCGGATTGGAACAGTTCCAGAAGCTTCTCCCAGTGGATTTTTGGGAAAAGCTCTACTTTCGTAGTGTAACAGAGGCTCCTAGCTTTCCCAGCCACTCGACACATAAAAAAATGCTGCACCAACTTAGGTAGCAAGCCTCTAATTGAGCAGGATGGGCTGAATGACCTACTGTAGGCTCTAATGGTTCTCATGATCAAAGTTAGCATGATTAGCGTAAGGTTCGGTGCCGCCGTACCATGGCAACCTGTTCCTAGGTACCGATGCTTCCAGAATCCGCAAGCCTTCTGCATCACCTCGCTCTCAAACGCACAGACGCGCTCGCCTGCCTTCTCTCCCAGGCACATTAAGTGTATTAGACCGGCGCCATGGGGGCCCCCAGGACTAGCGTGTTCCCGTCGCGGCAAATAGGACACGACCGGCAGAACTGCACTTGTTAATGGCCCAGTCTGCGTACCCACTCAGCACCGGCTGAAAAAGGCCGAGCTGAATGCAGCCAATGTTCACGCGCAGGGCGACAGTCCCGTCGAGGGGAAGCGTTTTTAATTAAGCCAATCCCGGGCGAGAGACTGAGAGTCTGCTGGGAATGGGGATCACCGGCCTGAACTCTGCCCTGATACAACCCTGCAGAGATCCTTCACAGATGTGTGTACGTCAGGAGTAAGATAGAGGAAAACAGGAAGATGATCTAGGCCAGCATTGGTTTTCTGAGCTATTCCTGACTATTCCTATAAGCATTTCCAAAAATACACACTTCAGTATCACACCGTTTGCTGGTAATTTTGTTGCCTGCCATTTCTGTGTTTAATTGAATTTCAGGACCCCCAATTTCATGATGTCAACGCTTTTTTTGTGTGTGTGTGTGTCAGCACTCACGACTGGTTTTGTAAGAAATCGTCACTTGCTGGCTGCCCAGCCAGGTGGCGTTGTCCCAGGTGTTCTGGGGCTGACCCTGATATGTTGGACAACAGAATCGGCAGCATATCTGTGGTCATCTGTGATGGATCTTCAGATCTGCTGGGTCCCAGCTCATGGGAAGTGCCCACTGGGACTACAGCCCGTTGGCACTACAGACCTCAGGATGGGACGTCAAACTCTGCCGAAGGCTTTCTGGCCCGGAAAAGAGAACGGACTGAAGGGGGAGGGAGTATCAGTGTGTGGGAGGGCAGATCTGACTGCTAGATAAGCATAAGGGTCTCTATGGGCATACTGGAGCCATTCTGGTCTGGTCTGGTCTGGAGTGTCCCCCCCCCCATCAGAACGTGATACTAGACCACTGGAGGGGGTGTGCATGTGACGATGTGTCATTTCCACGGTAACTAATGGGTTGACCCGTCCACATTTCCATGGCTTAACTGTCGACTGAGTCAGATCTTAAAGCTCAGTAGAATAGGGCTCTGTGCCCAGATCTGGAAGGCTGTGGGATCGAATCCCACGGTCTGGCAGCATAATCATGTCACCACTGGGCCCTTGAGCAAGGACCTCAAGCCCAGCTGCTACAGGGGTGCCGGATACTGGTCAGAGGTGGGTAATTCAGGTCCAGAGAGTAAAAGTTCAGATCAAATTTCAACCAACCTGTTGAGTATAATGAGTCACAGTCACAGAGTACTCAACTGGTTGGTTGAAACAAAATCGTGGTCTGGACTTTTACTCTTGGGGCCTGAACTACTCACCTCAGATGCTGGTTGACTCTGCTCCCTGACCCAAAGCCTTCCTCATTTATATGTCTGCCAGCCTGGCCAACTTAAGCTGGTTGTAACAGCATGACCAGTTTGATAGGCTGGACACACCAGCATGACCACCTGGTGACCCACCCAGTTAAACCATCAAATAGCAGCCAGAGCTGGGACCTGACCGTCTTAGACCAGTTAAAACCAACAATCAGTGTAAGCTGGTTTCTAGATGGTTTTCTCAGCAGGGTGTTTGGGAAAAAACTGGCTGCTTAATAATGGCAAATGCAAGTGCACTCTAGAGCACCAACCCCGTACACGGTTGGCGATTCCTAGTCTGATGTCGACCGCAGCTTTAAGTCCCCCTGCCGTCAGATGCGTGATCTGGGTTAACCCCGTCGCCGTTTGGCACCAGCACAGCGGGATGGATGGAAGTGCTGAACTTTAGAGGGATGAACCAGTCCCCGGTGCAAGATTAAGGGAAGAACCGGGAGCACGGCCACTTTGAGAGGAGGTAAGAGAGCGCGGCAGACGAGCACCCGCCCTCCCCGCTTTCCCAGCAGGACATTAAGCAGAGACACGGGGCGGGAGCCGCTCACAACTACTTCACTGCATCTTCAGAGGAGATTCTGGGTATTGTGCACACCTCTGGCATCTGCTCCTCCTCCTCTTCCTCCTTTTGGCCGGCGCCTACTCCATCTATAGCTGCCACTGTCTCTTCTCCACAAAGAAAAGGGCAGCGCCATAAAAAAGGACAGCTGAAACATTCCAAGAAAACAGAGGCGGCGGGTGCCAGGCGAGGCCGAGAGCCCTGACGGGAGCCAGGGCGGGGCGAGGTAGGCCAGGACTCTGATGTTTAATTCAGCAGTATGTAATCACAGAACCGCGGTCTGGATGGAACTGACTGGGAGGAGGAGGGCAGAGGAGCTGGGAGCTGCACGTGCGAGCGGGAGGAGATGCTGCTGTGCATGCTCGTACGGGAGTCCTGGAAGGAGTGGTCTGCGTGGAGGTCCATCCTTGCCAGTTGATCCTGAGAGACCTTGTAGGTGCTGTCAAGACACTGAGCGTCTCCTTTGAGCCTTACTTCGAACCCCCGCCCCATTAATCTGGAATGTTCACTGCTCATGCTACATAATACAGGAGACACAGAGGAATCAGAGAGTCTGATCCAATCCCAAGCAGTGCTGGCCTCCAGCAGCTCCTAGGGACCGCAGCGCATGCATCAGGAAGACTGCAATGTCCCCACCCTGCATCTCTCACCCCATAGGCTCCGCCCTGTTCCAGCCTGCATGTGGCTCCGCCCCTTCAGGCTGTCCCTGCCTTAACCCTAGGACAGGAGTGTGTGGAGAGAGATTCTCTATGCAGAATGTGGACCCACAAGGTCCCTGGGTGGAGGGTGTCTCCACGGAGATGGGGCCTATCTGTGTGTCACACCAGCCCTGCGCAACTACAAAATAACCACAACAAAACAACACAGAGCTGCAGTCTCCTCAGTCAAACCTACTTTTTAAAAATAGATGGGTCTATTGGGCATTGGAGCAGAGACAAGAAGGTTGCGAGACCCAGTGTGCAGGCTTGGAGGGGGTCCCAGCAGATTTCCCCTGTCTGCGACGCAGGCACAACAAACAGACACATTAAAACGCTACCCTGCCACTCATAAGACGGAAAGCTGGCTCCGTTGCCTAGCGACCGCCGCTGTGTATTTTTTCTTATCTTAACCCCAAATTCCATATGAAAAATAGAATGAAAGACAGTCGAGGTAGAGATGGGATGGGGAGGGGGGCAAGACAGGTGAAACGCAAGAAGATTAAATGAAACAGCGGAGGAAGAGAAAAATAGGTAGAGAGGAGAAATTTAGGATTTGCTTTTTTCTGTTTTAATAGGCCCTGCGTATTTGACTTCCGGATACTTCCAGAAGTGTCGGCTTCTCCAGGGGCAGCCTGGACCACAGATCTCAGCATGAAGGTTAAAAAAAGAAGGATAAAAGAGAGATGACATTTTATGAGATGCAGGTCGGCAGTTAGGGGACAGCTGACGGGTGTGAGCCAATAACTGGGAGGAGGTTCGGAGTTTACTGGAGAGGAATTCCCCAGTGAGACTGCCAGGAATATGCTATTTATAATTTCCAAGTGAAAAAAAAGGACAAAAAAAGTCTAGTACACTTGTTCTTTAAATCTGCAGCTTGTACCCTGGAGAGTGACAAACAGTATATTACCCTTGTTGTGGTTGGGACACCAAACATTAAAAAACATTAAAGAACATTTTTTAGAAAGCAAGCCCTTCGGAGCGACAGACTCCCAACATGATCACATGCATAACATGGCCACCTTGCCCACAAGTCTCAAATGAGTGGGTACTGTGTGTTATGTGTGTGTATGTGTGTGTGTGTGTGGGGTGGGAGGCATACCTGGTAAGGCAGGCAGGGAGGGATAGCGTGTAGCATTATACAGCAAAGGCACCCCACGCGTGCGGATGTACATACAAACGGCAGCGCTATCTCCTGCAACCAGCTGCCATCAAAGAGCCCCCCCTACCCCCCCACCGAAAACAAATTGAGGGCCATGAAAGAGCCCGGAATGTCTCAAGCCGTCTGTGGCGTAATAGGAATTTAATTGGGACCATCAATAAAGTATTAATCATTTAAGGGCAGCTGCTGAGGCAGCAGTTTGCCGAGAGCCGCCCGGGGAGGGACTGGCATTAAAAGTTTGCAGGTGACCCTGTGAAGCGACAAGAGCGAGCGCAGGGGGGCTGGGAACAGGGAGGCAGGCACTCGCTTCGCACAGTGTCGCCGAAGAGCATGAGCGGCCTAGCTACATTGTGAAGCCTTTAGTCAGAAGCTACCGGAATGTGACAGAGCAGAACGTAGGGAGCAAGTCACTCGTGATCAAAATAAAACTGGGAGCCGGAGCTGGGGCCCAATTTCGAAGGTCCGGCTCAGCGGTTAAAGGCTCTCCAGTATCAATTATACATCGAAGGGCTCTGAGCGTTATTCCCGACAGGAGAAACACATCCGGGGGGCTGTCGGAGCGTGGCGGAACTCGAGGACGGCACGCCGGGAGAGCATGCTTCCAAAAATTCATCAGTGGGAGGAAGGAGAACCTTGATGCCTCTCTTGGTCGGGTGTGAAGGCTGAGCAGATGAAACCTTCATGAATTCCACTCTGAAGGCGAGGGTGCTTTTTGAATAAAATATGTCTGACGGACGTGCTGTCAAACACCAGCTGCAGTGGCAGCAACAAGAACGACTAAATGAGGATGTGCCAGAATCGAAGCCTGGCATGATCCCCAACACTGAGCTTTTGTTCCTGCACCGTCAACCCTAGACCTCAGATGAGAGACCTAACTCCTGAGCCCCAGTTCTAAGCCCTTGAGCCGAGACCTTGGTGTCCAGACCTTGGACTGAGGACTGAACCATAGAACTGGGATGCTGGATCTCTAACTGTTGATTCTAGACTTTGCATTCTATACTGTGAACTCCAATTTGGCCTGGAGATTCAGGACTGTGGACTCAAGGTCCTCTGACTGTGCAAAGCGGGAGTCTAGACCATGGACCCAGACCTGGGACACGGACAGAGTAAGGAAGGGAGAGACCAGTGACTGCAGAGGTATCCTGCATTCCAAGGGATGAGGCCACAGCTGATTGTGCTGCGCAGATTTACACCTGTGCTGATAACCTTAAAAGGTGGTACACATTCTCCCTGTCTGGGCATATTAGGCTGCATGTCGGTCAGAGGAGCACCAGCCCGACCGGGACAGCGGGGAAGTACGGCCCAGCGCACACGGCAAGGCTGTTGGGGGGGGGGTCACAATTATCAGAGCTACTCTGGGCACAAGAGAAGGTGGTGGGAGCCACACACACACACACACATACACACACATACACACACACACACTTCCTCAGAGAAACAAAAAACTCATATGCTCACATAATAGTAAATACAACATATACACATATTTTATAGTATATACAGTGTATACACATAGACATTCACACACATACACACTTACACATCGATACACACCTGTACCTGGCATATGTGTGCAAATCCGCATATAGCCACACATACATGAGGCGTGCAAAAACATTGCTTCTCACCAAATTGCTCATGCGGCCTTTTAGCGGCACAGTACTCATGCCAGAATTGATTCGTGGCGTCCACAATGGGAACATTAGGGGAAATGATGTCATCAAACGGCGTAAATCTTCAAAGCCGGGACCGGCAGGGGAGCGAGCCTCTTTGATGTGGCTCCTGGGGCCCCGGCCCATTCGCTGGCAAAGGAACGGAGACGAAACCCGCCAGAGCGTCGGGCCCTGAACCCACCTCCCTTTGATCAATACTGAATCCTAATTAATCAGGACAGTCCCATTTCGCTAGCAGCCCCCCAGCCCCTCTCTCTGTGCTGCACAGCTACACCTCACTGTGCTCCACTCCTGACCAGTTATGTAAGTCCTTTCCTGAGAACCACATCCAATACATAACCCTTGAAATCTCATCTCGTTCCTTGTCATCCTCTCTTTCACCAGAGGCTTCTTTCCCTACATTGTCAGACAGGCCAGGGTTGGTTCCTAGTTTAAAAAAAGATTCTACTCTTCAACTGTCATTTGTGAAAGAAAAAAAATACAGTTTCTCAACCCTCATTCACCCCGATGACTTTTATGCAGACTTTCTCTAAACAGCGACCTTCTCCTCTTGCAGAAGATCTCCTGGGTTTCTTGCACTTTGAGCCAATCTCTACATAAAGGCAGATATGGTTCAAAGAGTTCTCCTTCCTCTGAAATCTTCCTTCTGGATCTTTCTGTGGTTTGGCTGTGATAAATCTCCAACTCTTCATGTAGCCCCCTTCCAGTAAAACAAGTCACTCTGTACAAGTCTCCTTGAGAAACAGTTTCTGCCAATCAACTCGCGCTGAGTTGGGTGTCCCTCAAGGCTCAGTCCTTGGCCTACAGACCTTTTTTCAACAATGAATCCCTGGCACCGCTCGCAGCCGTAAAGCATTATGTCACCATTAAGTTGACATTCCTTCTTTCCATTATGATATTAGAAAAAAAATTCACCTCTTAATATCTGGCATATCCTCTCATTTTCAAGGTGATCACCACTAATAATATTCCTGGGAAACCTGCTCTTCTCCCTTCATATCCAATCGAAGTCAAACCGCAGCACAATCCCTTCAAATGCAGTGAATATCACCAATGCAAAGTCTTTCACCAGGAAGTCCCTCCGCAGGTTATGTTACTAAATTTGATCTATTCAATTATATTACCAGATATGGATATTTGAAGACATATGGGTATTTGTATATGTGTAACAACAAATACTGAATCATCTGCATAGATTTTTAAAATTCTTCTGGTATCATGAGGATAATACCATGTAAATATGTAATTAAAACACCATTTGCACCAACTAGTTAATTAGCAAAATGGTGTTTTAATTAGATATTCACACTAATAATTGGTGACATTAATACATATGGCTTGCTTGTTTATTACATCCCCCCTCGCGCAGTCAAATATACTGCACTCATTTGCAACCTCCTCATATTCTCATTTGAAATTTTATGCTTTTGCAGGGCATTATAAGGGACTTAATGCTGCATTTTGCTGTATAACTAATGAGAATTGTGTAGTTCAGTGCTGGATATCACAGAGGTTGCAATAAGTAACGCAGCATTAAAAACCTGCATCAACAAGAGTGAATAATTTGCAGGAGACATAATTAAGGGGCAGAGGGGCATGCATCAATCTTGGTGTGCTGGCTGAGTCTGGGTAGGAAACTAGCCTGTAAGAAGCTAAAGCTCCATTAGGTATTGTCTGGGGCCTACAGGCTAATTTGTTTGCATCAATAATAAATTCAAAGGATTTATCTAACTTGCAAATGAATGCTCATTTAGTGGTCCAAGAGGCAGGGAGGGACTGAGAGTGGAGGCAGAGCAGAGAGCAGCAAACAGCTGGCCTGTTGCAGTCAGGGACACCAGGCGGAATTAACCCCTTCATGCACCGGAGACGGCACAGCCCAAGGGGGAATGGTCCGCTCACCAGGGCCTGCTAAATAATGCATGTAGCGTCGGTCAGCGATTTCACGAAAGGCGTCCTTTAAACATCGGCCGCGGGGGCTGTGGAGATGGGAGGCGGCTTGGGAGAGGGAGCGACCTTGAAAACGCCCTCAAGGGTAGAGCGAAACTCGTCGATTCCGGAACAGCTGGGGAGCGCATGTTTTTGGTGATGCGCTTTCTGAAAAAGGACAAATCACCCACTTAAACCCCCCCCCACCATGTGAGCTAAAACCATTATTCATATTATTTTATCCAAAGCAACTTACTTCATTGACATATTTACACAGCACTCAGGCCAGATAATTCACTGAAGTTACTTTGCTCTCGCACCTTCCTTGTGGGTGCAGCCAAAACCCCCCCCTTCCAACCTCCCCCCAGTGCCTGTCCCCATGGGACAGTAAAAAAATTTTGGTCCATTTACATGACCTCCGGCTGCTGCGAGCTGCTACTCAGCTTCCATGCCACTCGGTGATACTCATCAGCAAATGTCCTTGGTAGGAGGGGTGGCTGGGGGACATAGCCCCCCATGCCCTTTGCTACCCTACCACCCCCCCCCCCCCCCCCCCGCCCCCACCCCCCGGGGCAGGGGCCAAAAAAAAAATAAGGTGGGGGCGGGCCACCCGGCCCCCCCAGGGGGGGAGCCGGGGGGGCAAA
>JAODKC010000107.1:1808907-1826850 GCA_026777985.1 Mormyrops attenuatus | reverse complement strand
GCGCGGTTTTTTTTTGGGGCGGCCCATGGGGGGGGGGGGGGGGGGGGGGGGGTGGGGGGTGCCATTCGGATGTGCGGAGGTGTGTCTGTCTTGCTCCCCTGCCCCCGCACCGGTCTCCCGGGAGCCTGGGAATCCGGCCAGAAAGCCATCCGATCGGCAGCCGCTCTGAGACGCGCTACAGCCAGACAAACCTGCACATGGCATCCCGCTATTAATAAATAATCACAGCGCGCTTTTGTTCAGAAGCACCGCGAGAGCTCAGTGAGAATCTCTTGGAGCTCAAAATGTAACGAGCGTGATGGAGAGCTTCTGGTTCAGAGCAAAATAGCAGGGGCAGCAGCAACGAAAAACAAGAATAACAACAATAAGAATAACAACAACTATAATAAAGATATCTGCAAGCCGTGAACGATGTGTCCAAACTTGGAACATCGCCGACAGCTCGATTGACCGATTAGTGCCAAATATGCAGGGTCTGCCCGTAGCGCCCATGTCTATTGGCAGGTGAAATATGAGAAGATTTGGCAAAAGTATGCATAACATTCAGCTGTTTGATTGAAATGGCAAAGGTCAGTATAAGATGTGGGTCTGGCTGGTGGTCGTCCTGTACAGGAAGGTTAGCATTTTTATGATAATTAATCATGGGATCAATGTGCTGATTCAAATTATATTAGATTTGTCTAGGTTGGGTAGAGATTGTAAGACTAGTAGAAAATGTGTCTTTTTCATGGAATGTATGGAAATCACTAGAAAATGTAAATGGCTGTCGCTAACAGTAAATATATTTTGAATTGGAATAAGTCACCGAACTCAAAGTAAGAGGAAAAAAATCAAATGATGGTCAGGGAGAACTGATGAAGATGTCACTTGCATTGGTTTTGCATGTTCAGCTGCTGTTGCACCCCCTATTGACCGTTCAGCACCAAATTTGGAGGGCTCATCCACAGTGTCCTACTACAGTATACCTTCACTGAGGATTGGCTGAAGCATGCATGACATATAGGTGTCTGAGACAAATAGGTGTGGCACAGTATAGTTTGGGTGTGGCTGGTGGTCGTGCCGTACATAAAGTTTATGATTTTGAATTAATTATTTATAGTGACATTCTGGTGATTCTATTGACAACAGATTTATGTAGACTAGGTGAAAATCCTAGGACTAGTTCCAAAAAGTTTTTAGACTCATGAAGTAGGACAAAATGCAAAGATATAGCACAAAATTCTATATGTTGTCTGATTTGCAATACAAAGTAAAGTCACAGAATGAAATTTTGATTGTATCCCTGACAGTCCAGGAGAAACAGGCACAAAAGCAAATGGTGTTGCTGTAACGCGCCCATTTGGCAGACAGGGGGGCCCTTGCCATGGTGGGCTGAGCGTCTGTAGAAAAAAGGATGATCCAGTTTTCGTTCAGATAGGTGATCGCTAAGCCTGTGAGAAGGCTGCTTGATATTAATTGGCTGATGGGTGGCCAGGGTTTTATGACACATGACTACACTTTTATATGGCTGACCTCAGGCCTGGTCATGGAACATATGTGCAGAATTTCACTTCGATTAGCCAAGGAGGTCAAGAGATATAGGCAGTTTTATCGCCCCCTATTGACCGAATGCAGCCAGTCTTTTACTGCCTCCCCAGTATGGACCTGGGAGATAGGACTTTAAATCTGGTGAAGACAGGCCAAGGTATCACCGAGTTATATCCGTCTGATTAAAAGTGGCGTCATTAAGGTACAGTTTGCCCTTGGCCGGTGGCAGTTTTTTTTTTATTAATTATTAATCAGATATGGTGCCTGATTGGTCTGATACCACAATGGTCTGGATTGGTTGACAAACCAAGGACTAGTTTGCAAAATTATGTAATATTTTGTTGGTAGGGTATTGCCCACTGTATCTGGGGGGAAAAAAATACGAGTCTAGGGCTAACAGGTCAGGAGATATAGGCCAAAATATAAAATGCTGTGCTGTAGCGCCCCCCCACCCCCCCATTTGACTGTCTGGGTTGGGTTGGACTGTCTTGAGTAGGGGGTAGGAACTGACACCTTCCTACCAAATTTGGTTGATCTAGGTCTTAGAATAATAATAATAATAATATTGAGAATAATGATTATGATGATGATGATGATTTAACAGCCCAGTGTTGCCTAGGAAACTCCAGTGCCCCCACAACCCAGACTAGAATAGTCAGTTGGATGGATGGATGGAAAGTATAATAGCCTCAGAGATCCAGAGTGAACATGGATTTTCGGCCCAGAATTCCACTCACTGAAAAGCCCAGTTCCTGTTAAGGCCTTTATTTGCTACAGAGGGAATCCTCTGCAAAAGTCAAAATAACCACAGATGTTTTCCCTCATGTTTTCCTACACTGAGTTTGCGCATCTAGTAAAGGCATCTTTGAGAAAGTTGGCGCTTGCAGGAGCAGGACTATTTGACAAGCTCATTATGCCACATGCTATCCCTTTGTGCAGCTGCTATGTGGAGGTGAAACGGCACCCCTAGAGGTGAAAGGAGGAACTGCTGGTTGGGTCCCGGGTCCACCACGCCTCCGTTTTAATAAGAATGATTTCCTTGTCTGCAGGTGAATGAAGCTGAAACGGGGCTGTGAGGACAGGCCAGTGGCCCGGCACGGCGGGACCGTGATGCATGGCGATGCAGTCTGCTGGTCCACGCCCTCCGCTTAGCGAGCTCCTCAAACATATTGCTTATAAAAGCGATGAGTCCTGGCGGCAGCCTAGTCCTGTAGTTTTATTACACCTTGGGGCTACATCGGCCTGTCTTCTGAGAGATAAGGTTGTACCCTTTTCATTTTGTATCCTCCGGCCGATATTTTAAGCGGCCTTGTTAAGGGCAGGCGTGTCCGGCACCCGAGCAGAGCCCTGATGCATCGCCACGAATCCCCAGGCCAGGCTCGTAACGCTCACAAGCCCATCATCACTGACCTTAGCGGCGGCGCTTTTGCATCGGAGCTTGATTGATCATGCCTAACGGGTTGTGAAATTCGCCATCTGGACGGAGAGGGGATGAAGTTGGGAGGCATGAGCCTGGTGACATCAAGGGAGCCGGGGATGAAGAGATGAGGCAAGAATGAGGCCAGAGCATGATTTGGAGCGTGGCAGCAGGGGGCGCCGCTGGGGGGATGAAGGGGATTGCCACAGAAACACCAGCCCAGACACAAACTATGACACTTGGTGGGGAGACAGAAATATACAATATTACTCCAAAAATGGCTGCCAGACATAGGGAAGTTCGCTCAGGGTTTTCCTCGTGATCTCAAATGAGATCCTAGCCTCGCCCCCTCTCTGTATCCCAGGGAACTACACATTTTTTTGACAGTCCCCCAAATGAAGGCCTTGCCTCTACCAGAACTCCGCCTATCCTGGATTTACATGGAAACCATCCCGCCCGATTCAGTCCAAGAAAATTAATTAAGATTATGAAAAAAAAGAATAGCAAAGGGAAAATTCACAGTGACCTCTCCCTTAACCTTAGTTAATTAAACCAATTACTTGGTTTATTGGACCGTTTTACAGTCTTTTTCCCTCTAAGGTCAACGGAGAACAGATTAGATTATAAAAATATATATATATATATGAAAAAGAAAGAAAAAACAACAAAAAAGTGGTCGACAGCAGCAGGACTCAGAGCTTAGGTGTGACAAAAGCGCACAACGCATACATCCTGTATATTCCGTATAATGGCAGCAGATGGTGTAGCAGTTAAGAATTATGCTGAACTGCTGAATTAGGCAGTTGACCTTACCGGACTAAAACAAGAGGTAGCATGAAAGCATAATAAAGGGGGTCGTTCTGGATAAAATGTCATCAAGGGCAACATAAACAGGCTGGCATCTATAGCTATACTGCCTGACATCAGGCTGCGGGGGCGGGGCATCTGCTGGGGAGCAGTTGTAGCCAGGGGGGCGCCAGGGGGAGGAGACATTCTCCGAAAAGATGTGCGTGTGTGTGTGTGTGTGTGTGTGTGCGTCTTTGCAAGGGGCTGTAACAGAAGGGAAGGTGCAAAGGACACCTATGGAGCTGACTCAACATTCCTCCCGTTTTATGACCAAACTGTTTGTGACAAACAGTGCTGCCGTCTCGCGCCACACGAGAGAGTGCCGGAGCCTTCCGGGGAGGTGGGGGTGGGGGCCTCAACGGCACAGAGGCTGGCGTTCCCTCGGTGCAACGCCAGTGGCGCCACCTTCTGTCACGTCGGCATCGCTGTGCCACTTAGACTGATGTATAATGAAAGATAGAGCTGTTTTGATGCAGAATCCCATCCAGAAAGGCACCAGGTTGCCAGGATGCGAAGATGGGGTCCCTCTGCCACACTTCTCAGCCAATCAAACGTCAATAGCTGGCAAGATGGTCACCGGGTATCCAACTATGTCTGTACCCCACTGCAGGGGCACCGCTAGACATTTTGGACCCCATGAAAGCATATCATATTGGGACCCCAACCCAAACCAATCCAATTGTTCCAAATTTTTAATGGGCCCCTGTCACTCATGGGTCCTTGGAATAGCCCTAACTTTCCCCCCCTTCATGGCGCCCGTGCCCCACTGAGTTTGTTATTTGTTTTCCTGCCCGGCCTGTACACCACCACCCAGCACCCCTCCCTCCAAACGGGGCCTAATTTCCTCAACGGCACCTTATCTGACAAGGAGCATCACTGGCGGATGTTAACTGAGTGGGGGCAGCGATCTAATGGGGTTGTGAGATTATGGGGTTTCGCCAGGAGAGTGAGACCGAGTCCGTTTATAAATTACGACTGCGCAGTCACAGCCGATAAATCTGCAGACGACCGCTTGTGAATAAAGCCGCAACCCAAACTCCTAAAAACTCGCATTTGTCCCCCCCCCCATACACACGCATGCACACGCACGCACAGACGGTGGACTCCTCCAGGGCCTGACGTTGCGTGGAGGAAATCAGCAGGTATCGATTTCCAGCTCTTAAGTGTTATTTGTTTAAGAGGTGTACTCTTTCCTTTTTTATAACGAGCCCAATGGATCCTGAATGCAGAAAGCGAGAAGAAGTGAGTGGGGAGACATAAATAATGCAGGAGCAGGAAGTGTAAGGATCATCTGCGGATTGGGGGGATCAGCATGGCGCGCGGGCAAATTCCCCCGCTAATTAGAGCACTGAGGATGGGGCTGGGTGGGGGGGGGCACGCCGGATCGCTGGCCACCTTGCCGCCATTGCCACCGCCACCGCCGTGCACGCTGGCCCCATCCTGGCAAAGAGCCCCCGGTCCCCTCGTTAACGGGGCCCGACAGCTTGGCTCGTTAAGCGTCTGGTCTGAGTGCAGGGCCATCTGAGGCTGGACTGGCCTGAGAAATGAGGTGAACTCCCTCCCCCCCCCCCACCATCTCCCCCGTGATTAACAGGGGTCCTTGCAGATTAGGCCGTCTAGCAGACAGCCCGTTAATGACAAATTAGCTCAGGAGGCGAAGCCAGGGTGAGAACAGACAGATGGGCGTCTCGGACAGCGGAGCGCCCCCATGAGGGATGTGAGGGGCTGGCGAGTGGGGTAATTAAGGGAAACACCCCCAAGCTGGACCTGGGCACGAACCAGGGAGGTGGAGGCAGCAGAGATGCAGTTGCTTTTGGAATCCTGTGCATTTGCGCAGAACGGGAAAAACTCAGTGACAGGCGGTGGCAACGCCATTGAGAGGAGAACGACCTCGCTTTCATGTCAACCTAAATCCACAAAAGAGGGACAGACAGCCCACTGGTGTCAGGGGTGTTCATAAGGACGAATCACACCGGGGCCTTTAGCGGAGGTGGGGGGGGGCGCAGGCGAGCTGCCCGTCCTGGTGGAATTTGGGATGTGCCGCGTGCTGTCAGAGTGGTCTATAGAAGTCCCTTGTTAACGGAAATGTCATTCCGGAGCGGAGAGAGAGAGAGAGAGAGAGAGAGAGAGAGATATGCAGAACACGGAAGAATGGAGGGAAGTCTGCACCATGCTTCCTCCTTGGAGACACCTCCAGCGTTAAGTAATTCATAGAAATGTGAGCCGGCATGGTGCGATTTAATGGGAATGCATGTCATTAGCAGAGATGCGGGAGACGAAAGGGGAGTGTGTAGCGTGGAGCATGAGGAGGAATACCACACACATATGCACGCACACACACATGCATGCAAGCATGCATGTGAGCAGCCACGCACACACTCATGGATGTGTGTCCACGAATGCACAGCTTAGCGTCCTGAGCCTGTGAGCAGTTATCCAGTTTATTGCGGATTTTGCTGCATACATTTGCATTGCATTTCCAGTGTGTTCTGTAATGCGTATGGTGGGGGGGGGGGGTCACGAAAATGCTTTGGCACAGCTGTTTGCGAGCATCCCAGACCATGTGCCTCTGTGTCCTCCTCTGGGGCCCCATCGGGTTCCTCGGGCGACCTGGCGATGCGCAACCCGGAAGAGCTCCACCTGATGGGGACGCGAATGCGGCCGCCAGCCCTGCCGCCCCATGCACTTGTGATTTATGCCTCCGCCACGGACTGTGGCAATAATGACGATAATTAATCACCTGCAGCACCTATAGGATCGGCGAGTGACCTGAAAAAAAAAAAGACAGGCGTCCCGCTTTTGCCCGTCGCGCTGCTGGTCCGGTGCCGCTGTGCAGGAGCGCCTCCATGCATTATCCTGCCACCGGCATGTCTATTTATACTGCGCCGTCCATCACCAGCGCTTCCTGCTCGCCGGCTGACATGCGGCGCAGCTCTCGGTGAGGCGAACCCCTCCCTCGGTGCGGCGCGTGGCTCCGTGAAGCCCGATGCAGAGCGGGTCGGCCCCGCGCGAATTTACAGCCCTGCCCCCTGTCTGCTGGGATCTTTTCTCTCACTGCACTGGTCATCCGCAGGAGATCCGGGGGTGGGCGCAGCGCCAGACGCAGATAAACACTGAGGCGGAATGACATTTGGAATTCCTTCATGTGTGTCGGGAGAAGGGGGTCTGGGGTGATTGAAAAGTTTGTCTCACCTTTGCTTTATCCACCCCCCCGCCCGGCCAAGAGGTACGTGCCGCGCATGATGCTGTCGGCCGCCTGCCCTCTTCTCCTTCTGTGCCGCTGAGCCATGCTATATTTTCTCATTATTATTATTTCATGCTCTCTTCACACACTGATAACGAATGACAACAACAAGCCTCTCGCCAGGCGCACATTATATCGATAAGTCCCAAAACACGCAGACCCCCCGATGGCTGTAACAGACACGGCTACTTGCCCTGGAAGATCCGCACTCTAACCGGGGCCATTCGGCTCTTCTCCTCCTTTTTGCTCTTCCTCTCGCTGTTCAGATCCCGAAATTACTGGGGCTGGGGTCGGATTGGCTGGCCCCTCCCGCCATCGAGCTGGATGCTTTCAGCAGCAGCACGCAAAATTACTACAAAAGCCGCGACTTTAACTGCGCAACAGGAGACAGAAATTTACATTCAGTCGCTTAGCGAACATTTCTGTCTGACAGCTTACACGTCAGACTCTCTGATGCTGAAGGATATCACAATGGATCACTTCAGGTTAAGTACCGTTCTGAAGAGCTGGGCCCTGCTTGGATCAGGCTAACTTTAGGCTGCCATCCGCCACTGCAGAATCAGCTGCACTTTAAAAACCGTAGCAGGAAAGGCGGGCCATTTGAAAGCTGTCTATTTCCATGCATCTTGTATAACTACCCAATGCGGGGTCACAGGGAGCCTCCAGCATATTATGCGGAATGGGATGTGAGTCCATTGCAGGCCAACATGCTGACAAGCTACGGGCAATTTAGAGAGCAAAAGGAGCCTGAAGTACCTGCAGGAAGCCCTCACAGGTGCAGGGAGGAGATGCGAACTCCACACAGAGAGAGCCAGAGACCAGGACTAAACGCACAATGCAAGACGTGTGAGGCTACAGTGTTACCTATTACAACCCATGCATCCTAAACAGATACATAATTCATGGGACTGCTGATTTGGACCATTTATGACTAATTTGACGGCTTCTCATTGCATCAATTACACCATGGAAACAGCATACCACCCAACTCACAATGTACTCCCTTTAAAAACCGAAGCTATTCTGCAGTAGGTGGATCCAATGCTTATGCATATTTGTAAAATATTTTTAGACTGCATATTTGATTGCATTTTTCTATCTTCCATGTCTCAGTGTGTCATGTTAAAATTGTCAGATTTGTCAGCGTTTAAATGTCATATTTATATCGCATTTATCATGGGTT
Organism: Mormyrops attenuatus; assembly: GCA_026777985.1. Lineage (NCBI taxonomy): Eukaryota > Metazoa > Chordata > Actinopteri > Osteoglossiformes > Mormyridae > Mormyrops > Mormyrops attenuatus. Next base: position 1,818,633 of record JAODKC010000107.1, on the reverse strand, counting down.
TTTTGGCACTATGACCAATGAGACTGTAATTTCATCTCAACCTGTGACCCATGGATCGTATAGCTGAGCTTACAATAAAGGTACTTTGACATTGACTTAATGTGGCACAATTAATGCCAGAATCCCTCAATTACAAATGTGGCGAAAAAAATTAATGAAAAATGCACATTGTTTCCTAACTGTAGATTAAACCTGCAATAATGCTGCAGGAGAAAATCCCACAGTCAGTATCTGAGTCAGAGAAATGCATGGTGGTGCTTGAAAGGCGCTCTAATGCCCCGCAAAGACTGTCGATATGTAGGGAGATTGGCGACGAGGTGTCGGAAGACACCGGAAAGTCTAGACTGCAGACGCAATTAGCGTCTACGGCTGGAATGCCGGTGTGGAAAAATGAGAGCCGGGAGAGCCGAAGTGTATGAAAGCCGCAGCGCGGCCCCGAGAGTAGGACGCCCTGGGCTGCATCTAGAGACACGGGGCTCTGAAGCAGATAGGCCAGACGTGAAAAGCGAGCACGTTCCTCGGGGCTTGTGGGTATTACAGGAAGGCCAAAGCAGAGGAAACGCAAGAGCAGCATTATGCCGGGCAGAGGGTGTAACACGGGACATGGGCACTCTGTGAAGCAGGTCCGGTCCAGCCGGTCCTCTCTCGCCCGGTCCATAGTACTTTGCCATTCCAGTCCAGTAAGAGGAGCGGCCAGGGATGGTGCCTACGGCTAAATTCCTCACATCCTAAACTTGTGGATTTTTCATTGCAGCCTAAGGTCACCTTGGGGAGGCAATCAGATAACATACAGCTCCTACATTACAAGGAGAGTGGGCAGGAGGGGGAGAGAGGGGGACAGGGGAAGCTGGAGAAAGACTCCGAGAGGAGTGGGCCGCTCGCGAGAAACACGGCCGAACTCACCGTAACATGAGAAATAATTTATTAAATTATCATTTTCTAGGTCAGAGGAGAGCAGATGAGGGACAGGGATGAGTGCAGGGGCAACAGCTTGTAAGGGCCGACCGTGGAGCCGCTCAGAGGTGCACGGGGCTGCACAGGTGCACCCTTGCTGCACATTCGCCAGCCCCCAGGATCTGTTTAGACCTCTGCAGGGCATTCGTTAAGGAATTAACGGCTTTAAATTGGTCCGATGTATACACAGGGCGTTCGCTGACTAAAGCAGGCTTTTCCCTGACATGGGCACATGGACCAACATGCATGCAGACGCAGACATGTATGTGTGTGTTAGCTCATCAGCACACTGGCGAGCTTCTTTACATTGATTGGGGGGTGGGGGCAGGGCCCCAACAACATGTCTGTGCATGACCTGCGATCTGCAGCAGGGTACATCAGGAAGGCAAGAGGAAGCCGGAGGTGCCCTTCCTGCCTTGCCAGATCCACCATGAAGGATGTTCGTTGGCTAGCCTTAGCTGTGCCAGCATGTTAGCACATGAGTTAGCATGTTAGCACATAAGTTAGCATGTTAGCACACGATACTGCACTGTCTGGCAAGGTCGCCCAGCAGACCCAGGAGTCCAAATGGATCAGACCCTCAATTTAACGCGAAGTCCTGTGTATTTGTACGACAAGCTATCGTAGCGTGGAATTAAAAATTAAAAATCGATGAAAGTCAAACACAAGGGCATCGTGACGAGCACAAACACTGGCAGGTGGGATGATTGGATCGCTGACAGACAGGTGAGGTCGGGGGGCGTGTAATCTAACAGCGATATCGCTTATAACACAAGACTGATTGTTTACACACCGCAAGCAGGAGCTTTATGACCGTGTCCACGGTAACTCAGACTTGTTCGCACGTTTCGGTGAGAGTTGAACGGCGGCAAGTCTGCGCTCACTTTTAAAACGCAATTTCAACGAAAGTAACCCTCGAAATAGGACATAAATTTGGGACAGGTATTCTTAACTCCCAACACACAGAAGGGACTCAACAGGCTCACGTCCTATTTAAAGCACCGTCAGAAATCTCCTGGGAACTAAAACGTGTTTCTTTACTGTTTCCCAACAAATAGTGCAAATTAGAGACATCAGGCTTCTAGATCTCTTTTGTGTAAACCAATCATAATATACAAATACACAGATTCAGCTGGATATATTTGATGTCTGGGAATTTTTATTTGCCAGGAGTAGCACTCTAAACATTGCTGCATATTGGGTTTGCCACAAATTAATCTGTTTTCTTTTTTTCTTTAGCCAGCAGTTTCATTGCTTTGATGTACCATTTTTTGGTGCGTGCGTGTGTGTGTTTTGTTTGTATGAGAGAAATGAGAACCGAGGAAAGACACAAGTGAAAGATTGCTAATGCCTAGGTGAGCTGCAGCTGCTGTAAACTGAAAAAACCCACCAACAGGCACTCCCAAAGACAGCCCGATTGGGTCCTGACTGACCGCTTGTCAAAAAAGATGCCTGTCAGTCTCTGTCGGATTACGCCCTCAACCTCAAGGCTGCCCCAAGCCATTCCCGAACAGCCGATCCAATGGGCTGCAAATGAACCCAGTAATTTATTGGCTGGATAGCAGAAGATTATCAAAGAATTTCCTCCAACTCTGCTCCTCGTATGAAAAACTTAGTCCCCAGACTCAAGAATAAAATGACATTCCTCACCCCTCCCCCCCAGCCACCCCATTTACTTCCAGGCAGCCAATTAAAGGGATGATTAAAACCGACAAAGAGGCTTGCAAATTAAGAGGCAGCTGTGAGTGAAGGCTTTGTGCCCAAGCTTGTCAATTATAGTCAAGAGTGGTAATGATCAGAGTCCAGTCGAGGCAAAAAGGACAGGGGTGAAAGAAAAGCAGAACAAGAGAAGGAGGTGAAGGAAGAGCTACAGATAAAACAGGAGGCTGAGAAGGTGCGTGGGATGCTGGGGGTGGGACATGTAATTGGCCTAAGTCATGCAGAGACCTTAAACGCTCCCCATCCAGCCTGGCCCCCGCCCCCCCCGCCGTCTTCCTTGCCCGCGAGTCATAAGCTGGGTGATCAGAAAAAGCTCGGCCGAGACGAGAGCAGCCAAGGCACCCTAAGGACCCAGCGACCCCACAGAAGCCACCCAGGGCGGACGTCAGGGGCTAAAATATGGAGGGGCTCAGAACCCCATAAATCTTCGATTTGGGGGGGGTGGGGGGGGGGTCGAGGTCGCTTCAGCCTCGTTAGAGTCTCCCCCCGGTCCACTTTGCCTCCTGTTTAAGCTAAATGTCAGCTAGTTCGGCTTTTCCCTGCAGCTGTCATTCATTTCAAAGATGAAGGGGAAGTCTAGCGGCCCGGCCAGGACAGAGGCCTCCCCGCACTTGCACTGGGCCCTTTATGCTGCTCTCCGGCCCTGCTTGCTCTGAGCAGAGCTGTGCTAAAATGTCCAGTAATAGGAGACTGGGGGGGAGGGGGTCACACCAGAAAGACCTCATCTGCAGAAAATCACTGCTTCACTGCCATTACCCTAGACTACTACTTAGGGATTATAAACCAGACCTGGCATTGCCGTGGTTAGCATATTTTGGGCTAAAATCAAACAATTTAACTAATAATATATTATATAATAAACAGTGTTGTGTTTAATTCCCATTAGCGTAGTAAGGTGGGCACTGCCATTCAGCTAATAAACCTGATATCTGAGCATATGGCTTTATTTATCTAAGCATTTGCTGTTTTTTTTAGCAGTAAGCACCTGTTTTTTCCATGCAGTCATTTCTCAGCGACAGGACAAGCAGGTATAACAAGTGGGGAAACGGCAGAGAAAAAGCGGTGAGAAATAAAAGGTGCCGCGTGACGGATGGCGGAACGGATTCCCACAGGTGTCCCGCATCAGTAGGAAACACGGTTTTACAGAGCCCGTGCAAGCAAGCGGAAGCTTCCGGACACAGCGTGTGAAGCTGGTTGCTCCTGCCCACTCTGCTCCTTTCAGGGCTGCTGGAAATCACGATCGCGTGGAGCCTTAAGTATCTCCCCATCCTGGTCTCCTTTCAAAAACAGCCCCAGGGGCACCGGATTGTGCAAATAAAGTCTAAACTGGACGTTCGCTGGAATAATGGGTGAGGTTTCAGGGAAGAATTCCCTCCACCTTGACAGCAATGGGCCAGAGTCTCCCAATCGCCCCCGGCTGCCCATTTAACCGGCATCTGGAGAGCCCAGCTTCGTGCCCCCCTACCATCCCAGAATTCGTCAGTCAATGCGTTGGGGAAGGTAGCTGAGGAGGTTTCACAAGCGTGGCCCGCAGGATGTGGAGAGACAACAATATTAGAAAACAAAACCCGGAATGTTCCCTCAGATGTGTGCATGCTTGCCAGTCAGGCCAAAAAAAAACACGGGTGTGGATGAGGACAGGCCGTTCTTGTCCGCCTACCCGATGGGACAGCCACGCCGTAGCAGAACGAGGCAAAAAAGAGGTCGGCGGCTGACTCCCCCGACGGGCCCCAGCTGCTGGGAAGGGAGAGCGGCTAGAAGAGAGCATCAGAGTGATGGGCACGAGCCGTTGCTGGCCCCCAGCCTGGGCCAGAGCACACCACCTTCTAAGCAGGCCTTCAAATCAGCCCAAACACCTCCCGGCAGCCCTGGAAAGTGACACCGGAGAGGTCTTCTGGACCTATGTGATGCTTGTGAAATGTCAGCGGTGTGGCCTGTCACAGTGCAGCCTTTCACGCAAACCGAGCCTCTACTGTCGCCGCCAGAGGAGGCCCTGGGTTAACACGGCCCCTCCGCGTGCCCGCGGGGCTCTCATGCCAAAATGTGACCTACCCATCTTACAGCAGCCCCCTGGGGCAGCCCCCGGATCCCGTAAGACGACCGTCCTTGAGGATTCCTTAGCTGAAAGTTGTGCTGATTCAGCTTCTCCTCACACAGGCCCTCTTCGCCTGCCCAGAACCTCCCCATCCATGCAGGACCGGGAAGAAGGAGCCCTGGTACCCATGGCCATTTCCAAATCAACTACGTAGACTATGTTTTAATGACCATGTCCATCGCAATGAAAAAAACTGCATTTTGATCAAAATGTTGGTCAGAAATCACTGGCGTCGAACCCCGCAGCAGAATTTCAGATAAGTGTGAAAATTCCAGTAACTATCCACAGAAAACAACTATAAAGGGTTAATGTGTGAGGATAAGGCGGATCAGTCTCGTTCCGCATGGCATCCTCTTGGCTGGCTCATTGTAGAAAAATTCCCAGGATTCCTCATGCTCTCCGCCACCACCGATTAGTGCAACACTTCCAAAGAGCCGTGGCACTTATTGATCCCGTCACCACAATAATGCAGGCTTCATGGAATCGCACACACACTCACACTTATGCACGCACACCCTATTCTGACACAACCCAGTAACACCACATGCTGCCGGCTTGGTGAGATGCCGCCTTGGGGAAGCCGAAAAGGGAAATTTGAAGAAGGGTGACTCCAGGAGAAACTCGGAATGATGACAGATCCTCTAAACCTTTATCAGGCATTCACCAAAAAATGTTTTCTTAAGTACCCGAAATTCTTGTCATGTGTTTAGGAGACCCATAAAGCAGGATGCCGTAAACAGGGAGCCCCCCCCCGCCCCCCCCACAGGGGCGCAGCAGGGCATTGTGGGAAACGTAGCTGCAGGGGATGCGGGGGACGAGGTCACCAGGACGTCCAGAAACAGCTTCCTGTGTACTGCAGTGCCCCTCCCCCCCTGTGGGGGCGCTGGTGTGACGGAGAGGACAGCCGGGGACCACGCAGCCTGGGAGCAGGAGCTACTGCAGGGATGCAGACAAGCGAGCAGCTACATCCCCTACATGCATCCCTGTCTGTGCTGAGCACCTTACTGACCTGGGGTCAGTGCATGATAGTCCAGCCGGGACGAGACAGGAGCATGACCACAGGGGCAGCTAAAATGGAGGCTCTGGCCCCCACCATAATACACCAGAATTATGCAGTGAGCCTTCTAATCTGCATCTTGTTAGTGGCCGTTTCCATTATGTGAAAAGCAGAGGAATAATTCTCTGACCCCTGGTACAGAAGGTGACCAAATATGGCTTGGAAAATATTGTACATACATTATATATAAATGTACAAGCCGGCGTTGTGTGTCTGCCTTATTCCAGTCACTTTCTTTAACATATGTTAATCACTATCATTAACTTGATTAGCAGGTTCCCCTATACAGGGCGGTTATATTAATTTTCGCACAGCCTGCCATCGGAAACATTCGGGTTCGAGCAGCTCTGCGTTTCGCTTGGGGGAGTATACTCAGCGCACCCAATCGGGCGTAGAACCGCAGTGTCACTCCTGGGACCGACACACACTTTGGTGACAGTTCCAGGTTCTTAACGCAGGAGGATCTGCAAACTTATGCAGGTACATGCAGGAACACAAGAAGCGGCGAGAAGAGGAGTGTCAGACGAAAGGGGCACCTGTGTGCACGATCGCAGTCAGGAGGCTGATGAAAACTGCTGCTTAGTGAACGTCAGATACATCCAGTGGATGAGAATAATGGGATACGGATTTGCGGGGTGGTTTGCCCGTTTGTCATAAACATAAGATGTTTAGCTGCAGATGCGGTTTCCCAGACGACCGCTCCCTCAATCGCGTCCTTGTAACAAGCCGACACCAGCAGAAATATCATAATCGCCACCGACGGCACCGACTTCAGAGATGCTGCGCAATAATTACACCCTGGTGTCGATTTTAGGCCGAAACGCTCGATAGCGGATGGGCAGCAAGAGCGGAGGGCCGGCGCGCGTTGCAGTGTCAATGGCGTGATTAGTGTCGCACGCTTTCCGCTGACACCGGCCTTCTTGCCTTTTGCCGATAACGACATTCTCAACAGAGACATCAGCGCCCCCCCCCCTCACTAAGTCCCCCTGCGCCCTCCTGCCACTAAAGGTTATCCAGCACAGCTCGTGGATCGCCTCGAGGGAAGGGGGCCACGAAGGGAAGCATCGGGATCCGATGATTGGGATCAGAACTCTCTCCGTTTGGAAAGTGGGAGCCGTCCTGGCAGGACGTGTCCGTCTTGTTTGACGGGAAGGGAGGGTAGACAAACTGAAGCCCGCGTGGGGGAGACGAACACTCCGTGTTTTTGCTTGCTCACAGCAGGCAGAAGCGGAGAAAGTTTCGATGGGGGTGGGCGGGGGGGCGTGTTAAGTAATTTCAAAGGCAGGGCCATGAAGCAGAAGGGGCACACCAGAAGGCAGGAGCTGCATTTCTTTCCGATTCTCACTTTTTTGATGGGAACTGTTGTTTTTTTGTTGTTGTTTCCGTTTATTTTTGTTTTAGTTTGGTTTGGGTTGTTTCATCTACTCTTTTAGGCTGGCACACTGCTGCGCCCGCGGATCTGCCTCTTTTGTTGCTGTTTCACTTCACTGTGGTTTGTTTTTGTGCCGCTCCCTCCCCCGACACCATGACTGCGGCTACACGCTCGGCTGGGCTGCACGGGGGACTGCAGCCGCACGGGGGCCTGCAGCCGCAGAGCTGCGCAGATGACAGACCTGGAGCGTCCCTAAAGCCCGCACAGGATCTCACTCTCAGGGCCCCCAGTGCACTATCCTGGCCTCTCACTGGGCCCATCTGTCCAGGTCCTCTCACGGTTAGCCCGAGCGGATAACTGAAGGCTTTTCTGAAGAGATTTGTTTAGCTTAAAATCAATTTCAGAAGGGTGCTTTTCTGTAATTACACTCCCTGCCTCTGAAGAATCTCCTAAAATCCCTCAAATGCCGGCTGGGGTTAACAGTCGTCAATATGGGCCAGAGTTAACCCAGTGCAGGCCTCTCTGGCACTCGCTCAGGGGATGAGGGATGTTCCACTGAAGAACAGGAGAATAAGCTGTCATCACAAAGGGGGACCTACCAGCCAGAGGCCCAGATGACAGGTCACCGGCAACGCATCGTCTGCCCTGCAGACGCCTACCGCGTTACGGCGGGTGAAGGCATCGAGGCGAGCAGCCTGACATTTTCCTACTGCTCCCTGTCGCCCATGACAGCACGTGTTGTTAGGTAGGCGTGATTAATTATGTGTGTCCGGGTGTGTGTGTGCACATCAGGCTTGTCGAATCAGTACCCGAAGCCTGTGCGGCTTGACCGAGTGTTCAGAGAGAGGGAGAGACAGAGAGATGGAAGGAGAGAGAAAAAGAAAGATAGGGACAGACAGAAAGCATAAGAAACAGGGAGAGAAAAAGACAGGCAGACAGAAAGAGACAGGTCACGTACAGACACAAGCAAAACTTCGGAGTACACAAGGAAAAAGTACTATATCGTAAAGATAACGGCAAAAGGCTGAAAACTGGATCGGCCAAGATTATTGCATTGTCAAAAATACATTTCTCCATGAAACATTGGTGAGAAGATAAGCGAAACAAGGTGTGACTTATTTCCCTTTTGCCACTGCAAGGTTAGTCGCTCGTCTGAGCTCCTCCCATTAGCTGGAACCGCCTAATGTAATCTCTCAATTAGCTTGCCTGCAGGCTAGCTGCAAGGGTGACCGTAAAAAAAGGTTATCATAAAACTTCCCTCTCAACGGGGGGCTTTAAACTCTGGCAGCCCAATAACTGTAAATGATTGTTTCCCATCAAACTTCAGAAGAGCGCGCATTTCGTAGCGAGTGTCCATGTTTTCCGGGGGAGGATGGGAACCTGAATCATCGCTAGCCAGCAGCTTCTGTGTGGAAACTGAATCCGGTTCCCCGGAGCCGCGGGGAGGCCAGAGACGAGGAGGCCGTCCCGCCACGTTCGGCAGCTGCTCCCCTGCTTCATTTATTATGATTCCGGAAGACTCTCACATGCTGGCAACCCCTCAGCTCATTGCTAAAGGGTGGCGTCATCAGGATAATTGAACTCGCAAATGAGCTGCCTATCGGAGCCTAATGTTCAACCTGAAGCTGACCCCCCCGATCAAGAACACCCTCCTCAGACAGGCTGGTTTTCACACCTTTATGTTGGGTTAAAACGCATCAGTGGGGCTTATTAGACGACTCCAAAAATAGATCAATAAAAAAAAAATTAAATTAGGCGCCATTCACTAGGAAGCGGTGAAATGCATGCATTTTGCACAAAAGGCGGCGGAGTAATAAAAAAAAAAACACAAAACAAAAAGAGAGATGTTCTTTGCTGATTTATTAGAGTGCTGAGAGCAGAAAACAGCATGTACCGTTCCTATGGAAACCTGTGTGATTTTCGAGAGTGAGGGAGCCAGGGGGGGAGACCCTTTAATATGGCTGCTTTTCCCAGCATCATCAGCACAGCCTCGCGCCTCAGATTAACTTGTTTATGTGACACGATTCCTATTCCTGGAAGGGCCCCGCAAATTGCATTTTAATCTTTGGGTTCATTGGACGCGGTAATCTGGCGATGGTAATGGCCCTGGCGCAAAGGCGGGAAATTACACAGCACAGAAACACGGCGGGGGGGGTGGAGGGGGGAGGGGAGTGCTCGGGGAGATGCCACCAAACCATCGGCTTCCTGTACTGGGATGTCTCAGGAGATCCAAAGGCTCAAAAAGGGCCAGGGGGTGCCAGATTCCAGTAAAGCAGAGGTGCCAGGCAGAGGGGAGAAGCAGGATTATTTTGCTATGAATCATCCTGCCATTTCAGGGGCATAATACACATACTTCTCATATACATTAATAGCATCGGTAATTTACATATATCTCCGACTGTCATTATGACGACAGACTGAGACTTAATTCACATTTAAGGTACCTATTTCCTAAATTAATTCCCCCCCCATACCAGTCTCCAAGGAGATTATACTTGAAGCCCTCCTTTAAGAATGATTAAAGGTCCT
>JAODKC010000107.1:1775328-1793398 GCA_026777985.1 Mormyrops attenuatus | reverse complement strand
CCCCCCCCCCCCCCCCCCCCCCCCCCCCCCCCCCCCCCCCCCCCCCGCGGCGGGCGGGGGGGGGGGCGCTCAACCAGCGCCTGGAGGCGGGCTTGCCATGAGGGGGCGGGGCCCCCCCTGGGTGTAACCCAAACTCCGACGACCGTGAATATCTTTGCTTCCACTACATGGGTTGTATTGATGTTATTCCGGAAAAGAACATCCTGCACCTGATATCATACCTCTGGACCATTGGACTGTAATGGCAAGGCTGTAGAGTGAGACCAGGTCCATTCGGCCATGACGGTAATGTGCATGGCTCTGAAAACACACCGAGCAGGCTGTAGACGCGCAGATGTCCCATGTAGTGAAAATAAGCTGTTGATTGTCATATATAGCAAGTGAAAGAGAGGAGAGGCAGAAAAGATTGCCAGAGGAAACAATCCATGAACATATGAATGCACTTATTTGATACTGAAACTCAAGAGACTCATACAGCTATGTCTGTGCATCACACATCATCATATAGATATAGTTCCCATTCCTCCCAGTAGGGGGCATTGACCCAGAGGGACTTCTACGTAGAGGCTCAGAGAGAGAGAGCAGAAGAGCGAGCCCACATGGGCCTGTGGGGTCCAGCACTGTCGCCAAAGCAACATTCCCCCTCTCCTCCCCACCCACCAATCACCACTATGCCAACATTGAACAAGTGCCTGTCAAAACTAAGGAGCAGAGCTCCACCCCTTTGGGTATTAACTAGGGACAGCATGACAGCAGCGCATCCTCCTCAGTTCTGAAGCGGCCAAGGGCCCCGGGTCCTCGCAAAGTACCTGCTGCAGCACGGATGCTTGTCGTGGGGAAAGATTAATGCGAGCTCCTTGGAGCAAAGGTACCTTTTGGTGCTTAATAAGGTACAAATAAATTGTTCCTGCTACACTGCCTTGTCAGGAAAAACTGTTGATGTGCTGTTTATGTTATTCCCTAGCACGCGCGTGTGCGTGTCCGCGCGCACCCGCAGAGAGCGCAGTGGGGGGGGCTGGGGGAAGCAGACACGTGTGCGCCTGACGCTTACCTCCACACCCTGCACTTTCAGCTTCATGTGATCCTCCCGCGTGGTCTTCCCATCCTTCCTCTTCTTCCAGCAGTACCCGTCTTTCCTGTACTTCACCTTCTTTCTGTTGTACAGTATCATCGACCCATTCTGTGGCCTGGGAAGGGGGGAGGGGTGGGGAGAGACAGGAAGGGTATCAGTCAGAGCCGACAGACGGCGCGACGCATCGCAGGACACCCGACCTGCGTCGATATCAACTGACCCCAAACCCTCTGAGTGTTGAGTTTCTTCTCTTACTATGTGGGCTGTGGACAAACTATAGGATATAAAAAACAAAGGGACTTTATTTTCTTGCGTGCTAATGGATAGGTCAAATAAAAGCTAATGTGAAAGAACCTCCTCCGTAATGTTTTGTTCGCCCCTTTTATTTAGACCTGCTCTGATTCTGCCATGTTTTTCCTTTTGATAAAGACTGTATCTTCATTATACTTTCATGAGTGGCCCAGTGGTAAATAGAGTTGCTCAGGGAGACAGATTTTTGCAGTTCAGCTCGCAGCAGTGGAGGGATCGGGCACCCATGCCCCCCACCTGTGTGGGCCGCACCCCCCGGTCTGGCCCTGGACCTCGCCCAGGTTTCCTGCAGCTCTCAGCACCTCCGCTGCCTGGAGGACCGGCCGCGGATGGACCTCATTAGTGGCTCCGTGTCTGAGGGGCACGGCCCGAGGCATGGTTCTCCTCCCCCTTACCCACAATGCCATGCAAAAGGCGGCACAGACCTGCCCGGGGCATCTGCTCGTTCCAGCACTTCAAGCTGTCACTGTTTGTATAGGTGGCACCCATCGCATTTTGCCAGTTTAACACAACCACGTATCTCACTGGAGTGACTCAGCTGGAATCCTCCGCTCCTCCGGCGGTAAAACCAGCAACCCATTTGGACAGAGAGGCAGCAATGCCCCCCCGTGACACCTGGCCGCAACTGTTTTCCGTAAATGCCACAAGCAACCGTCTACATCCCGGCCCGCAGGGCCTGGCTCCTGTTTATCTCCCCGTCTCTCATCACTCACTCCCTGGGACTAGTGTCGGGGGCCTGACAGGTGGGGGCGGAGTCACAGACAGCCCACTGTGGAGCCCCCTCTGCCACCGCCCCACGACAGGGCCTTTTAATTAGATGCTTCACGCTAGCTCTGCATCCGCATCTCCTCCCTTCCCAAACCATCCACGCTGCCCCCTCCATCTAAACGACATTTCTCTGCAGCTCCCTCTTTCACTCTGTCATCATCCCTCTCCCACGTTTTTTCTCATTACTCCCCTTCATCAACCCTTTTTATGGCCAGCCTCTGCTTTTCTCTCTCTCCTCCTCTCTCCCTGCAGTGGAAGTCCTTGACCTACCCATTGTACAATGAGACGGAAGTCGGGTTTCCAGTGGAGTGACTCAACTTCCCGCGATTTCTGTGATATGCGTTATCTTAATAGGAGCAGAGCTGCCCCGGGCATTTCCCCTTCTGTTTAATAATATTATCTCAGACACAACATGACCATCAGATACAGCCTGGGGGGCTTGTTCACTCCGGCATGTTATTCAGTCCTTCATGCAGCTGATGCAGACGCTGTTTGAGTTATTATAGCTTACAACGTAGCTTGTATAAAGGATTCAAACTCCTGTGATTACTTGAAAATTTTGTTGCCATGTGAACTTGGGGGGGGGGCATATTTATTACCAATTAATTATTAAGACATTAAGTAGCTATTAGCAAGCAGAAACACAGGTCGGTCTAAACACAGGTGAGCCGAAGAGATCAGTCCTACGAGGAGGCATACGACGGGAAGACAGGCACACCAGGGAATACAGATGAAGCAGGGCAGGGATCAGGAAGACGAGGCATGCAGGCAGGGCAGAGCAGGCAAGGCAGGCAGGGCAGAGCAGGCAAGGCAGGCAGGGCAGAGCAGGCAGGGCAGGGGACGCGGCACAAAAGACAAGAGATAGAGAATGCTTAGTAGGGCGCATAAGAGCAACGATACTTCGCAACCGTTGTTAGTCGAAGTGCCGGTTAAATAGGCGCTCGGAACGAGGCTTAGTTGTGTGGCCTCGCCCACTGAGGCGTGACACCAGAGGATTCTTTATATGAAAGAAAAGGGGATATTTAATGACTGCAAACTGCTTATGGTGCTGGAGCAAAATTAATCTGCGTGCCCAAAATTGCTATAACGAACACGACAAGTAGAATGACCTTCGTCTGTGAGCGGAGAAGGCAAACGGCCGTCTCGCTCCAGCCAGGGGTCGATCGTCAAAAAACAGGGAGGTTTCACAATGCTCAGGGGAAAATTCACTGAAGAAAAAGCAGAGACACGGAGACGGCTACAGACACATCATGAAGAAGTGGAATGTGCACCGTTACCACCCGGATGCCGGCTAAGATCAGGCCACCACGGATGAAACTGCTGAGGGATGACACTGCGAGACCAGAAGAGCTATGGAAGTTCACCGGCAGAGATGAGAGGAAATGTGCACCAGTCAACACCTTCCAGAATACACAAAACCAGCCCGTTTGGCAGGACAGGCAGCAGGGAGCAACAGCTAAAAATAATCCATCTCAAAGCCTGCGCGGAGTTTGGAACAGAACTCCCGAGTGGAGCCAAAGGTGGGGGCAGAAATGGCCCTTGTCGTATGACATCAGCTGCACCTTTCAGTCCAAACGAAGAGGGTCAGGTTTGACTGGGGATCAGCATGGCACCTCAGCCCATAGACACCTTCCAGAAGGTCACACGGCAGCAGTGGAGGCACTGTGTTGTGTTTATCCCCGGAGGGAGCTGGGGAAGGAGGAGTGCACAGAGAAGAGTGTAGAAGAACACAAGAGGGAAAAACTCTTTCAGTCTGCTGAAATCTGAGGTGAAAATACACCTTTCAGGACAACAATCCAAAGTATAAGTCAACACTGGATTGGCTTTGGAATAAGATACTGTATGTACTCAAGTGGCCCAGGCAAAGTCCTGCCTCGAATACTACTGAGACTCCGTAGGAAGACTTAAAAACAGCTGTCAATAAGCGATCCCCAAGCAACTGCCGAGAGCTTTAGCAAATCTACCGAGAAGGATGCGTCCAAAGTTAGCACAGAGTGTGAGCCGGCCTGGAAAGTTAGCAGACTTTCCCAGAAAGACTTAGGCTTTAATTGCTGCCAAAAGTGCTTCCACTAAAATACTGAGTTCAGACATCTGAATACTTACGCAATCAACATTTTTCATAGTTTTTTTCCCCCCACTTAAATTACAACAGCTAGCAGTTTCCTATGGTGCGGCGTTTAATGAAACGAGGTACCACCCGACTGGTCTGAGCACTTCTGCACCAAGTGTATATGTCCAAAGCATGATCATTTTTGGCCAGGTAGCGCGATCACAAAAGTGTGCCCGGTCATCCACCTACCCAGTACAGGATGCCATCCTATCACAGGGAATCATCCCCATACACACACAGGGCTATTTAGAGATGCCAATTTGTGGGAAGAGTCAGCAGCACCTGTAGGAAACCCGCACAACATGACGAGAACATGCGATCTACACTCAGAGGGCGGGGGTGGGATTGCAGCCCCCAATGCTAGAGGCGTGAGCTGACAGTATGACCCAAGGATCCATCGTGCCACCTACATCGGTACGTGTTGCACATACATATGAGTGCAGTTTGTCACCATAACATTACAGATGCGTTCCGTTAACTATGGCTCCATTGCTATTAAAGATTAAGGAATTGTTCTTCCATTGTCTTTTTAGCTATTAAATGAAACAGCTTATTTGGAAACTCTCACACACACTCATTAAACTTGGCTTTACATACACTTATGGCCAAAGCAGGAGGCCAAATGGCAAGAATATGAGATAAATCACAAGCACATACTTGCATGGAGATGTCGGAGAACTACTGCATGGAAGAACGACATAGAACCAGGCCATCTGATCTTCTCAAGGAGCGTCTGACTCAGGCAAAGCTTTTCTGTTAAAGGTTAATAATATTTATATTAAAACAATTTCTTCAGGTGGGTCTATGTGTCAGACATACAGAAAGGTTGTTCTCAGCATATCTCCTGGGTCTGTTTACTTAGGCAGTCCCATTAATCTTATCAGAATTAAACATATTTAAACATGAAGGGAAAATCCCAACTACACTCTTATCGAGACAGCATGAGAACGAGCAACCCGGGAACCGAACAAGTGAAACCAAAATGGGAATGCTGCACTTTTGAACCCTGTGCTGATTGTTTCTGCATGTTTGTTTGTTTGCTTTTTTCGTGCTTAAATCGGTAATTAAGTTTTGATTTGGATAATCAGTGATTGCGCAAACCAAAGCCTTCTAGGAAGCATGTTTTCCTTCCTGCGCACACTCCCGGCACTCTTTCAGTCAGCTTGCTGGGGATATATCGGCCGTACGTATGTATGACTCTGAGGCACATATAATTGAAAATGAACCCAAAGCAAAACATGCACATGTTAAATGCCCCTGCTCGGGATTTCCGTCTAGATTCATTCATAATTTAACATTTTCATCTCCCAGTCACTCGGAGGCATCAGGAATGGTTCCCAGGACCAGAGCCAACGTGAGAAGGCACGCCACGCGATAAATCAAATAATTTTAGCAATGAAGTGATGTAAAACTGGGGAATGGCCGAGGCCAAAAGTAATGGGAACCCTCAAGAAATGAGCTTTGAAAGATCAGCCACATTTGGAATTTATTATGACAAGAGAGACCCTCTATCTTCGATAAAGGAGACGGGAGGGAAGTTTTCTGCAAGTTATCCAAACTCCCGGGGGGAGCATAGAGATTAACAGGAGCTTGATGATTTCTTTGGGAAAAAAAGAGCCTGAGTTGAGAATGAATTATATGTCTGTGGAAAATGACCTATCAAAAAAAATGTTGCAGGGATGCTACAGCCTTTTGTTAAGGGAGAACTGTACAAGTGAAAAGCCGGAGTGCAGTTATAAGCAGTAACAGGGGAAGGAGATGCTTGGTGTTCAGCTTAACATGGGCTCCCGGGGTACAGATGGAGATTGGGTATCGACTTAAATCGGCAGCGTGTCGGCATGGATACACACAGCTGAGCTGCACCATCTAAAAACCATACACGCACACACATGCAGGCGTGAGCACGCTCTCTCTAATTTCACATGGTAATAATCATACGGGTCAGTGGCTTCCCACAAAACACCCATTTTCCTGCCCTCACATCCCACCGATGGTCTGTCATCACATCCGTCACTGGACAGAGCACGTCCATGCCGCTGCGGGCCGGTGAGCAAGATGGGTACACGTTGCCAGATGACGTATTCCCTGCAAACAAGGCAATCCTCCTTCACCTTATATCTCACTTGTCTCGTTAGATGGAGAGAAGAGCCGGCAATTGCGATGAACCCTATCATACCGTATCTCGCGGTGGAGTGACACCTTGTGAGCAGGCAGCTGACGGCCGACAGGCAGGCCACTCCTTGGCATGCGGCGCTCGCATGCGCGCGCCTACTTTAAATGCAAATGCGGCATCTCGGGGATTGAAATTCACGCCGGGCACACTTGGACCCGACAGCATTCGTGCTGTACGGTGCGAGGCATCTGAGCTGGCACAACCCGGAGGATGGGAGGCAAACCGAGCCTGCAGCTGGATGCGGGGCGGTCCTGCGATGACGGCACAAGAGCCGGCGTCACATTTACCCGTCTGAGGAACCCCGGGGATGGGTCTGGATCCAGCTGGCATCTTGGGTCTTTCCAAGGAAGCCATCCAAAGAAAAGCATTCTGGGTAGTAATGACAAGGACTCATATCCCAATGAGGGGCCCTGCTGTCACACTGGTGAGGAAGATATTTAACCTAAACTGTTTCTGCCATAAAATGAGTTTTCAGCTGTATAAATGTATAACTTAGTGAAGTGTGAACTTCAGCAAGTATGATAAACAGAGAAATATTTGGAGGCATCATTGCTGTTTTGGGCCACACTGAGCTGTGCCTCATATGGATGGAGATCCTACCTTCCCTGAATCTGTACTCCATCTTCACTCTCCTTCACTCTTGTCACCCTACACCTCACTCGTCAGGTTTCGGATAACCTTGGGAGCCTTTCAACAATACTTTATCATTTCAGCGATGGCATCTGTAACCCAGCATCTCCTGGGTCTCTTGGATACAGAGGGTGGGGGATGTGGGAGGTGTAATGGCGGCTTGTATCTCTTTGAAACTATAGCGATGACCAGTATTCTCTAACCTCGTTCTTATTTAGGGAGAAAAAAAAAGCACACGGTAGGTATAATGATACAAAATGTCCTGCCTTTCATGATTTCTGTCTTTCGAAATTCAAAAGCCTACTTAATTCACAAACCAATTTACCCCTCCTTATGTCCACAACCTTTCAGAGGATGAATACAGATAAAACCCGGAGAGGATTTACAGCAATGCAAGGATATTTACCAGAGTAGAATACTGTCATTTCCTGATGTTTTGGTATGCCTTGTCAGATCTCACCCTTTTTATATTCTGTTGGGCCTCATTCTTCATTTTCATCTTCTACCCAGTAGTCAATGGATCCCAGCGTGACATAAACTAATTTCTAAGTTTTTTAGAAACCTCAAAGGACAAGTTATTTTAAACGGAGAGAATTGTGTGTGTGTGTGCCACTGTGGCATGTGTATACACCTTTATGTCAATTTCCTCAGTCAAGTGTTCTGCTCAATCTGCTTGTATTTCGTAACTATTGATTTACTATAGCTGTTTGTGCAAAATATATATTTGCATCAAAAAAAGGTGTTACGATTGACTTTACTGGAAGGTTGCAGATTGTGTTACATAAGGACAAAGTCATCTCTCTCAACATGGATATTCTGGCCATCTGCAATTCAGTTTTTGCCAATAGTTCTACAACAATTACTAAGTACAACATACTGGAACAAGAACACTTTGTATACGAATTTGTACAAAGGCGTGGGGAAATCACATATTGCATAATTTTTTTTGAAGTGACACTGAAGTAGACAAAAGATCTGATTACTCTGTCAATGTATTATTTTCATACAACTAAAAGAAAAATAAAATTTATTAATTCAGCATTCTGACTAGATAACATGTCCCTAATTATGAATCTGACAAACAATTTTTACAGAGGACTGACTTTAAAAAAAACACTGGGGTACATTTGTGCATCCAAGATGGTGTCAGGGCCCTTTGCTCGGAGTTGGAACCATGATGGTGGGAGAGAGAGTGATGGTTATTAACCTTGAGATGTGCTCACTGCCTGCAAGCTTCAGGTTAATAACTGAAGAGTGACACAACAACGTGTAAAATATGATTCGTGGCAATATGCTGACATTTACCAGCATTTAGCATAAAAGCTTTGCAGCCAGCTGTGACGGAGTCACAGTCTGCCTGGGAGTGTGTTTACTGCCCTCGATTTCCCTTCACTGGTTTATCTCTGGACTGCTCTCACAAATTAGTTTTTAATAAAGGCCATTTTGTACAATTGCTTTTTTAAGCTTAGCAATTTAAAAAACTAAACATACTTGTAGAAATTACAGAAAATACATTTGAAGGATTGTGGGTTACGTTAAAAAAATACACATCCTCCCTTCCTCCATATCCGCTTGTCCAATGCAGGGTTCGCTGGGACATAAATAACAAGCTCTGAATAATTATATCAATATAAAATGTAAAGCAAGGCTTTATGGGGGAGATAACACCTACTGTACTGCGAGTTATCTGGGATGCTGTTACCCAAGGCAATTTACAGAGCTTACAGTTTTATACGTGATAGACTTATACAGCTCATATTCTTACTAAGACTACTAAGGTGGAGGATCTCAAAGGTTCCGCGGGACTTGAGGACAGGATGGAAATTTAGACGAAATACAGTACAAAATACTGAACACTAGCTTGCTAACTAGTGAAAAAAACAACATTTTTTACCGAACATCCCGACTTAGCTAGTAGCAAACGTAGTTAAGTTCCATCCCTGCTTGAGGACTCTTCTTGTAGTTGAGACCAGCAACTCTTTGATTATCGTGTTTGATTACAAATCCATGATGTATCACCAATGCACTTTTCCATTATCCTACTGAGTACACAATTTGGCCTGATATGTGCCACAATGTGACATACCTCTCCATGTGACTCAAGACCCACTCATGGAGGGTCAGTTTAAAAAAAAAATAAAAAATACAAATAGCTCCTTCTAAATAAAGAGACCAAAAAACCTTTTGAGGGTTTACTTTTGGAAGGTATGGACTGAAGAAGATCTCCCCCTCGAACTTCAAACCTTCAGCCTGCACTTCCCAGCTCCCAACCCAGCTCACGTGACCTTCTGTTGCAGGTCTGACACAGACATGCAG
This sequence comes from Mormyrops attenuatus, assembly GCA_026777985.1. NCBI lineage: Eukaryota > Metazoa > Chordata > Actinopteri > Osteoglossiformes > Mormyridae > Mormyrops > Mormyrops attenuatus. Next base: position 1,784,020 of record JAODKC010000107.1, on the reverse strand, counting down.
TCCCCGGCACTCCTGTGTCAATTGCGATCATGCCCCGCAGTTACCAATCAGCCCCCTAACAAAGACTCTCCACATCTGTAAAAAGGGTGCAGTCATCTGTTTACTGGCCACATATCAGTGCCTGTTAGACTGCAGATCACTCACTGTTTTTTTTTAATATAAATTAAGGATGCAATAATTTAAATAAAAGGGTTTGTTTTGCTAATTCTGGATGTTATCGTTATTTTATTGAGTCATGCATCAAAAGCCTCTAATGAAGCAGTAAGGTCCAATTCTGAGGCGTCGCTTTTAATTAAAGCTGTGATGTTATCGGCTAAAATGCAAAAGGAGACTGGGGGGGGGGGCGGGGGGATGCAGTGCTCAGGCGGGACAGTGCAGCATCGACGGTCACCCTGTGCGGCTAATAGCTGCTAATTTAAACGTAAGGTAGTGATAGTGAATCACTTATTGTCCCTGTTTCGTGAAAGAGCATGAAATCAGGCATCTATCTCCAACTGTCAGTTCCGGTGCCAGCATGGTGCCCGAAATATCTCGGCCGAAAACATAAATAAGCATACCAGTTATAAACACTAATTTCGTACAGGGAATACAGAGACAATTTCTAATGCCTTTCTTTTTAATTCTTCTTATTTTTTCTGTTCCACAAAGAAAACAGGAAAGTGCTGGCAGAATACACAGCTCAGAGGTCACACGCCTTTGCGACATCGCGGGATCGCCGGGACATGCTTTATTTAGAGCTCCGTCTAAATAAGTGCTCACAAAAAGGAGGCGCGTAAAGCTTGGAAAAGGGTTCTGGGACTGTGTCATTCTGCGAAGATGCTCCTGAGCTACTTTACCGCTTTCGGCTTGAGCATGTCCCTCCTGGCATGTGCTCCTACATTCAACTGGCAGAGGTGGGTAGTTCAGGCCCAGAGAGTTAAAGTCCAGTCCAAGATTTTATTTCAACCAATCAACTGCATATTAAGAGACAGTTACAGAGTTCTCAGCTGGTTGACTGAAACAAAATCTTGGTCTGGATTTTTACTCTCTGGACTTACTATTTTTTCTTTTTGATGAGGGACTGGCCACATATTGAAACATAAGCATGAGGGGATTTGTTTTTTCCCCCCTTTCAAATTGTATTTTCTCTTTTTTTTCCACCTCCAATCGTTTCATGATAAGGTACCTGTGAAGTATACAAGAGGCCTGCAGCCATTTTGGAGAAGACAGGGATGGATATTACTGCTCGTGTGGATGCGGGAACAGGGAGGCAGGGGGAGGGAGGTACTCACCAGCCAACAGCTGGACAGCTGCATATCATTAACGTGCTCATCCGCCCAGAGGCACAGTGCATCCGTATCATAGCTCAACAGCTTGCCTCCGCATGCCCAAATATAACAAGCCTTATTATTCTTATGGGCTTCCTATTGCCCCTCCTCCTTCTTCAAGGGAAATGATGGGAATGATCAGGGATTTTACATGGTTCATGTGCCCACAGGACAGAGCAAAGACGCCAGTAAAGATGGCAACAAAGAGGAGAGGAATCGCTGGAAGGCACGAGCAGAGAGAACACACCCGGCCTCCGCGGAGGACACAGGGCAACATGGCGCCCAAACGGGCACAGAAAAATAGGAGAGTATAAAAACAGAAGGCCGCTGCTGTCCTGGGGAGAGACACACTAAAGCTGAAATCCCAGACACTTTAAGACTGTCATTTAACTTTCCCCTCTCTTCCGTTTTATGGCTGCCTTTGCGCAACAGATGATAACGTGGCTGTAAAGCACCTCTTTGTCTCACCGAAATCGATTTATTGTCTTCGGCGGGGCTGCCGATAAAGCCGACATGCGACGGCCTCACACAAACTGTAAATATGGCAGCTTGTCCTCTTCGCTTATACAGCTTTGTTCTTTTAATTGCGCATTCCTCAGGTTTTAAGGCGGTAGAGGAAGCGAGGGCCCAGAAGATCAATGGGATGTTTTTACCTATACCATTAAGCTTCCTTTGGACCATGATGTGTTTCTCTTCACAAATATCAGTCTCCGGCGAGGCTGGCTGGCTTTTTTTTTTGTTTCTAACACCTTTCGAAGTAGCACACAGATCGTTAGAGGGTGGACGACATGTCTCCTTGTAGTCATCTGTTATTTCAACGGGCCGTTTTTAAACTTGGCACTTTTTCGGCCTTGGACGCCTCTTCCTTTGAGAACTCAAACCTGCTATCATCGAAGGACGATGAGCCCCCCCCGCATTAAAAGAGCCATAAAAATGCACAAAGTAAATGGAGGGGACTTTGGATCAAGTTCACCACCAGGATAAGTGAGTAGATGAATGAAAGGCAAGCCACAGTCCCGGTGCATCGGTGGCCCGGAGATTGTGTGGGGAGGTGGCAGAACGGCGGGAGAATCGGCGGAGCGTGCTGCCGATGTCTCGGCGGAGTGGGTAGAGCAAGGTGACCTACAGGGGGTGGGAGGGGGGCAGAGCTGAGAGGCCACCTGCTGGCTGCCGGGACGGTATGACAGCTGCCCACCTGTCCTAGCACGCACTCTTACACAGCGACCCATCTGTACCCCCCCAGCACCCAGCACCCCCATGCTCTCCCTGAGCTCACTGCCTCTGCCAGTGTCCTGAGCTATCCTTGGTTCCATACAGGTATTGTGGTTCCTTTCCTAATCCGATGCTCTCTATAATTATTGTGGCTCCTGTACTGTTCCATACAGGAATTGTAGTTCGTTTCCCGGTGTGCTATTCCTTACAGGAACTGTGGTTCCTGTCCTAATGTGCTGTTCCATGCAGACATTGCGGATCCTGTCCCAGTGTACTTTTCCATACAGGCATTGTGTTTCCTGTTCAAATGTACTGTTCCATACAGGTACTGTAGTTCATTTCTTAATGTGCTGATCCATATGGATATTGTGGTTCATAACCTAATGTACTGATCCATATAGGTATTGTGGTTCATCTCCTAATATGCTGTTCCATACAAGCATCGTGGTTCCTGTCCTAATGTGCTGTTCCATACATTGTGGTTCCTCTTATACTGTACTGTTCCGGACAGGCATTGGGGTTCCTACCTCAATGTGCTGTTCCATGCTAGTATTGTGGTTCCTATCTTACTGTGGGTATTGTGTTCCATGTGGGTATTGTGGTTCATCTCCTAATGTCCTGATCCATACAGGCATTCTGGTTCCTGTCCTAATGTACTGTTTCATATTGATATTGTTGTTCATCTTCTAATGTGCTGTCCCATACAGGTATTGTAGTTCCTCACTAGATGTGCTCTTCCATACAGGTATTGTGGTTTCTATGTAAATGTGCTGTTCCATTTGGGTACTGTGCATCATCTCCTAATGTCCCGATCGATACAGGCATTCTGGTTCCTGTCCTAATGTACTGTTCCATATTGGTATTGTGGTTCATCACCTAAGGTACTGACCTATACAGGTATTGTGGTTCATCACCTAAGGTACTGACCTATACAGGTATTGTTCATCTTCTAATGTACTGCTCCAAACAGGCATTGTGGTTCCTGTCGAAATGTATTGTTCCACATTGGCATCATGGTCCCTGTACTAATGTGCTGTTCCATACAGGTATTGTAGTTCCTCACTAAATGTGCTCTTCCATACAGGTATTGTGGTTTCTGTCTAAATGTGCTGTTCCATTTGGGTACTGTGCATCATCTCCTAATGTCCCGATCCATACAGGCATTCTGGTTCCTGTCCTAATGTACTGTTCCATATTGGTATTGTGGTTCATCTCCTAATGTGCTGTTCCATGCAGGCATTGTGGTTTCTGTCCTAATGTGCTATTCCTCTCTTAATGTGCTGTTCTTGTGCTATTGTACTGTTCTGTGCTGTGTTCTTGTGCTAATGTACTGTTCTGTGCTGTGTTCTTGTGCTAATGTACTGTTCCATACAAGCATTGTGGTTCCTATCCTAACGTGCTGTTCCCTTTGGGTATTGTGGCTCTTCTCCTAATGTACTGATCCATGCAGGCATTGTGGTTTCTGACCTAATGCACTGTTCCATACAGGAATTGTGGTTCCTCTCCTAATGTGCTGTTCCATACAGGTATTGTAGTTCCTCTCCTAAAGTGCTGTTCCATATTGGTATTGTGGTTCATCTTCTAATGTACTGTTCCATATTGGTATTGTGGTTCATCTTCTAATGTGCTGTTCCATATTGGTATTGTGGTTCATCTTCTAATGTGCTGTTCCATATTGGTATTGTGGTTCATCTTCTAATGTACTGTTCCATATTGGTATTGTGGTTCATCTCCTAATGTTCTGTTCCATGCAGGCATTGTGGTTTCTGTCCTAATGTGCTATTCCATACAGGTACTGTAATTCCTCTCTTAATATGCTGTTCCATATAGGTATTTTGGTTCATCATCCAATGTATTGATCCATACAGGCATTGTCATTCGTGTGTTAATGTACTGTTCCATACAGGCATTGTGGTTCCTGTGTTAATTTGCTGTTAGACACAGGTATTGTATTTCCTCTCTTAATGTGCTGTGCAATATGGGTATTGTGGTTCATCACCTAATGCACTGTTCCATACAGGCATTGCGGTTCCTTTGCAAATGTACTGTTCCACAGTGGCATCATGGTTCTTGTGCTAATGTACTGTTCCATACAAGCATCGTGGTTCCTATCCTAACGTGCTGTTCCCTTTGGGTATTGTGGCTCATCTCCTAATGTACTGATCCATGCAGGCATTGTGGTTTCTGACCTAATGCACTGTTCCATACAGGAATTGTGGTTCCTCTCCTAATGTACTGTTCCATACAGGTATTGTAGTTCCTCTCCTAAAGTGCTGTTCCATATGGATATTGTGGTTCACCACCTATTGTATTGATCTATACAGGTATTGTGGTTCATCTCCTAATGTACTGTTCCATACAGCCATTGTGGTTCCTGTCTTAATGTACTGTTCCATACAGGAATTGTGGTTCCTCTCCTAATGTACTGTTCCATATAGGAATCGTGGTTCCTGTCCCAATGTACTTTTCCATACATACACTGCGCATCCTGTCCTAATGTACTGTTCCATACAGGCATTGTAGTTCCTCTCCTAATGTACTGTTCCATACATACACTGTGCATCCTGTCCTAATGTACTGATCTATGCAGGTATTGTGGTTCATCTCCTAATGTGCTGTTCCATGCAGGCATTGTGGTTCATCTCCTAATGTACTGTTCCATAGAGGCAGTGTGGTTCCTGTCCTAATGTGCTGTTCCATACAGCCATTGCGGATCCTGTCCTAATGTGCTGTTTCATATAGACATTGTGTATCCTGTCCCAATGTACTGTTCCATACAGGCATTGTGTTTCCTGTCCTAATGTACTGTTCCATACAGGAATTGTGGTTTCTCTCCTAATGTACTGTTCCATATAGTAACTGTGGTTCCTGTCCTAATGTACTGCTCCATGCAGACATTGCGGGTCCTGTCCCAATGTACTTTTCCATACAGGCATTGTGGTTCCTGTCCTACTGTGCTATTCCATACAGGTACTGTAGTTCCTCTCTTAATGTGCTGTTCCATACAGGTATTGTGGTTCATCACCTAAGGTACTGATCTATACAGGCAATAGCTGTTTCTGTCCTAATGTATTGATCCATACAGGCATTGTGGTTCCTGCCCTAATGTGCTGTTTCATACAGGCATTGTTGTTCCTGTCCTAATGTATTGTTCTATACCGGCATTGTGATTCCTCTCGGAATGTGCTGATTTGTACAGATACTGTGGCCCCTCTCACAATGTGTTGCTATATCTCGTCACATGATCACACTCATAACAAGGCTCCGGGTATGTGTAGTCACAGGTCCACCCCCCCCACTCTCCCTCCTCCTTGCCCAGCTGTGGTGGAGCCAGCACCAGTGACACTGTCACTAAGCCTCCCACGCTGGGCCTGTTGACGATTTTACAGGCCTTCACATGAGATATATTCTTCTTCTGATGTTCCAGCCTCTGGAGCTACTAACATCTCTTTCCCCCCCTTACTCACCCTCCCCCCGCCCAAACCCTATTACTCTCCTTCATCCACTTCTGCTCCCGGCCCTGACCTGGCCTTTGTGTGTAGAATTGGCTACAGGGTGGTTTAACTCTCATGCTCCTCGGTATTTTTATAAGATTTGCAGCGTCTGAAGTCCCAGGGGGATGCCATTGATCCAGGTTCCAGCCGTGGCAGCTGTGTCAGGTATTAGCCCAAGGTGAACATTACGTTAGAGAGCCTGCGAAATGTCTAATGAGGCAGCCTAAGTGGGCCCCCATTTCCCCTGTCCTGTCCGGGGCTGCCATCCACCCTCCACTATATGTTCCACCTGATGGCCTGTTGATTCTGCATGTATTACTGTTATCCTCACTGTCTCCTTCGAAAGTGCACAAGGATATCGCTCCCCATTCGCGGCACTCTGTTGCTGGGGGGGAACTGATTAACTGGTCCAGTGATTCACCCTGTGAATGCAGCTTCCCTCTGGAGAAAGCTCTAATCAAAATTAGAAGGGTTCAGTACAAGAAAATACATGGGCTGCGTTACTTTCTAAACCTATTAGATACTTCCATCTTTTTGCATGTAGTGATCACGTTTCTTCATTCGTTTGTGCAGCAAGACAACGTTGACTAGGGCAATTCAGCATGGCTTTCCATCTCAAATTTTAAAGAACCTAAATGACTCAATATATAGAGTAGGGCCATATGGTCACTCAATGGCTAGTATTGGGGAGTTTGAATCCTGTGTATGGAGTCTTCATATTCTTCCCATGGTGTGCAGGTTCCTATGGGTACTCAAGTCAGGTGAATCAGCATCTTTGTATTTCAGATAAACTTCAGACTCACCATGAACTTGAACTGGATAAGCACTTATGAATGATGCATGGATGGAAAGATAGCCAAAGCAGTCCAAGTGCTCCAGTGTGGAAATCAACCTGCGAACTTCAGATCGTAGTTTGATTTCATGACCAACCAAAGATAGCCATTTGATGGTTCATGCTTAGTAGCTGAACAAAAATGTCTTTAAAAGCCCATAAGGAACCAGGAACCACATTCATGCACATGTGATGAGATGATGTAGATCTTAACGAACAGGAACCATGTTGTACTGCAAACAACAGCGGGGGTGGTGGCAGTTGATGTCTTTGGCTTGAATCAGACACAGGAAGAGTGCATACAGCCTGTCTTAGAAACACTCCCAATCAAGACTTATTTATTATTATTGAAATATTAATCTAATGCCCTTCCTGAACAAGAAGGAGCAAAAGAAACATATCAGGAATTCTGCCTACATTAACTTAATCCAGACCTAGCTGGGCAAGAGGTGAAAACATTACTGGTGAAGCACACAGGAGAGGCTGCCGGATTACAGTAACTAAGTCTGAGTCACAGACTTACCACAAATCACTTGATCAAGAAATTTCCAGTCGTTTAACTGAATGAACTGTAAGGGGTAATGTGTTATTTTGTCAGAATGTGTTGGCTGAGCAGCTACAACAAGCTTGTTGAGTGAGGTAAGACTGTATAGAGGAGCACTTTGCATCTGGATAAGGCTGTTTCTTCACAGTCATTAAGGGCCCTTCCCTCACAGAAATGCACATTTTCCCTGTTTCCCCGGATCTATAAACAATTCTCCCCTATTCACAGCAGCAGCATGAGGACAGGCATATCCTCGCAACAACACAAGACCTTGCAGGTATCTTCTCAACGCCAACACATTCAGTCCTCAGGCCTATAGGAAACATCTAGAATGGGACAGGGTGCAGAGGACTAACAAACTATATCGACAGAGGGCAGCACCCAAGGAGCTGCAGAGGGGAGAGCGAGCCCTTTACATCTGCACTGTGAGTTTTCCTTTTCTACAAATGGAGGCACAGCTTTGAGTAATGTAATAGGTTTCATGAAATACGCAGGTCACGCCTGCATTGGTCTGTAAACTGGGGTCAATGACCTGCCACCCACTCCCTCAAAAATAAATAAAAGTATGGAACATCCTGCAATGGGCTGGCATCCCGTCTAGGGTGCCCCACCTGCCCTGTGGTGCCTCCTACCGTGACAAGTGTTTAGAAGACTGATGGATAAAAGTAATGGCATATTGTACAGGTGAGGGTAATAAAATATACCACAAAACATATCCCATGAGGGTACAGGTGTTAGGAATATAGAGCAGGTCTGTGGGGAGGGGGCAGGACTAGGGAGGAAAGGGAGGGTGATTGAATGCAAGCACTGAAAAGGGACAGTCACAGAGCAATGGCATATCTGCTGATCCCGACGCAAAACCAAAGCCAGATGCAGGTCTGATTCATTTTTACAGATCAATATTACATGTGACAATCCGGGATAAGTAACTCACTTGAGGGGGCCCCCTCCCCGGATCTGAACCAGCCAGCCTACATCCTTAACCAGTAGGCTAGGAAGTGCACTGCATGCTGGGGCAGAGAGAGGGCGCCAGTGAGGAGGACAGAGAACCTAAGGAGGACATCATATTGCACAGAACGCTCCCGCAGTGCTCAGATGGGCCGAGTGGAAGGAGAGAGGGGCAGGTCTCATTAACTTGTTTTTGTTAGAGGTACCCACTTCCCTCCAGGCATGTGGCACGACCCAGCTGCTTGGCTTTGTATGGGGGGGGGGGGGGGGGGTGGGGGATTAATGTTTAATAACCCGGGTTTTCTGCCGGCAACCTACGGCTTCCGGGGGCCCCCCGCCGGGGCGCCGGGGTGGG
>JAODKC010000107.1:1751614-1769576 GCA_026777985.1 Mormyrops attenuatus | reverse complement strand
CCCCGCCCCCCCCCCCCCCCCCCCCCCCCCCCCCCCCCCCCCCGGGGCCGCCCCCCCCCCCCCCCCCCCCCCCGGCGGCGGGGGGCAGAGGGGGGGCCATGATTTATCAGATGTCACCCGAGTCACCGCGTGGTGCCATGGCGTGCAGTCTGAGTGGGGAGAGGATTCTCTCTCGAAAGTGTCAGGGTGCAAGAGACGTGGGTCTGAGATAGCGTTACAATCAGCGCAACCACCAGACAGCGCGTGCCATCAGTGCATGCCACGTAGTGTGTGCTGGAGTTCTTACTATCAGTTCTTACTTGCATTTTTTTTCTAACATCCAGTTATACAACTGGAAATTACTGGAACAATGCAGAATATGCATTTGGCTCTAAGGTACAAAAGCAAAGCCCTTTGGGAACCAGCGAATATCCATATCCTTAACCATTACCAACACTGGTTGTCCTGTCAATAACACAGTCTGTCATGTACGATCTGCATCTGTGGGATAATGTCTGTAATGTTATGGGGTTTGTCACACAGTCAGTCATTCAGGGTCTGTAAGAGTACAGGATGTCATTCTCTGTTACAGAGTTCTGGGTATGGATAGTGCATGTCACAAGACACAAAGGAGGTCAGGGGTCATCTCGTACCTCCCTATCTAATTTGCTCCGCCTTGGAGGCGGGGCCAGCCACTGTCCTGCTGTTCCTGTTGGCTGAATCACTGTAGATCCTACCCTATCCTTGCTTTCGGGCATGATTTGTTTGTTTGTTTAGTGAGACCATGGCCCTGTGCCAGAGCAGGGAGGGCGGAGACGATGTGGATAGGAATCAGGAGCCTCCGGCGAGCGTGCCAGTCTGTTCTGCACCTCACTCCCTCAAAACATCCTGGAACTCCGAGTCTGCCGCCCCCACCGCTACAGTCACCTTTCATCTGGCGGCAGAGTGAGCAGGGCCAGACCCCAAAGCTCCGAGCTCCCTTCAAAGGCAGCTCCCCCTATGCCTCATGGCCGGCAGCAAACTGCCTGCACGGGGCCAGCCCGGTGCCGCCCCGCGCCGCTCTCCATTAAGCGGTGCGTATCGAATCAAAGGCCCGTAATTAAGCCCGGCTAGGCCTAAAAGAAGAGGGAGGGTGGATCATGACCGGGGGGTGGGAGTGGACGTGTCAAACAGGGGCTGATTTCTCACCGGGGTGGGTCGCTACTCATCGCTAAGCCCTCAGATGTCAAACAGGCGTGAGGAAGATCCAAAAAGGTAGAAGCTCCTGGGAGGGACATTGAGCACGTGTGGGTGCGGCCACCTGCCTGCCATTCTTTTCAAGCTCCATTAAGCTGGCCTACTGGCCCGGATAGAGCATGTTAAAAAAAATAACAATAAATACATAAAAACACACACTCACACCAATATCTTGCCGAAAAAGTGACTCTAGTGCGCGGCCATGGAAATCCTCAGCCAAGAATACACCCTGCCGGTGACTCTGCAACTCCTAAACCACTCTCGGTAATTATTAAATGCATCCCTCGCATTTGTTGCTCCCTCTCCAGCCCCAAAAATCAGGAAGCACGTTAATGAGCGAAATGGCAGTAGAGGGGGAATCTCAGAGTTATCATCACCCCCAGAGCAGTGCTTTTTAGGATGCATTTTTAATCAGAGCCTGGCTCACATGTAGTGCACCGGGTGAGGCAGTTCGATATCCCAGAAAGTACCAGGGATAAAGCAGACGTGAGCTGTAGCTGAGCAGCAATGTCGCCGCCCTGGTGGACCGGTGTATTGCATAGTCCCTGACACTCGAATCTCCAAGCCAGGGATTCTAGCCAATATTGTTTCTCTCCAGGACTCTGTTCTGCGTGTGGATGATAGAGAGCGTGAGTGGGAGTCTTAGTCAGGCCGGCATTTATTGGACACAACTAGCACAGCCCCGGGGAATGTTTCAGGACACGCAGCATTAGCAGCAACTCATAGATCCCGGTCATAACACACTAACGCTAATTAACTACTCTGATAGGAAACCGACATTGATCCCTGACGCGTGAGAAAGGCACTACACTGATTTCAGGGAAACAAAAAGTCTTGGGGTGCTAAAAAAGTAAAACAAAAAAATAATAACTAACCATAGTGGGAGCAAATATGCCAAGCTGACCCCATTTATTCCCAACAAGGCAATTAATCCAATCAGTGGCAGCTTAACTGAAGCAGGCGGGCAATCTGCCGCCCCGGTTATGCGTGAGACTGCTAATCCTGCGCCATGGCCACCTCTCCCCACAGCACTCTGTACGGAGACACGGTAGGCCTCCGGAAGCAGTTCATGAAAAAAGGAGGACTTCTCAGGTTTGAGCAAAAACACTTTAAACTTTTTTTTGTCCGCTCTTCACTGGTAAACACCTCTCCAATTAACTTCTGAAAACAAAGCCTCGTGGCTAACAAGAGAGCAGTGCTGTTATAAGATCCCTCAGACCGCGGCTGCGTCAGCTGTCAGCCAAATGAATTGTTTTGCTCTTTTTTTCCTGTTTCCCCCGAAACACTGCTCTCTCCTCTCGGTTCACACTTAATCAGTTTTCCATTCTATTTCTGCTGCTCCCCCTTCAGAGGGAGGCCTAAGCGATTGGAGCGCCGGTCTGGGGGCGGGGGGGCAGCACGCTCTCCCGACGCAAACAAAAACAGCCCCCAGCCGCCCGCGTTAAGCCTTCCGCGGCCTATTTGCAGAGCCTCCCCCCCTTCCCGCCGCCTCACGTTAACTTCCTCCCCAGCGCAGGCACCACTCGGCTTTGCCAACTTATCGCAGTGCTTACGTAAGCGCGATTCGCCTTTGTTGGGAGATGCCGAGTCGGTGGGCGGTCTTTTTTCTTATTTTTCTTCTTCCTCTCCTATAAGGAGGCCTAAATAGTGACAAAAAAAATAAATAAAATTAAAACATAGACAGGGGGCGGAAATCTTCCATGATTTTCCCGAATTAAAAGAGGCCAGGCTACGTCTAGCGTGCCTGTTGTGCTGCTGAGCGTGATGCGAGCGAGCCAGAGAGGAATTTTCCACCCATGACGGAAGAGGTGCGTTGTCCGGGGTGTTGAGGAAGAATATGGCTCATCGAACGCCCGCTGCGATGCTGGGTGTCACGGGGAGGTCCGGAAAACATCCCCCAGGAAACCCGGGAGAGTTTCGCGGCATCACCACCGGGAAACCCACGTGTCTGCGGGATGCAGGGCTAGTAGTTGCGTTGACACGCAGCCGTCGCTGGAGACACTTTAAATTGGGTATTAAATGGGTCAGGAATTAATTCCTTTTAATTAAAAAACCCATCAATCAACACAGTGTGACAGCCCCGGAGCCTGGCTACAGCTCTATCAGTCCACCTTGCGCACTGCGCGAGGCAACGAGGGGAGGCCTGGTAGTCAGCGGAACAGCCTGCTCCATGCTTGGCTGATTGCCACGGAGGGGTGCTGGGCACGCAGCAGAAGAGCTTAGCATAGCCCCCGGAAGCACTACGAGCACCAGCAAGACTGCCGCTGCCTTCGCAGGGGAACAGATGAACATTAAACACGAGTGCTATAAATGTGTCGTCCAAATGCCACGACCGTCTGCAAAGGCGCGAAAGCCATATGTGCAGGGGGACGCCGGAAGCTTCCGGGCACGACCCTGCGTAGCCGTGCCCGCAACTTCATCTGCATCCGCTCCTTGAGCACTTTGTCGATTTTCTCAGTGCGGACCTGTTTCAAGAGCAAGATCTATTTTTCAGCCAAGCAGCACACACACAGATCAGAAGCCGGCATGCAGCTATCCGCTGCTTCCGTCTTTGGACACCAGGTGGTGCTGTGGTAATGGGTGTGGCCTTGTAACACCCTTCTACACTTTTAGTTTTTTAGTTAATGGATAAAAGACTGCTAGTTAATTACATATGCACGTAGCTACAACATCCTGCTAGCTCACCAGTACGATTTCGACTAGCTCTCTCCTCACATGAGAAGAAAAAAAAAAACACAATAAAACCGTCAAGTCCGAGAAATTCGAGAAAGAGTTCCAGGTTGGCTGGACTCTCCAATTATTTCCTTGAAGGGTTGATTACAGGAAGATTAATTTACAGCTGTCCTCATCGCGGATGCGCAGAGCCCATCACCTATAAATAATTGAACCTCTTCATGTCCGAGACAACATCATTACAGTATATCACCGTCACATTAATGCCTTTACTACACTTCACCGGAGCCACTGTGAAGGATGCGTTTGAGATCGGATGTGCCAGCCTGGCACTGCCATGTTTTATTTTTTAATCACCCATGTGCTTGGCAGGTGGACTGGCGTGGAGCAGGGGAACACTTAACAAAACAAATAAAGAGGTTAAAACATTTGACAGACAGGGAAAAAAATAATCTAAGAGCCAAAACAAACATAATAAGATAATGAATTATGAGAAGGACATAATTTGTAAACCTAATATTGTGCCAACACCAGCTCCTTAATTCCATATAATTATGCCTCTTGATGCCTCCTCACATTCTGATTCTTTGTATTTTAAATGATTTATATAAAAACATAAATATATAAGCATAGCAAAATGAATAAATAAGGCTGTGAGTCTCGTTGCCTGGGATTTTCTTTGACCTCTCTGTGGTATGAGAGCTGTCTGCTTCTCCTAGTGTTAATTAAACCTTTGTTAAACCTTGAATTGATAGCCATTTTTAGCCCGGCTTAAAAAAAAGTTATGAATATTAATTTTCCAATTTGAAATGACTCTAGCTGCTATTCTCTCATCCCCTTCCCTAACACACACTCCAAAAGGGCTTGAATAATTTATCTATTAATTTTTTATATTTAAATTAATTAATTCAGTGATGCAAAATTAATAACGGGCCAGTCGGCCCTTTGTAATGAAGCATTTAAGGAAGCCTTCTTGCCCAGAGTTGGAGTCTTCAAGAGGAGATATGCGGCGTGTATGAAGATATATCTCGAGAACCCTGTGATGAAGCTTCCCTCCCCCACCAGCAGTGATTGCGAAGATTGTTTGAGCGTTGAGAGGTAATTTCATCTGCCACTTTATTAGGTCAGGACAGTGTCAGTGCCTTTACAGCAGCACAAGTGTAGCGGATCTTTACAAACATTCCTCATGACATATATACACTCCAATTTAATTTTATTTACATTTCTTTAATTTACACATGGTTGTCTGTCAGAATCGTTTGTAGCGCCTCTCCATTGTGGGTTCACTCGAGGAGGACTTTCCTGATGCCTTTCACCTGTTTTATAATCTGCCGTTAATTCAGAAGGTGGGTGGGCTCATGTAGAGCGGGCCGCCCTCAGAGACGGGCCCGCCGTGGCAGGGTGCCTTATGTGGGCTGAGTGAGGCACGAAGGGCAACAGGGTGACACGAGTAACGTCGCCCCTACAGTCATCGCCAGCGCTAATTAAACGCGAGGAACGGCAACTGCGTGGCCTCCAACAACGAAGACAAGACATTTCCGTGTGACACGATCAACAAGCAGACTGTGAACGGCTTTTTTTTTTATTAATTCATCTGCCTATTGACCTAGGTGCTGAAAGTTACAGAGCTTTAAATCTGGCAACAGGAGAGGTAAATAATAGAGTTGGTCATTGTGCTGTGAGTTAACCTTCCCTCGGACGATGACTGAGAAGCGTCACAATGAGGCGTCAGTGCGGGAGCATTTTTAGGGGCTGAGAGAGAGTTCAGGTCGGGCTTCCTTTGGCTGGGGGGTGGCAAAGGGCAGGAGGTTCCTGCCTGGAATAACTCAGCTGGACCCTACAGAAGGCACAGGAGCGGAGCGGTGCCTGGATCCCATCCATGGCCTGTTCCCTGCACCTCCTCCCTGCATAGCGAGACCCACTCTGTGATTCCGGCATGTTCCCTCCAGTTAGGGGAAGCACAGGCCAAATGTGTTCTGCTCACAGAAGCCCAAGGCTACTCTCTAGGAGGACTGGTGCTGTGCTGGGGATGACATAGAGCAGCGGTGGGGGGGGGGTCAGGATCCGCATGCCCAAATAAGGACCACACCAACCGGGGCAGGACGATTCGTGAATGGGATCACTGCCTGCATGTCCCCGCAGGAAAGCTCCTAACTGAGCTCTCCCAGTGCAGAGCAGCAAACTGTCCAAGCTAGAGCCCATTCCTCAGGGAAAACGCCCAGTTAGCCTCAGTAGGGACAGGCCAAGAGCAACTGGCACGGCCTGACTTATGACCACTGCCCCGGGCACCAACCATCGGGGCTTTCAGACTCATCAAGAAGGGAAGCTTTCCATACAACCTCATTAAACTGGCAAGCCACTCATTCCAAACTCACTGGATGAACAGAAGCTTCATATCAATCTTCATGAATGAGTAGAGCCCTCAAATCATTCGATAAGTAGACATCTCATATTGAGCTTATTGAACAGTTCATTGAAACTCCTTGTGCGGAAGTCATTAAAGCAGTGTTTCCCAACCCGGTTTTCAGGGACTTCCAGACGATCCACGTTTTTGCTTCCTTCCAGCTCCCTACTAGGAACTCGGAGGGAGCAAAAATGTGAACTGCCTGAAGGTCACCGAGGACTGGATCGAGAAACACTGCATTAGAGTAATAGACTCCTCGTGCTGGGCCCACAGAACGAACATGCTTTGCACGGAATGCCTGACACCCACGTGATGACAGGTGAGTATGTCATACAGGACAGCAAGGGAAAAGGTGCCATTTGTGCTGAGAGTCAAAATGGCCCTCCAAGTGGTGGCGTCAACCAGCACAGGAAAGCGGCCTGCCACCTCCAGTAGGGGGAGCAGTGCTCAGCGCCAAAGGCCGCCAGGCCCCACGCTCAGCGCTGTTAGCAGAGACCATAATTGAGTCACTACACTGGTGATATTCTGGTTGAGTCCATGCCCCTCGTCCTCCCATCTAGCTGACACTTTCCTTCAAACACCACACGATAAGAACCCCTCGACTTGCACCCCCATCCTCCGCTGCTTAAAACCTCGCCCCTCTCCGGAACCGGGATCTCTTTAACTTTGCCACGATGGCCGCTATCTGTTGTCATTACCTGCTGCTTCCCCGTCGCATTAACCTTTGTGCCGGCTCTCATTTGCGAGGCGGCGGCTGCGTGTTATCTCCCTCCTCCGCATTATCTGCGGCACAGATTGGGGAGCGTATACATCAACGCTGGCCTGACATATTCCGCCACTGAGTCCAAACTACAGTGTTGACAAAAAAATGCAGATGCATATTGTTTGGGGGACAAGGTGACGGGTGGGGACAATAAAGGTGCTCGGGGGAGAGTCATTTATTAATGAGCCCATCTCCCCCCCCAGGCCCCCGGCCGTTCTGTGGCTGTCAGCTGTGTCGCTGCCTCTCTCCACACGGCACGCACTCAGTGTCCCTGCGCTTTGCTACATTCTTCATTTTTCTCACTCTCCCCGCCCCCCCTTTGTCTTGTGGCATCCCTCGTTATTTGTCTGCATCCATCTTCCCCCATTTCAAAATCGCTGTCTTTTTCAAGTGCACTCCTCCTGCTATTTTTCTGTATGTGCGTGTGTACAGTTTTTTTCTCATCATCCCCATACTCTCTTGAAAGCCTTCCCCAGCATATTCCCTGCCCACCACCACCCCCCCCAAGTTCTCCGAATGGTTTCCTCCATCCCCCATTGTTTTTATTGCCGTGAGCGGGGTGAGAGGGTACCAATACCGCTGACCTGGGGTGGGCCTTTGAGCCAATGCAGCATATTAGCTAAGATGAAAGAGGCAGAGTGTGGGGGGGTAGGGGGGGGGGTGTTTTTCATGGTGGATTTTAGTGAGTGTGCGCAACCATGGTGACCTCTTATGCACCAGGCTAACAGCCCCTTATTGATGCCTGTCCATAGTGCAGAGTACATAGGCCTGTGTCAGCTCAGAGACTTCCAGCGCACACTTAAGTAGGGGAGCATTTGCTGGGAGATTTAACACTGCCACATGTCTCAGTAAAACACAGAGGTATAACTAACACCTGCAGAAGACATGTGGTACCATTAGCATGACTACAGCTGGCTCTCAGAAGGTTAGCTCTAATGGGGAGCTACTGACACACGTAATTCTCTGCAGTCCAATGTGGGGAAAAAATACCTAGGATGGCTTAGTGCAACTGATTTTAAAGAGCAAATGAGTTCTATCAAAGCAGATGACAACACATCTTAATTATATTCATCTAAATGATTAAGACATCACCCATTGCTGAAAACAGGCGACAGATCTAACCAGGCAGAAGACTGGTGCCAATTAATGAATTAGTAAATAAATCGTGAGGGTGTCAGTGGCTAAAGAGTGCAGCACTGTGTTCGGTATAAAAGGGGGCCAGTCACATCTCTGAGACCCCACCCAGTCCGTGATGTTTGGTATAGAAGGGGGCTGGTCGCATATCTGAGACCTGTGATGTTTGGTATAGAAGGGGGCCAGTCACATCTCTGAGATGCCACCCAGCCCGTGACACTTGGTATAGGAGGGGACCAGTCACATCTCTGAGATGCCACCCAGCCTGTGATATTTATTTAGCAGGGGGTCGGTTACCCCTCTGAGACCTCACCCAACCTGTGGTGTTTGGTATAGAAGGGGACTGGCTGCATCTCTGAGACCCCACACAGCCCATGATGTTTGGTATAGAAGGAAGCCAGTCACATCTCTAAGACCCCACCCAGCTGATGATGCTTAGTATAGAAAGGGGCCAGTCGCTGTGAGACCCCACCCAGCCTGTGATCTTTGGTATAGATTGGAACCTGCCGCATCTGTGAGACCCCGCCCAGCCAATGATGTTTGGTATAGAAGCTGGCCTAGTGCATCTGTGAGACCCTGCCCAACCAATGACGTTTGGTATAGATGGGAGCCTGCTGTATCACTGACACTCTGCCCAGCCTGCCTTTGGTGTTCAGTATAGAAGGGGCGTGGTTGCACCTCTGAGACCCCACCCAGCCTGTGATGTGTGATTATAGAAGGGGGCCGGTAGCATCCCTGAGACCACACCCAGCCTGTGACGTTTGATATAGAAGAGGACTGGCTGCATCTCTGAGACCCCACCCAGCCCATGATGTTTGGTATAGATGGGAGCCTGCTGTATCACTGACACTCTGCCCAGCCTGTGGTGTTCAGTACAGATACTAGACAGCTTCAGATACTCACTCCCGGTGTGCTCTCAGATACACATGGTGCTGCGCGTGTGTGCGTGTATGGTTCTGCGTGTGCCTGCGTGCATGCATGTGCGCTCAGCAGGTGTGGCTCCTAGCAGCCCCAACAGTGCCGGCTTCCGTCATTTGATGGCTCTAATACTGTGGCACCCTGGGCTGCGCACCAGCTGTACACCGGGGAGCTCGGTGAGATCAGCCGGAGACACAAGCGCTGTCCCGCAGCGCCGCGCCGTTTGCCAGAGGTACGCCACACTCGACGTCCTTAACCGGGCCACAGTGCGAACTCTCTCTCTCTGCGGCCGGCAACGGTGGGGGGTCCCGGGGACGGACAAGGACAGACACCCTCTCCAGCGCTCCGGACCTGTGCTGGCCAAGCTGCTCAGCCACTCGCTTCTGCAGTGTTGATACAAGGTTCTGCTCCGTGCCTTAATTATTCATGAGGAAAAAGCAGCAGCTGATGTGTAAGACAAAGGCTGAGGAGCTTTGGGCTGATTGAGGCCGTTTCTGGCTGCAAGCAGTAAGTTGTGAATTATTAAAAAAACATTTGGTGCAAAGTAAGGGAAATTGAGAGAAGGTATGGCAGAAATATCACTGTTTTCCAGGTGTGGGAGGTAAATAAATACAGAAAAGGCAGGGCTGTTTGGAAATTATTAAAACGCAAACAAAAAAAGCATGGATACATGGAAATGATGTAGGAGGCACAAGCTGGACGGACCAAGCGGTCTGAGGCGAGCGTGCGGGCATATCGATCTGCAGGATGGCTGTGCTCTCCCTCTGAATGGAAAAACAAACATTTCTAGCTTAGCCCGTCACGGTACACCTGCGTGCATGCGTGATCGCGCGTGTGATTGCGTGTGCGTGCCTGACTGCACAGCCAGGACAGGTGTCTCAGTCATCCTGCTGGTGCAGCCTGCATGTGCCTTTCATTCTGGGTAAGCTCTCCCCATTGGGGGGGGCAGTGTGGAGTCAAGTGTGGAGGCCGATCTTCTTTGGTCTTTACAGGCCGCTGATGGAATCTTCAAAGCAGCTAGCCAAGCATCTGAGACCAGGATGCTACTACCTTCCCCAGACCCTGCACCCGCCGCCATCTGCACCCAGTGCCCTCCAAGATAAGCCTTCTCAATTATGCAATAACACCGCTGCCTAATCCGTGACCTTTAACCTTTAACCGCATACAGAAGGGCGACCCGAGGGCAGATGCTGAGTAGGCACGTGGGGCCTGCTGGCACACGACCTTCGTGTCGGGCACATGAGCTTGGCAGTCACCTTCATGGTGCTGCACCCATATTGCTCATTCTTAGAAGAGTTGTCCTGCTGGAAATTATGGACCAGATTATAACTTGTTAGTGGCAGACTTACATGCCAGGTTGGACTTTCCTTACCCGTGAGCAAAGTACTTAACCTAATTTACCTTGGTAAAAAGTCAACAACGGCAATTTGTTGGGTAGGGCATATGCTAAGTGATTAAACCCCGTTAAATGAATCAGTAATGAAACAAAGACCACACATCCCTGACATTTACAATCACAAGCAGGTATTGGCCCTAACAGTATTACCCAGCAGGCCGTCACACCACGGGAAGAGAGAGCGCCATCAACCAAGATCCAACAGGCTGTAAGATGCAGACGATTCTCTCAGACTGTGATGAACTGAGAGATTATTGTCATCCTACTTTCATTAAATGCTCTCAGACTTTACCTGCGGCTTGGGGTGTGGGGGGGGAGCTTTGTTTTGTAAATTCACCTTTGGGCTATAATGAAGGAGGTGGAGACCCTCCCCATCACTTAGCAGATGAATACATTAGGCGTTCGCCACTCGCTTGGGCCATTCCGGCCTCCCGACGGGCCGGGAAAACACTCTCCAGCGATGAACCACCAGGAGCAAGGGCGCCCACTGGTTAATGACCAGTCAGCTGAACGGCTGCTGTAAATGGGCTAGAACTTCGTGGGGTAGAACAGGCAGCAAGAAAAATATAAATATATGAGAAAATGCTAGTAACGAATGGACAAATGCATGCGTGTGTATCTGTATGCATGACAGATTGTGAGAGGTGTGAATGATGAGCGGAAGCTTTTGTTAGTTCATGTTTTTTTGTTTGCCTTCACCTCATCACAAATTGCCTGGTGGCCCTGGAGAAATGACATCTGATGGTAGCCTTTTCCCTATGGAACCGTCCCTGGACGCCGGAGAGTTCCTGCAGGCCAGGATTAGCAGGGTGCCAGGAGGCCATTCCCAAGTGAGGTGGCGGTGCCCAGGAGAATGAGGAACTCCGTGATTCCAGCGGGAAGGAAGACACAGGTCCAAACTGGCCAGCATTAGGATGCTATATATAAACACACACTCACTCACTCACTCACACACACACACACACACACACACACACACACCATCATTCACACAGACAATAGAGTGTTCCTGAAATGAGGAGCAATCTAGACTGTCTAATATGATGAATTCACAGCAGCAGAGCGGTCAGGGTAGTTCAACAAGCTTAATCTGCTCTCAGAACAGCAGAGAGGACAGATCTGGTTATTGGGAAGTGATTATTGTCAACTTTTATTACCATTACAAACTCTAAGGGATACAGCTCCTAGGTAGCTGTATGCCACAGACACACAGGTACAGGGTGCTAAATAATATACCACTGATACCTGAGAAAACAGAGCTAAACTGAATACCACCAATACCTGAGTACAGAGTACCAAACAGTAGGACACCGATACCTGAGTATAGGGTACTAAACAGTATGACACTGATACCTGAGTAAAGGGAGCTAAGCTGGGTACCACTGATACCTGAGTACACAGTACTAAACAGTATGTCACTAATAACTGGATATAGGGTACTAAACAGTAAATCATTATTAACTTAATATAGGGAGTTAAAGTGGATGCCACTGATCCCTGAGTATAGGGTACTAAACGGTATGCCACTAATACATGAATAGAGGGTAATAAACAGTAAACCACTGCTAACTGAATATAAGAAACTAAACTGAATACCACTGATACACAACTACAGGGATCTAAACAGTATGAAACTGATACCCGAGTACAGGGAACTAGAGTGGACAGGATGGATAACTGACTACAGGTGACTAATCTGAATGCCACTGATACCCAAGTAGAGGGTACTAGACAGTTTAAACTGATACCTGAGAACAAAGAAGTTAGCTGTATGTCACTAGTACCTGTAGTGAATTAGTGGTCTCACACTGATCTCCAAAGTGCCGTCTTAACCTAAAACCAGCTTAAAACAGAGAGCATTCGTCCAGAGACATGCACAGCCTGTAATGTTACGTCACAGCCTGGAAGAGAGCGTGGGAATTTACAGGGGGGGGGGGGGGTACCTTGTCCCCCCCCAGCTCAGGCAGGACCTACACTTACTGTGACCTCCCATAGGAGGCCTGTACTTGGCTTTTATAAGATGAAGGATGCCTTGTTGAATGAAACATCCAAGGAAAATCATACTTTGCAATTAGTTCAATTATATAAGTTGGCCCTGGGATGTGAGCCCTGGGCGGATGCCGGAGAGCTGCCAACCAGGACAGGACGTGACGGTTTGGTGAGCACAACATCCTGTGTGGACCAGCGTTTCCATCTGTCCGACGGAAAACCGCTTACGTCATTGGCCCTGGGTGGTACCAAACACCCTTGTGTCCAATCAACTATCAGTCCAGGGTCCCTGAGTCTGAGAGAGAGTGTAGGCACTGAGTATAAATAAGTGTGAGTGCTGTGTGTGTTTGTGTTTGTGTGCCCAGTGAGAGTCTGAGTGCCGAATGTGAGTCTGTGTGCAGAATGTCAGTCAGAGAGCTGAATGTGAGTCTGAGTGCTGAATGTTAGTCAGAGAGTTAAATGAGAATGTGAGTCAGAGTTGAATGTGAATGTGAGTCCGAGAATTGAATGGCTGAGCGTCTGAGAGGCCAATGTGGGTCTAAGCACTGAGTGTGAATCAGTGAGAGTCTTTGCAATAAATGAGTCAGTGCTAAATGTGAGTCAGAGAGCTGAATCTTAATCTGAGCACTAAGCGTGTGCACTGAGTAGTCATAATAAATTAGGAAGAAGGCCATAACACACCCCTGAACAGCTGAATCTGAACACAGCTGTTTATAGTGGAATCTACAGCACATCTCAGATGAGAGCTGGTAACTCACACACAAGGGCAGTGCTATTTGCACCAAATATGCCTTTTTTTATTCAACAAGCACCGTAAAGTCGTTTTCATACAACATAAACCCTTCAATTTATGCCATATAATAATCACTGATCTCGTCAAAGCCTTGCACCCATAATTCTGTTATAGCGACAGTAAACATGTAGTTACAGACAAGGAAGATCATGCATCAATATAATATTTACACCCAAGTCTTAAATGTGAAGGTTACTTTGGTGCTTTTCCACATGTCAGAAGCAAAGACATGCAGGACAGTAATAATAGCAAAATGAAAAATCAGTCCTGCCAGGGGGGATGGGTCGCACCATTGTCTTTTTAAAATGGGTCTGACTTTTGACATCTCTCACCTTGTTTTAGGGGAAGTTGTTAACCACTCCTCATGCTTTTCGAATGTTATTAAGTAAGCTGCGATTTCCTGTAAAAGAAGAGATGAAGAGACATCGCTTTAGAGAAGGCAAGTTGAACGGCACAAACGCAAATCCTACAGTGGATAATATGAACACTGGTAACCTGCAAGGCTTTATAATGAAGAAACCAATGCTAGATTCAGAACAGGGACAACATTTTTTCACAAGATCTTTGTGCTTAGAAATTCCTCAGCAGTCATCAGAACAGTGTGATGGATATCACATGGCTTCAACGCAGGACGATCTGTTGAAATTTATCATTTGAAAGTAAATGGTAAGTTAACAACTCATTCAAAATAAATAAAAATCTGTCACACAACATATACATTTATTTACTTTCAGATCCTAATGATAAAAAAGATATTTGTGGTTTTTTGGTAAAATAAAGAAATCCATGAAATGAATTATTTCACTCTCAAGGCAGGAAGCAGCATGGCAAACTGGCCCGGAGAAATGGAAAACCGGGAATCAAGATGGATTCCCAAGGACACGAGACAACCCTTTCTTGCTGACACACGTTCTTCAGTGCCACACAGACAGCTTCCATTGACCTGAGCAATTCCACGTCCATCATAGGGCACACAAGAACATGGTGCTGCTAAGAGGATGGGGGTCACCGCACGCACCCCCCCCTTAAACCACCACTTTTTCCATGTACTTATAATTAGTGAAATCCATGTCGATAAGAACAGCTCACTAATATACAAATTGGTAGAAAACAATAAAACATGGAACTGATTTATTTCCCTTAAATTGTGCTGCTTGACACCCGAAGCAGATGCAATGAATATGTAAATATGCCGGGGGGAGGGGTCCTCTCTGCCGGAACCAAACAGCCCTATAATATTATCCAGTGAGTCGATGACCTTGGAATGACCTTGAGTGCCACCAGGATGAGCAGCCTTTAGGCGATATGAAAGCTTTGTGTGTGTGTGTGTGTGTGGGGGGGTACGCTCAGCCACTAGGGAAGCCCCGAGGCTCAGTGGTGCCAGCAGAGAGGAACATCCTGACCCCCCCATGAGACAGAGAGATGGCACCGCGGGCACAGCTGGTGAATCACCAGACCCCGAGAACACGGCTAACGGGGGTGGGCAGGGCCCCTCCAGCATGCAGCCACTGCAGATCAATGGCACCCTCTGTCCCGCCCCCCACCACTGCTGGCTTTGACACGCCCCCTGGAGGCGGCACCACTGCGCAGCTGCCTTTCACGTTTCTAAGTGCCAACTGTGAGATAACAAATGGCTGACTGACTGGACACCGTGAAGACCAGGGGTGGGCGTCGCCGAGCAAATGGGTAGCAAATGGGACGTGGCTCCAAATGGGCATTTGTGCAGCCCGGCTCTGCCTTAGGCAGATGCATCGTATTAAAGGGAAGGTGCTGCCTTAGGCAGACGCATTGTATTAAAGGGGAGGTGCTGCCTTAGGCAGACGCATCCTATTAAAGGGGAGGTGCTGCCTTAGGCAGACGCATCCTATTAAAGGGGAGGTGCTGCCGGCAAGGCAGAGCAGACAACATTGACGCTGTCTGAAGATGGGTTTACCGGCCGGGCTTTTCCTTTGTTTTCAGATGTGTAGGAGGAGAATATATTTATATTAGGATTTATGAAATACAGTTTCCGGTTCTGTATATTAATATATGAATATGTTCATCTCCATGTCAACATATCAAAAAAGCTCCTGCTAAATGGTCTTGCGGGGTACCACCTCAGTAAACACCAGGAGCAAGATATGAGCGGAATAAATGAAGGCAAATCTGTTTTAACATTAAATACTCTCTAAATAAATATCCCTAGTTTTCAAAGCTAGATCCCAAGACACCAATTTCACTATGGAAACACTGCAACCATAATGAAAGTCAGTAATTTAGCCAAAATTTTGCACAAAGATCTGCAACTTAAAATGCAGGAAGGAAAACTCTTAAATAAACATCAGTCTTGAGGGCAATAATGACAGAGATTTGGGGGAGGGGGGATTAAACTAGGCAAACAAGACTACAAAACGATGTGGACTCATTCATAGTATATCGAAGTGAAACTTCTGTTCAAACAGGACTGAGTCAGCCTGCAGATCTCAGCGGTATGAGATGAAGCAGACCAGGGCTCAAACTCATAAAACAGGTGTAGAGATTGTGTCTCCTTCCTGTCCAAACAGCTGCTGAGATCCGTCCCAATCCCCCAATCAACCATAAGCACACAGCAACCTTACGGGCAAAAAAGAAATCAGGTGTAGAACTCAACTAACAGGGAGTAACTGACAAGCTGATATGGGGCACCATCCTGCTTGGGTACAGCCCCAAAAAGTGGCGCGGCTTGAAGATGCTCAAAACAACCAGTCAAGCTGAACAGAATGACGGTCACGCCGCTGTCCTGTTCCATGGGTCAGCAGTTGCCTCTGAGAGCAGACACATGACCTGTGGGCACGACGTTGCCATGGAGACGTGGACTCATGCGACGGCAAAGGCCGCAAGCTTAGCTGCGCACCTTTTCCCTCAATATCCCGGCTCACGGGGGGGGTCCCTCATCTAATCTCCAACCAACTCACAGCTGACCTGGTGAAATGACCCTGATGTCCAGGTGAACACAGCAAACACTAATCCTCAGTGACTCGGGGGTGGGGGCGGGGGTCAAGACGCCTAGACAGTTATCTGAGGCACCACAGTGGTGTCTAGAATAAAGTTCTCATGGGCCATCCAAGTCTATTGTGGCTCTGTGTCCCTAACCCATGACTGTGATTAAGTCAAGAAGCAGGTCCAGAATCAAGGTGATTAGTTTGCTGCAAAACTGTTTTCCATCAGGATAATACTTGCACTGCACTGTACTTTTTACATCGAGCTCTTATACTGCCATGTCTTGCCTTTCTGTCCGTTTTGCATTTTACGTTGTGCAGTATATAGCACATGGTTTAGTTACTGTGCAAATGTAGTATGTAAAGAATAATATCTAGTCAATGTACCTGTTAGTATATCATCGTATATTGTTTAGTAAATGTGTGAATGAAGCACCATGGGGCTGAGGGAAACTATATTTCACCCTGGGTGCATACGTGTACATTGAGGAGCTGACAGCAAAGAT
Source organism: Mormyrops attenuatus (assembly GCA_026777985.1). Taxonomy (NCBI): domain Eukaryota; kingdom Metazoa; phylum Chordata; class Actinopteri; order Osteoglossiformes; family Mormyridae; genus Mormyrops; species Mormyrops attenuatus. The sequence goes on along the minus strand of JAODKC010000107.1, from coordinate 1,752,828 downwards.
CTCTCGAATCTTGAATCTACAGTAATATGGATCCTGCACTGAAGAACCAGCCAAACAAAATTCAGGATCCCTTTGAAATTTTAAGGAGCCAACAGCCTTTAAGTAAGAGTTAATCCAAAAGAATGATTCTGGTTCTTTAGCAGACCTTCAGTGAGATATATTACATCTCAAGTAGCTAAATCTGATTATCATAATACAGTGAAGCACGTCGTGTTAGAAGGTGGGTTGGGTATTTTTGAAGCAAGGTGGACCTGACAAGGAGGTGGGAGCCACCGCCACATGCCTGCTTTGGCACACAGGCCCCCTGCACGACTCCGCAATTCGGGCAACATTCAGGCCACTATGCACAAGAGTGGGCTACCAGTGACCTGGAAAAGAAATGTCTTCCGGCATGTCCCAGCATGCCCCTCAACCTCTACCACATCCTCTGAACCACATCTAGTTTCTGTTTGACCCATGTTAATGATTTGGCAGCTGCGCTGCCACCCATTGGCATCTTTGCATTGCCCTCCTGCTGCTGCAGAGCGTCTCCTTTACCGCCAAACGAGAAGCCCCAACTCTTGAGTCAGGCCAATTCCCTGGCGCCCTGTGAACTTTGTGTCCGCAGCCGATGTCGCACTGCTTGGCTATCAGCAGCCGCAGGACCGATGGACATGAGTGGTACCGACCAACTGGAATTTGCTCAAACGCTCATCCTGTGTACAGACACGACTATTTGGATTAACATACCGCCCTGCCCAGAGAAATCGCAGTTAAGAGAAGAAATGAAGATAATACTAAGTCATCGTTATGATGGTGAAGGTCACCACAACAACGGATCTCAGCAGGGATGTGCCAGATACAGGTTCTTTATGTATAGACCGAGACCTCAGGGCCTCAACCTAAAATGCCACGGGAGTGCTGGTACTGCAAGAACAAAGGGCGACCATGAAAAGCGCAGCAAAGAGCGAGGGCCTGCGCGTCGAAGTCGCATTTCACTGAAGCTCTGGCTACAGCACCTTTCCGAGACTCGACTTTAAGGTCTCGAAGTTTTTCACACTCAAATGAGTGTGACAGATTCACAGAGGGAAAAAGGGCGTTTTGGGGGGGGGGGGGGGAGACAAAAAGATAAAATGGAGCCATTATTAACATGGTGCGGTTTTATGGGCAGCAGTTATATATTGGGGAACTTGGGACTGCGAGCACCAAGCCACTCTGCCGCCCCCGCAATGGCC
>JAODKC010000107.1:1728113-1748634 GCA_026777985.1 Mormyrops attenuatus | reverse complement strand
CACCAAGCTGCCGACTTGACAGAAACCGTGCGGAGATCTGCACCCAGCGAGAGGCGCGCCCTAATCGCAAGGCCCCCGCGTCAGCACGCTCACCCCACCGTGTCTGCTGCTGCCGCCGGGAGAACGGGACACTTTATGAATATTTACTGAAATGATTCTGGAAAAAAAAAAGAAAAAGGAAACGTAGAGCTCAAGGGCACGGCTGGCTGCCACTTCTGATCCAAAGTCCAGGTCCTGGTCCACTTTACCACCTCGGATGTCATGCATTGTGCGATCAGATGTGGGGGGTATAGACATGGGCGGGGCCACTAGCCCCAGCTAAAAGGTGATTGGCCCCTAGAGTGCCCCCACCCCTGTCACTTACTGATTCAAAAACATATCATTGGCTATGCAAGTTGGCCCCTTCAGAAGGAAATCAGAAAAGTACAGCTCCTCTTATGGGCATTGCCCTCGCTGAGAGTCAAATAAAGCTCAAAAGATGACTCATAAGCACAGAAGCCCAGTGATCAGAGGGGGGACTCCCAAGCTGAAGGCTCCCTGCCCCTATCTGTCACCCCGGTGCTCCCGATCCGGGCAGCCATGATGAGCATGTAGCGAGGGAGCTGGCACTTAGTGAGATTGTTTTCGTGCTTGTCTGGGAGTCAGGGCCGCCATCTCTGATGGATACGAAACCGTTCATTGAGGGGAACCGATCGTTAAGCCCTGAGAGTTGAGCGGCCAGCCACTGCCTGGACCCAAGACCTGCCGTCCATCCACGTGGGTGTGTGTGTGTGTTGCTGTGTGTGCGTGAGCTGGGGGGGGAGCCTGTTTGCTCTCTCGCAGCTCCAAAAGCCCGGGGCGGATGTAAGGAGGCCTGTACCGCGATCTACGCTACAAAAAACGGCCGCATCACAACATCCCCTTTAAATACTCAAGGGAAACTCCAGGGCTTCGGTAAACTTGGCGTGCTTTAAAATTGAGCCCAGGTTCTGTTAACCAGTGATTGTGGTTAACTGGACACCATTATTTCCTCCATCTGACGTCATTGGAAATGCCACTTCACCACTTCCAGGTTTCGCCCTTGTATAATCACGCAGCAAAAAAAAAATAAAAAGCTACTCTGAGTTGAGGAGGCCAGAAGCCACTGATTAGCACTAGTGCATTAATAACGCCCTCCAAATTTACATCCCAAGAAAAATAAACAGCACGGAACCGCAGGAGCTGTGAGTGGGAAGACGGATAATGAGGCGAAACTGGAGCGCCGTGCAGACTGAGTGCAGCAAGCCGCTCAAACTGGGCCGCCATATTCCGGTGCCGGCCACCGGGAAGGAGAGCAGGATGGGATGCGGAATGGGATGCAGCAAGGTCAGTTTGAAAAGGCCTGGGACAGAGGCGAGCAGACACGCCTGTCGGAAGGCCAGCCATGATGAATACCTACTCTGCTCTCTCATCTGAAATGGGACAGGCATGGGAATTGGGGTTGTGCAGAGACGGTGGGCCTCATTTCCCACAATGCAGCAACTCGTCCAGGACAGTTGAGCTGGCACAGCTGAGGAGGGATGTCCCCGGTTATCGGTCACCGCAGTGTCCCAGAGTTACGGCCCGGCTTTCCCGATTCCATTAAAACTTTGTGGTCTGACACAGCGGCGTACCCAAATCCCCCATGCAGAGAAACAGGTGGGTAATTCCGAATCTCTGCAAATCCGTAGCCGGCAGCCAGGTCCGTCCTCTCCCCTGACCCTCCATCTTGTGTCCACTCTCTCCATCCCACTCGGCACCACCAGGAGCGCCCTGCTGATGCCACTCATGGCTCCCTTCACGGCACGCGGGGGACAAAAACAACACCTCCTCTCCGGTCTCAGCCGTATGACAACCTGTGGGCTTTGCCTTTATTGGGTTTACAAGCTGTTCTTCAAGCCACCGTCTGTTTACATCCAAGGAAAACAAATTATTCTGCCGATGCCACTTTCGGGAAGGACCACTCTAGGTGACGATAAATGTCTGATTCAACAAATCTCAATATGTATCATCAGATGGCAAAAATGGTTTAACTTTGTCTGCTTTGTCGTGCGGATGCTTTGAAGACTTGTGTGAATGTGGAATAATGTTCAGGAGGAACATATTTGTTCTTTTTATTAATCTCCGAAATGAATAACATAATAACATCATCCCCCGTGTCCAATAAATTTAAAAAGAAAATTCTTGGGCATTTATCTTGCCTTCCAGGAGAAAACAAGGATACTATTGGGGTTTTAGCAGGCAGTTACAGAGCCCAATCACTCTTCAGAGACTGCAAATGAACTCAAGGCTTCCTGGCAACCGCAAGTCGTTGACTTCTCTTTTTTTTGTGGATAGAAGACTGGGAATAAGGGGCGGAGGACTTCAAAAACTTTTAAGGGTTCTCCCCTGGAAAAACACACTCATCATTTTGGCACAACTCTCCTCCGTGTGCTCATTGAGTGTTAAAATGTAGCAGCCTCTCCTGGAAGGGAGCCCCCCCCCCCATCAACAACCACAAACCGCCCAACATCATGGCAGGAGATTCGGAATAGCTTGCCAAGCTTTAATTAGATTGCAGAGTCCCCTGCCATGGGAAAAAAAGAAAAACGGAAACTGTTGCCTTGACCCAGAGAGGTGATGTCATCATTGTAGTGATGTCATGCAGACTCCACTAGGCGAGCTGATCGATAGCAATAGAGACATGGAGAGGAAGGGAGTCATGTGACATGGGTCTACAAGAAGATACAAGAAGATATAAGGTCATTAAGGCTACCTTGACTGGGATGGATTGTTCTTCCTGTTTTCTCAAACTGCAGAGAAACGCATGCATCAATCAGCACCACCAAGTGTGATCAATTTGTTATGATTAATATTCGGAGAGGAGGAGATGGATTTCGGAGAACGTGTCTGAGCTCAGTTCACTACCGCACTTACATCTATCACAGCTTGTCGGAATTGTCACGCTAAGCCAGTTTTATCAGCCATCATTTCAATCAGCGGGCACTTCATCATGGGAGAGGTCAAATGCAGAGCAGGGAACTGAGGCTTCATCTTTTGCCCCTGAGATCCTGGGTGGAAAACCCTGACAGCCTTAAAGACCGTGGATTCTGGGAAGTTCGACGTGTCACTGCCATCGCCATCATTGGAGGATCTGCCCATGAGACCATGGGAATATGCACCAATGTTCATCAGCACCTCCGAATGTGACCCCAACCTTGTGATTACCCTTCCTGTCCCCCCATGTCACTTTCTGTATTGGTCGCCGTGGGGGCATCGGTCACAATGGGGCTTGGCCATGCCTCCCTGGTAAGGACCCTGGTGTGATTGGCCCCTCCACAGGACCACCCAGCCTGCTTATTCCAGCCTTGAGAATCAATTAATGCTGGAATTATCCTGTGAATTCTGCTATTCAGAGGCCCAAACAAGCTGAAGCGCCCTTGCGTGAAACCAATTTCGGACTTTCAATCCGCGACGTGCCCAGGCCCACCTACCGGGCCCTCTGCAAGATTGTGATTCTCTCCAACCGGTAGCTGGGGCCGACGGTCAGCCAACCATGGTGCCCCGTCACTGGTGAGTGTGCAAGCGTCACCCCCGCGAGTCACGCTTTGAAAAAGCAAATGAACGAGGGGAAAATAAACGAGAGCCCTTGACTGGAGACAATGGGGGATTTTTTTTTTATGGAGTGAATTAATTTTCTACATCTCAGATCTGGGTGGCTGGAATCGATAGAGGAGGGGAATGACACGCCTATCTGTGCATGTGGAACACGTCAGAATCAAAAACGTGCCAACAAGTCAGTGGGGATGCGGAGCTGTGTCCCGAAACAATTCCGATGTGGAATCCTGCCTGCGGCCCATACGAATGCAAGGCCCAGACACAGAGGCAGGGAGCACGACCAATGTGGGAAAACATGCTTGAAAAACAGTGGGATGTCTTCTGGGAACAGCTAGAGTGTTAACAAATTGAAGACTAGCAATCCCTAAAGATGACAGTTCGGGACAGCCATCCCAGACGCACCTGTCAGAACTGACATGCCAAAGCTGATCTATAAAGTATCAAACAGAGCCTCCTGATTCCTGAAGTGAGCTCACCCTCCCCTGTAACTTCTCACCACCCTGGCCTCCCACTATGTCCCCCACGGAGCCCCTCCCCCTTCCCTGTCAGTGCTGACACCCCATTGAGTGATCGGCGTTGCGTGTGTGTGTGCATGCGGTATCGCCCGTGGCATCAACCTGCTGCCCATCCTGCTTTGTGCTCCTCACAGCTAACCCTCCCCATGCAGCCTTGCGTCCCCCGGACTGCCGGGCCCTTTGTGTCGACATCACACTGAGATAGACATGTGGCTGTGAAGGTCACATTAAGACGGAGAGGGGAAATATATATATATATAGAAAGAGAAACGTGTGGAAAATGCTTATGGATGGTCAGGCTCGTTTTATTTCTGCCGTTTTGTGCCCCCTGCCTGCACCGTGGACATGATCTTCTCTGTCTGAGTACCGCGGTTAAACTGCTGTCATATTACCCGCGCCTGACGGCTCGATCCGGGCCCTGGGGCAGCTCCTCCGCCATAAAAATCTACCATCACCCGCTTTCCAGCTCATCGTCCCCCCACCCCCACCCCCACCCAAACGCCGCAGAATGGAGCGCCTGCCGCGAGCAGGACCTGTTCCTCCAGCCAGCGCCGGATCAATCAGCCAGATGGGCCAGCCGCCGCCCCCTTTGTTGTGCGGGGACCAGGCTCATTGAATCGTGGGCACGTTTGTTTATCGGGCCTCCCCCGCGCACTTAATTAAACGCGTGGAAGGCTATTAATTGCAACCTGGTTTGACGTGTTCCCCTGCCACGGCCTGAATGGGCCTTTAGATGAGGCTGCCACTCAGAACAAAGGCACTGGATTCAGGTGTTAATACCAGCATGGTGTCAGCTTTAAACAAAGCCGTTGGCACAACCCCCGCATGTCTGTGTCTATTGTTTTATGCCCTACCCCCCCACCCCAAGCCTGAGGCATCTGTTTGAAAGGCAAGAACAGCTAGATCAAAGCATCCCGCTTAATGCGAGGTGTGACCTTTGCCTAGCGACCTCAGAGGACGCCCTTCGAGTCAGATGACCTTGGACGCGATGACCTCCATGTGACTTTGCCTATGCGAGGAGGTCAAATGGGCAGGGTGGTGCACTGAACAGCGAGATACGGGGACGCTAGAAGGGAACAGGGGACTTCGTTCAAGTCCAAGAGCCAGTAAGGGCAAATAAGATGAGGAGCGAGACAGAAAGTAAAAGACAGCAGAAGAAAAACTGCGGAGGGTTTTGGGGAAAAGGCTACTAGAGAAACTAGGGATCAGTTGCATATGAGTGGCATTAAGTGACAGGTGAAGTGAATGAGTCACATGACCTCTCACAAAGACCATTCTGCTTCCCAACCCCCCCCCCCACAATGCATGCAAGGAACAGCAATAACAATTGTTTAGTTTTGAATAATAATAATAATAATATAAAGAAATGCACAATGAAATATATTCACAATTGCTCTCAGAGTATTTTCCCAAAAGTTTTATTTCACCCGTCAAAAGCGCTTCTGACAAACAGCATAAATAAAAAAATCATTGGGTACAGAAACGAACTGGGGGGGCGGGGGGGTGGGACGCGAGCAGCTGCCATGCCGAAATAGAATTCATGGCCATGCATCAACATAGTGAGAAGCACGGGGTACCAGAGCAAACTCCTCCCCGAACTCAGTCAAGGAAGGCCCCCACCCAGCCCAAACAGGCCCATATGCCGCCAAGCGGTTCAGAGTTTGCAGCAACAATGAGAGAAATGAGGGCGGGAGGGGCTTTCGTCAATCAACGACACATAATTGGTTTGCGGCACTTTACACCTGTTACCGTATGGGCTCGCAAACAGTTAAACCACTAAAACGAATGATAGAACACGGTAAATACAGCCCATTACTAGTTCACAAGAATTGAGTGTCATTATGCAAACTGTCTTATACGTGTATGCTGCTGCGCTCAAATCGTGCTGCTTTCATTCACGGGTACAAATAGTCCAGGGCCTCAAACCCTCCAGCATCAGATTATGGCAGTTTCCTTAACCACTGTGCTGCCAGCAGCCTCTGACAGTGGGGTTTGTATGGCTCTTAGGTGACCAGGTGATCATTGAGCCATAAAGAGATAAAAGCCCCCCCAGCACATCCTACCTGTGCAGTTGACTGTGTTCAGGCAAGGTGCCAACCGTTCCATTCATTACCTGATGTACAGGTGTCTGCCAGCGTGCCACTAGTGACCCCCGACGTGAGGGCGTGGCGGGGGTCCCAGGCAGGCTGGCCCAGCACACCAGCTGGCCCAGGAGCCCCCAATCCATCCAAAGACAGGAGCTCTGCTGAGTCCCCAAGTCAGACAGCTTGCCTGCTGGGCCCTGAGCCACCACCTGCCTCGAGATCAGCTTTTCCACCCGGGGTACGACTAATCCCCAAACAAAACAACAAAAAAGCGATCAGTCCCACAGGGGGCGATGAGAGTGAGGATATACAGCTATCGAATGATGATTTTACAGGTCCGGGAGGCCAGCAGACCAGCGCATGGTCTGATGGCGCGCCCGCTTTCGGCCAGAGTGGCTGGGTATTACTAATTTAACAGATAAAGCTCTGTCTTATGTCAGCAAAAAAAGAAGGAGAAAAAAGTGCAGCCCTGTTTATAACAGCATAAAACCAGCATAGCGTGAAATCACGGGTCACCCACAGACAAATAACAATAACTCCGGAGCGCAGGAGTTGAAAGATTTTCCAAAAAATCCCCCCACACTCCGCAAATTAATTAGGCCCCAAAAAATCCAACACTGTGTTTCCCCGCACAAAGAGAATAATGCCATTTGTTTTCTGGAGACTACAGAGAGAATAAACACCCCCCCCACACCCCACCCCACCCCCATCAAAGCCTGTGTATATAAGTGCTTGCAAGGGGAAAAAATGATTTAATGTTTTATGAAGGCTTATAAGAGTCATTGATCTTAATCTGCCTGTCTGATTCCTCTTTGATGCCGCGGCATGTCTGCTCTGCGTTTTATAATAAGCGTGTAACCCCCGGCACTGTGTTAATCTGGGGTATTTGAAGGTGTCACTTTCTGCCTCTGACCGGCGGATAAGCTTAAAGCAAGGGGATAGAAACAGAAGCCCTCTGCTCTGTGTCTGTGTCAATCAGGCCAGTGTACACAGCTGGGGGCGTCGCCCTGTGATTCTGTGTGGCTCCAAGCGGCCGCCATACTGCCGAAACAGCAGTAACATCAGGAGTCCAAAAGCCGGTATGTTGCCGGATGTGGCGTGAGGGAAACCTGCGGCAATCAAGCCGACTGATCAGTGACGTTTGACCCCACGGGCTACACCGGCCCCAGATTTGCCGTTTTTAAATCTCATCTTAAGCAAGTCCACCGCCCTGGAAATATTACAGTTTAATGGCGGGTGTTTTGCTAATTCATCACACGTAGCACAGAGGGAAACGTCTGGACCTGCAGCTTCCTCGCGGTGTGCGAAATTAAATCGAAAGCATAAAACATACATCTTTGGGGGGTTTTGGTGTTTAGATGAGGCGGGGGTGGGTTTGCAGGGTGGGAGGGGTTAAAGGCAGGCAGTCATTCGTGCCAGGCCCTGGTGCACTACAGATGGGGTGGGAGACCTGCAGAAGGTCGGTGTGTGCCCCAGCCCTGATGCAGACCCCATCCCAAGCAGCACCGGAAAGCCAGGGAAGCCGGCAGCTCGCCTCAGTCTTGGTGCCGCTCATCTAATTAAACATATTCGTTCCCAAGGTCTTATGTAAATGAGTTCCAAGGGGAATGAGGTGCCGCGCATACAGAAAACACAAGGAAAAACCAAGAAAGAATTGAGATGTGCAAAAATATCATCCGGTTCATCAACTAATTACGGGATGCATGGCGCAGCTGGGCCGGAACAGGCTCCAGAGCGACTGCAGCACAGCGTCCCCCAGTGGCATTGTTGGGGTACCTTCGGCTCAGTTGAAGTCCTGCCCCTGGCAGGTCCAATGACTTTGAGCCCTGACTGTACCTTCAATGAGCCTGTCTGTCACGTTACCACACAACATGATACAGCCACACAAAGCACCCAAAATGCAACAGTGCCCCAACCCCAATAATGCAGCAGGAGGTGGGTGCAACAGTATACTGAGGTGTGATATAGGTCTGCACCACTCACTAAGCTACATCCTCATCCTGTTTAATGCGTCATTCTGGGGGAGCAGTGGTAAAAGGTTTGGCAGTTTAAGGCATGGTGATGTTCCACATAAACAAGCCGTCTGTCTGTCAGTGCTGGGTTACAGCTTACGGAAGATGTTTCTAAATGGCAGAGGGCAGAATGGAGGCCAGAGAATCCCACTTCAAGTCTCAGGTGAGGGTTTGCAGTTGGACCCTCAAAGTAAAAAAAAATGTAGCCTGAATTGCTCCAGTGAAATGTCAAGTGAAACAAATTTCCTGAATTGTATGTTGCTATGGATGAAAACGTTGGCTAAGCTGATTAATGTACAGAGTATATTGTCTCCAGTCGTTCTCAGTTAGAAATATATAAACCATAAAGTAGATCACCAGTGATATTTCAGTTAGTAGTTTAAAAATAATCACACAGTGTGAGCTGGATGTGGGTTGGGTTGTAAATGGTATGAGCACTGATACGTAAAGGGCATGTTTAAGGGCCATGATTGTATCTGATCTCCCTGTGATGGACAGTCATCATGTGCAGGGTGCTCCCTGCCGTGTGACCTGCGCTTCCTGGGATTGGCTCCCAGCTCCATATGACCCTGTGCTGGATAAGTGGTTATAAAATGGAGAGATAGATGGATTGTAGCTGCACACCTCCAGAATGTCTGGATGTGATGTCACTGGCCTCAGTCAGGCTTGCACATGTCATACGCTGAGTAGAGCCTCTGGGCTGTGCTGGTCCTCTAAATAAGGGCGGGGCTGTCAATGTGATGAGTGAATCCAGGGGTTGGAGAGACATGCTGTTCCAGGGTGTCTCCCTGTGCCATAATGACTCGGTCATGCTCCAGCCCCTCATATGTTTATTTTTAACCTTATCTGTATGACTCACTTGTAACCGGGGCCGCATGCATAATGCGATGACGGCACGCTGGGATCGGCACAGCTCACGGCTGGATTTATGCTGGGGAAGCACGCCTCCCTCTGGAGGTCTGGGCACACGGCTGGACACGCGCGCACACGCAAACAGACATGGGTCGGCAGACAGGTGCCTCCCACGGACCTCGTAAGCAGAAAGATGTGACAGTTAGTGGGCCAAGGATCCGGTCTGGTAGCAAGACACACCCACCCACACACACACACACACACACACACACACACACACAGGATCCCACTGCCGTTTGACCTGAACAGGCTAACTGCACTCGTTGTTCTCACAATCCTTCCTCTGGGATTGGAGTGTAGCCTCTTATTTAAAAGGACATTTAACATTTTTAGGGTATAAATTAATTCAGCAGTAGTACATGTGCTTTCGGTGTATAAATAGGTCTTCTGTGTCCATTGTCTTGTCTTATAAACTCCCCTCCGCCAGCCTGATGCCCTCCCCCCCATCGCGGTAAATCTGTCTAACACGCCACATGTGCTTTTACTGATGTTCCCCCCATCAACCATCAGGGTGTCAGACAAACAGTAAGGAGCCTGACCACCAGTGACTGAACAGTTTTCCCGGACATTCTTCATACGCCAGCATACCCTTCAGTGACTGTCTGATACATGTCAGAGTGGCGTTTGGTGCTGCTCAAGCACAAGTCCTGCGGGTCATTAGCCGTCGCTACCAGGAGACCCCCTGAATCACCACCACGGCTGGAGATCACGACAGATGCGCCTTTTTGTTTCTTTTTTAATTAAAATGAACTTTCCATCTCATTAACGCTTCAGACACAGTGATTTGTGAATATAATAAAGTGACGAGTCGGCAGACCGCAAGCGCTTTCACCATTGGCCAGGCAGAGGCAAGTGTGTGGTGTTACGGAATCCCTAAAGGATCCACTTAAGACCCAGAACAACGGAGCTCGCTTATGTCTTTGGGGTACCGAGAAAATTGGCCATGTTGCATGGAAGGTCTCTCCAAGCCTCTTATAATGCAACCTCAAAGCAAGCTTCATACTAACTGTTGCTCAACCTGAAAGTGCCACGAACATAACAGTGAGCGCCAGTGTACCTGTGTTTCTATGGATATATCACAGAAACAAAAAGAAAGTACTGGAAAATGCAGAGGTTTTTCTATAACATCCCTGTATTGCCTGACATTGCTCTCTTATTGAAAGCATCTGGTCAGCGCATAGCAAACGGACGCAATGCCGAATTATAATCATGGGATCAGCGGCCTCCTGCGCATATACAATAACACGTGTTAATAATGGATTTTGTTTGGGTGGCGGTATGTAATTAAGTGAGCTGTTAACACTGTTATGAATAGCACACCTCCCACAATGTGTGGCTGCATTAACAAAGAGCAGCCAGAGTTCAGGCGGAGTTAGGGGACACGCCGGCTTTACTTAACGCCACTTAGCGATGCGGCAGACGCCTCAGGTTGCCTTGCTAAGCATGCCTTTAATGACAGCCTGGTGCCAGTGTTTCCTGGCTGAGCGAGTCTGGTTACAACCAGACAGCAATGGGCACACCCCCCCCAGACTATCATCAACAGCTTGAGAGCCCTCAGGAATGAGGAATAGCGGCTTCCTCTGCCCGCCCCCCCCTCCAAATGTGCTCCATGTATAGAGCATTGGCCCACTGAGAGAGTGCCACATGACCAGAACAGCAGAACCTGCTATCATCCTCCTGTTTTTTTTGACTCTTACCTACTGCATGTGTGCCACTCACCAAACCCATATGGCAGGTCTGAAACACATACAGCCCTGGCATCACTACAGATGTTTTTCTGAAGGCAAGCATGCAGAAAGCTAAAAAAAAAGCAAACAAAAAAAAAATGTTTGTAACAGATGCTAATCCAAATATATCCATTCAGGAACATGAACGCCGGCATGGTGGATGAGCTTCAATTGGATAAATCAAGCAGCATTCATTTATAGCAACAATAATTAGCATGCATCCTTCTCCCATAACCGCTCATCGGTTATAGGGGTACACCCTGGCCATCAGTCCGTCGGAGTATTATACCCATTTAAACAATGACAGGGGGGCTCAGTCGCTTTCTGAAGGCTAGGAATGCAAGCCCCGCCCCGCCCATACTCTGGACACCCTGCAGTCTTCACCCTTTACGTTAATATCCTAGCACTGCTACTAGCTGCTAGCTATAGAAAACTCTTGCTGGTATTTTCCAATGTCAATTGCTTTTCCTCTCTGGGAATTTTAAAATATTGCCCATTTAAAAATATATATTTCCCATACTACAGCCGGTTGTCAGTGGCCTAGTTTATCAGCACCATTGCGGCTCAAAGTTTTTATACTCTTTATAAAGCGATAAAGGAGACCATTACAGGGATGCCAGTGTCTCTGTGGACATAATGATATGCAACAGTGCCAAAGTCAAAAGGAAGATATTGCTTCAAACAGGGATCTATTTTTCATTGTCATGTGTGTCATGTGAGTCGACGATCAATAGTCTATTAATAACTGAGATACGGTTCTGGAGAATCGTGAAAACAGGAGAGTCAAGGGGCTCTGCGATGAATAGGAGAGCGTTCGATAGAGACCAATACCTTCCTCTGTTAACACTGAAAGTCTCTCAATCACCCCAATTTCCCATTGACTAAGCTTTTTTAAATAAAAAGAGCAGATATTTATCTGATCCTTTCACCTTGGCTTCCAGAGACAAGCTGACTCCAGTAGATGGAGTTTTGGCTAAGTAGTTAAAAAAAATATTTTGCACTTCACCATCATGGTAGCTTCTCAGTCATGCCTGCAGAGCCAAGGCCTGGTTTCCAAAGTTTATTACTTCTGGCACCTTCTCAATAATATTACATACATCAACATGGCTTAAAGTTTACTCCTTCCAGTACTTTTTCACTTATACTGCATATGACATCATGGAGCCCGGATTTCCAGTAGCTTCAGAGGCATAGTTATAGAGTCAGAATGACGTCCAGAGTCCACTGCTTCCTATAGCTGCTGAGTCTTGGTGCTTTTCTACAGCAGCAGGTACAGTACTTTTGGTACTTCTTGAAAGTATCAAAAGCACAGTACTTCAAGGTGTTGCTTTTCCACTGGCATATAGAACCTGGTACTGGTGCTGAGTGATATCCAATGCAAGGCGGGGTATTTTGTAATTAATTCGAAATAATATATCATAGGGCTAGACTATATACGATATGAACACCATCATCGCATGCTATGCAAATGAAATTCTTACATCGCTATTCAGCTTGATTGAGATCAGGCTTTTTCATACCATACGAACATTATAGCACAGGGGGTTTAAGTTTTGCTACATTTTTACTGTCATACAAGAAAGAATTTAGCAAGCTTTGCGATTTTAATGATTATTCATTTAAATCAGTGTAAAGTTTACCTCCTCTGCTTTTGCACGATCGCTACATATGCTCTCCAAGATAATCAGAATAATTTTCATCCTTGCTGTTTAAATCATTCTTAGACAGGTTTGCGAGAAATTTATGTTGAACTCCTTCGTTGCTTTACAAATACCCCAATATTTATTCACAATAATAATACATTCCAATATTCAAAAAATTTCCCAAACAACACAGCCCTAGCATATTATACAAAATACTTTTAAAAATTTCTTGTCATGGCACCCCAATCACCTTCTTGTTCTTCCAGACAGATCACAAATAAACTTGGGTCTCTTCATTTGTCCACGCATCCATTATTTGTTTATATTTTATTAATTTCTCATTGTTTTCTGAGTCTGTAACTTATTTCAAGACACCGGTTGTACTGTGTTTGAGAGGCAGGCTCTATTTGCATAACCAATTGACAAAGGAAATGTCTGAAGTCTCACCCCAAAGTTTCAAAGTACCAAAAAAGTACCCCAAGCTGGATTTTACTTTGGGCACTGGAACTTCTAGTGCTGGTACTTCACCGGAAGTCTATGGAAAAGGGGAAAGTACTGAAAGTATGATACTGCAAGTATGGTACCTGGTGCAGTGGAAAAGTGCCCTAAGTCATAGCAACAGAACACCTGTAGTACCCATAGTTCGTGGCTTCCAGCTGCTTCAGTCACTGTAAGAGAGCCAATATGATGTCCAGTGCTTGCAGTAGCTTCTGAGACATTGTAAGGGAGCAGTGAACTGCAGTGTTCACTAACCCAGCAATCATAACTGACTGCCTGAACTCCAAAGCATACTTAGCCAAACTTTAAGACATTTTAAGACCTACAAATGTCACAAAAAATCTTTGTAATCTCTACAGGCACTGGAATTTAAAATGAAATGGCAGTTGTCATTGTAGCATTGAAGCACAGCTTGGAAACCCCTGTGTTTGTCTCTCCATTTGGGTTCCTGTATTTTTCTTTAACTCTCAGTAACTGAAAGAATAATATCAGGTATGATCAGTGCCACTGCCGAACTACCTTACCCAATAAAATATTATGCCAAAGGGCAAACCAAGGAATGCCAGGGGCCTGGCACAGCCACTCAGAAAGGGTCATTAGTGCTTTACTGAATAGTCAACGAGAGGGAAATGTTCCCTGATATGTCCCCAGTCTGTGGCCTTAAGCAATAAGCTTAATTTGGGACTACATCTTAACACAAAATGTAAAAGTATCTCCTCACTGAAGTGCACCTTTCAAAGAAACACACACAAAAAGTTTAAGCATTGTGGAGACCCAATCTTTTCGTTTAAGCAAAGCTCCAGGAGAGGCAAAGCTCACCACCCCCCATCTGGAAAGACACATAAAATGAGAGTAATGTCTGTCACCACTGTCACCCTGTTCAGAGACTTTAATCACAATGCATGACAATATGCACTTAGTGTTCATTAGCTTCTTGTGTGTCTTATTTCATACCTCAGAAATGGTGCATATATACATTAAATGGTTTATTGTCCATGTGGGTTTCAGTTCTGACCCAAAAAAGGCCTCGATGCCAGATGGCTTTCTGCAGATTCCCTGTCATACCCTGAGAATGAAGCTTCTGCAGTCTCTGTCGGGGGAAGATGGGGGGGTTCCCCCAGCTTCTCATCCCCCTCCCGCTGGCTCCGCATACTCATCCAGGTGCTGCCGCCAGAGGGTGGACCTGTACACCATGACCAGCCGCTAGGATCTGCCCCCCCCCGGGACCGCACGCACACGCACAGGCACCCCCCCTGCCAGCGAGACGTGGCCCATCACATCCATCTCTGTCAGGGGACGCCGCGCGGCTCGTTCATCACATTGTCGCCGGGGGCGTGGCCCCGAAGTTTTATAAATACACGCAGGAAGCAGCGGTGGGGCCACTGGACCTGTTTATCAGGGCTTAGCGGCAGTCCCACCTTCACTGCCCCCCCCCCATTGAAATTCACTCAAACACGCCCTCGTTTCACTCCCGATTTCTGAACCTCCTGAGTTCCGTCACGTTCGCGTCCACACCCATGTGTGACGGCATGGCTGATCCGCCCCCCGTCCCCATATCCTGGGATTTATCACTCTTCCGTCACATGTTTGTCCCACCCCCACATTTTAAAAAGGCACTGAGAGAGAGCTCTGTACACAGATTCAAAGCAGAAGAGAGCACGCTGGGGGGGTAGGAGGGAATGACCGGAGCTCAGCAAAGCCGACTAAACTTATTATCGATTATGATTATTGATTCTCCAGGCAGTGAATCCAGTGAAGTCTGCAGTGGTTACCAGAATAAATCAGAACAATTCAGCTGCACCCAAGTCAGCGGGTAATGAAACAATCAACAAGCTCCTGTCTGAGTCAACAGCTCCAGTGCAGCACTAGACCCAAACGCACCTGCCACCCATCATCACGCTCTAATCCAGGAGGCGCAGCCACGGGCAGGATGCCCCCCCCAAATGTGGATAATTTTCAGGAGCAGCCTGCCAAGTCCCAGCTTACCCGTGACAAATCCACGCAACGTGTCCCTCTTGCCTACGACACCTACATGAGGGCCGTTAACCCATCACATTGCCGCATGACACGCTTTGTCTTTTTTTGCTCTTTTGGATTTTTCTCCCCAAGCTCGTCAGATGGAGATTTCCCAACATTTCATTTTGCGTGGATGATGGACGATAGAGTGACACAGGATCCTGTAAAAAGCCGGACATGGAACGGAGATCACCAGGGCAGTGGTGTGAGGTAGTGAAACAGGCCGCAGGGTTAGACCAGCCTGCTGTTTGCTGTGCCGTGTATGACTCAGGGAGCTTGGGGTACTTCCCCGCTGCTAGCTGGAACAGAAAATGCATTCAGGACGAAGTAAACGTAACACAACCTGCCTAATGGCATGTGTGTGTGTGTGTGTGTGTATGTATAAAAACAGAATAGTGAGTCTCCTTATTACAGCTAATATTCCGTCACGCTGGCTTCACCCACAAATAAATGAATTCTAATCATTTCTGAATTCTCTCAGTGCTCTTGTAAAGAAAGGAAACATCAGGTGTGACATAAGTTTGGGGAAATTCGCCAGTTGCTACCGGTCTCGCTGGCAGCAAGTGGCATTTTTTTCAGCTGTGTGTTAAAAAAAACAAGCAAAAAAAAATAAAAAAAATGAAAACACTCCGCACACTGATCCAGAGCTGGAGATTCGATGCATTTCAGGTTTCGCTAATAAACTGACTCGGCGACTGTCTTTGTGACAGCAATTCTCCCCCTTCTCCAAGGCTCAACCTCACACAGCATCACTGCTAAATCTATTTAGGACCGGCGCCCATAAGCAATTGAGTGGAAATAGACCTGCGAGCACCTCGCAATCTGCAGCTGTCATAAAAACACACGGCAAAGGAGCCGGCTGAGCGGCCGCACGGCCTGCCGAAGAGAGCGGGGCTCACACCGGGTGCCTTCCCAGCAGAGAGCGCGGGGACATGTGCGATCACCGAACAAGTGCTTGCAGATTAACAGGAAAGCTGGCAAAATTGTGGGGCCGCACATTGTTTCAGCTAGCAAGTGTTGAGGAATGTCAGGCCTGGAAAGGCAGGCTTCCCTCATGCAATAAGAACTACAAGTGCAGTTTGACCTTCATGGGCCACCATAGTTATTGCTTCCATTAATGACTTTGTCTGACAGTCTCTTTCAAAAACAATATACCTCAGATTTCAATTTACGGTCGCCCGTAGGAGCCACGCTTTTAACATTTAAACCAGCTTCTTTTGCTCTCTTTTAAACAGGGGCTGTGTTTTGGTACGACAACCAAAGTCAGAGAGCCTTCAAGTTGCCAGCCATGATAAATTATCTATCCATTACAGTTGTGCCGAGGCTGTCTGTGGCTTTCGGCAAAGCCTCATGGAGGTGAAAAGACGTGCCGACGGGGTAGAGAAGCGGACAGGTGAGACCCATGTGGCTGGGGCTTGAATTTCAATCACCGCCGCTGCCGTGGGCCAGAGGAGCCCAAGACGGCCGGTGGCAGAGAGCGGGTGCCCCAGAAAGCCGGGAATGGGCCGGCACGCGCCTGACCATGGGAGAGAGGCCCCCTCCCCACTGACAGACAGGCAGATTCAGGGCAGAGATTAGCGGCCACTCTCTGCTCAGAAGGCCGGGAAGATACAGTATTGAGAATGAATGATCTTGTCATTTTGTCAATGCTGTAACCTTGGCAACAAACAGGCTTCTATTTTGGGGCCCCGGCCGGCCACCGGGGATGCCAAGGTGGCTGAAAGGTTGCGCACAACGTTATTAGGTTCTAACTTCCCCCTGCACAGACGCCATGCCAGGGCCTGGACCTCAAACCAAGGGCTCTTATTGTGATGCTTCAAGGGAAAAAAAGGCCCATAAAAACATTTTAATGTATCAATAAAATCTGTCTAGTATCACCTTCCGGGTTGCCAGTAAAAGCGGCTCGACCAGGGCAGTCTTTTGTTCCCTTTAAGCAATTCTCACAATTTCTGGATGTGACAAAGTGAACAGCCAGAATAGTGATGCAGAGGCCGCCAGAAAAGGTCACCGTGACAGCCTGCCTCTCCTGAACTAATTAATCAAACACCCTCAACATTTTTTATTCAATTTGCAGAACCAAGTACTTCTTTATTACGTTAAATAGACACTTGATGTTATTTTTAGTAAGTCGTTTATGCCAAAAAGTAAATCCCAAGCTAACTTGCTCACTAATAATAATAATAATAATAACATCTGGCAGTAAAGCTTGCCACAGGAACTATTTATAGTAAAATTGATCAGGAACCAACCTAAGGCTGGGGCATAATTACAATACCGTTTAAAAACATACTTTGTAGCTTAATAAATAAAGCAGTCACGCAAATCACTCGAATGCTTAAATCACAGCGCAATCCAAAATACAATTCTAACACTGTCGAGCCAGGAGGAGCCCAGATGTATCATAATTATTAAAAGACTAACGTCAGTATTTAGGGACATTACCGACGGCGCTCTTTCGCCACCAGCAGCGTCGAAATACGCCCGATATCGTTTCTGCTATACATTCTCTTCCTTTTCGCACAAGAGGAAATAAATCAATTCTGTACTAAGTCGAAGAGACATTTAAATAAAAATTTCAGAGGATGATCAATGGGGCCCGCCAAAGTACACCGCGTCCGTCTGTGTTACACACGACAGCGCGCCGTGCCAAGCGGCCCACTGCCGATGCCCAACTTTCAGCTCGCCCGTAAAGCACCTTCTTTCTTTGAGCTCAGTTTAATACACCTTTAACTAAACATATGCATGTTGATCACCAGGTGTCGTGCCAATCCTAATCCGGCACTTTAAGATCGGGAAGTTGCCGTTATGAGTGTTCTGTTAGAAATTGATTTTAACCCTACATGATGCACAAAACCACCAACTAAATTACTGTTGTTGTCCAAAATCCAATCCAAGTGACAGTTAAGGCAGAATATTTAATACCAATCTAAATTACAATAAGAGCATAATTAATGGTATTGTTAGAACAAACCCAGAACCTATCAGAAAAATACCGTTTCATTTTGTGACTGAATTACAGCCAGTTTTACCGGTGCCTATGAACAGTATAATAAAAAGCAGCACTGAGAAGACGACTCATTATTAAAGGGCAGTTCACCCCCAAACGGAAAAAGGTGTGTTTTAGAGGGACTTTAGTGCTATCTACCCAGTACGGCTGTTCTGCTGGGAGTTGCCTAGTTTTGGAGACATCGGCCGTAGAATTGTCGGCCTTCTCTCGAGTATATTGTGAATGGCATTCTTTCCGGGATGATTGAAGTGACAAAAAATACATTTCGAAAAAAATTAACAGCGACGTCTCTTACCAGAAATCATGACCCAGTTATTGAAGATAATCCACTTTGTACTGAGTAGTTTAATGCAGGAACTATTTTTCTACCAAACTCCACACATCGGTCGTATCACTGCGCAACAGATACGAGCACGAGCACCCCGACATCTCTACGGCCGATTTCTCCAATACTAGGCAACACCCAGCAGAACAACTTTACTGGATGGATGGATGGCACTAAAGCCCGTCTAAACATTACCTTTTTAAAGTTTTGAGGTGAGCTGCCCCTTTAACATGGCTCCTCATCGGAAGGCGGACCGCACCTCGGCAGCAACTCGGGGCTTCCGCCTTGGGGAAGACGGCGCGCGGACACGGCGAGGGGGAAGCCGGCTGCCATCAGGTGCCATCACGTGCCGATTGCTTTCGTTATCGAGCCGCTTGCGTATCTTACACGCCGCCATTGATTTTTTTTTTCGCCGTAGTATTTGAGGAAGGGAGTGGGCAGCTATTGTCCAGCCATGCAACGATAACTGACATTTCCGGCAAAAAAGGTAAACATATCAGCCACGGCCGGGGAAGGGCCTACGGACGAGGCATCCCTAAATATCAAAGAGAGTGTTGCAGTCGCAGGCGTGTCACATCTCCGATATCCACGGCAATAAAAGCTGCTGCCATTACCGCAGTCAGTTATGGCCTGCAGCCGACTGCCCATGCATCTGTGCCGGA
Source organism: Mormyrops attenuatus (assembly GCA_026777985.1). Lineage (NCBI taxonomy): Eukaryota > Metazoa > Chordata > Actinopteri > Osteoglossiformes > Mormyridae > Mormyrops > Mormyrops attenuatus. The sequence goes on along the minus strand of JAODKC010000107.1, from coordinate 1,729,639 downwards.
ACGACGCAGCACAGGTGGTCTGTTAAACCTCCACTACCTTCCATCCTCCCCGTTTTATATCCTAATTAATCACAATTTCTGGGTTATACCGCTTCAAATTCCCTAAACCGAAAAGCTGTGTAGCAAGTTAGAGCCTTTTCCCTTTTTTAAGGCTAAGCTAAACTATCTGAAGCTACGCGTGAGTTACACGTTGTGTCGAGGGAGCCTCGCTGCTGCTCCGCTGCACCGGGTTCACACCTCGCTTAGCTGATAGCGCAGCGGATCATTTACGCCGTTTTCGCTTCACTAGATCTGGTTTCTCTTTTAAATAACTGAACAAAATATGCCTGACTTCCCAAAACGCATCTACAGCGCCTAGCCTGTGGTAAAGAATGGAGGAAAAGGGGCTTCTGTTGGCAAACAAATCGAGCTAAATGCTTAATAATGCCTGTTTTTTATTGACAGCTGTAATGTTATGTTGAGTCCAGGTAAGCATCTGTATAGCTGTGGTCCTGGTTAACATACCAAATGCTCATTCGGATTGTAAAATGACAAAATATGGAAACGTGTTTTAAAACCAGCCATCTTCCAAGTGGTTCTGGTCAGGGCCTTTAGCCTATAGCAGGGGTTTACCTACAGTACAGCCTGTGTTAGTACACTGGCAGTGGGCAATTCAGAGACACAAGTCTTCCGTGGGAAGAAACCCGTGCAGCAAGTGGAGAACAAGCAAATGTGACATACACAGAACAGAGGTGGGACATGAACCCCCAACCCACTGAGGCAGCAAGCCACCCAAAAAAGTTAAAATTAATGATAGCTAATCAAGTTGTTAATGCAGAGGGACATCTCAGCTGTTGACAGAGATTAGCCATAAAATGGCAGATTTCAAAGAGGGCAGTGTGTGCGCTGTAGCACCTGGTAAAGCCTAGCGCTAATGCCGTTCTGACTCACAGTTGTGTGGGCGCCTCCGTCACAAAAATAAAGATACCAGCTCCCCATTGCCCCCAGCCCCCACCCTTTGCAGTGTCCCGTACAAGGACGTGACCCAGGGAACTCTGCATCTTCATGAAAAAATCCACACAGCACGCAGGGTAGCGGATTTTTCTGGAGGATTCCCTCCCTTTGCCGGCTCTGTTTCCCGATCCCCCACGGTACGTCGCCGAGGGTAAAACCAGCGGCACCGATGGGAACCTCAGCAGCGGAGGATGCTTTTATAGCTACTCTGACGTTACCAGGGAGCCGCGCCGAGCGTGGCGGGGATTAGGCGAGGGGCTCTTCCAGCGGTGCCCACCAGCTGTCGGAGGTTATGGGAGCTCTAGGCGGGAACTGAAACTGCCTGTATCTCAGCATTGAGGCTGGATGGAAAGAGGAGCAGGCAGCCTTTGATCGTCCCAGAGGAGGGATGAGTGAGTCCTCATAGGCCGCAGACACCTCATGGGGGACCAAGTGTTGAACCATGGCTTCAGATGGAGCCCGTCAATTGTTCTGGTTTCAGTCATAAAACTACCTCAATGTCATGTGATCTACACTGGAAAATGATACAATTA
>JAODKC010000107.1:1699458-1727175 GCA_026777985.1 Mormyrops attenuatus | reverse complement strand
TTCTACCTAAGTGTGGTCTTTTTTGTTTTGCTGTTTTTTGAACATTACTGCTTTTCCGGGTTGTCTTCCAGGTCGTTTCACCTTTTTTTTTTAATGAAACAATTCCCCCCCCCCCCCCCCCCCACATTGACTGGCGGCACACTGCTCAGCATTAAATGGAATGATACTTTATTTGCCATTTGTAGAAATGTACAGATACATAGGAACAGGCATGTAGCCAGGTAGGAAAATTATGGCTGTCGAAATCAACAAAGAGAGCCACCTCCCGCCCCAGGAATTTATTTCTGGCTTCAATCCTGCATAGGATTGCTTCTTTTCATATTTCCTGCCATGCTCTCCTCTGAGATATACTCACATATACAGGTGAGATTGAAGCTTGGGGTCCGAGTACAGGGCACCCTCGAGGGGACGAGCCCCCTGATTGCTCAGGTGCTCCACCGCTGCATCTCCTACGCAGACTTGCGTAGATGAAAGGGACTCCCCACCACAGCTTTGTTGGGGGGGGGGGAGGGGCGAATGTGAGGCGTCACTCAGTCACTACCGAGAGTGGTGACACATCCATTGTGACTACAGAGTGTGTGTGTGTGTGTGTGTTTGGAAGCATTGGGGGGGGGAGCACAGTTAAGAATGAAGAGGGAAACCTATTAACCTTGGTCATTGTTTTAAATGTCATTATTTTTAGCTGACGCCCACAAAGGAACAGCTAAGGGTTCTCTCCCGGCGATGCTGAATGTAAATCACTTTTTCTCAAAAGGAAATTACTTCCCACGGCTGAATGTTATTAATCTAAATTCTCTGTTAGTCAAATTGTTGCACATAATAAATATGGAGCAGTTTGTGATGCTTATCTAGTGTGACATTCAATTCTCGCATAACATTTTTTTCTACAGCCCCCCTCCCCCCCCCTTTTTTTGGTCTTGGTGACTTCTTGAAAGAGACAGCTCTACTAAACAGCTTGCACTGTGTGGCTGGGGGGGGGTGTTGTCACATAATGCAAAGTCTCTTCTTGATTGGTCGCCCCTCTCTGTTTCATTGTATCACACCTGAATCTGACACACACACACCAAGCAGGACCGACTTCCAAAACCCTCAGACCTGCAATATTCAAATGAGCAGCCCTTGACAGAATGATCATTAATACACATTGCAATGGCTACCAGCTTAATGCTGCCGCTGGCATCACTACCGCAGTACGGTGTAGCCGTGTGATAACCACTCTGGGAAACTCCTCCATTTTAATTACACTTCCCAGCACTCTGCACTAGGTGGGCCGCACTTCTGCTGGGCCATAGATGAAGACCCTACATTCCAAGGCGTGGCCCCTGTGTCCCTGGCCTCCAGCTGAGGGGTGCCCCCTGCTGGCAGGAGGCTCGTGTGTTCCTGGTTCTGCTGCCCCAGCCCACTCATGCTAATCTAACCACTCACTGCCTGCTACTTTGAGCCTTTAAAGACATTAACTTGGTTTAGTTAATGCAGTGTGTGCACACGCACATGTGCGTGTGTGTGCGCGCGTGTATATGTGTGTGTGTGTGGGTAGGTTATGTATAGATTACATTCTGGGGACCAAATGTCCCCACAATGTGATGAAAACCTGTTATTTTGATGTTGTGGGGAAACTCAGTTTTCTAAACATTTGTGACTGCAGTTAAAAAACTAAAAAAAGTTTTGTATTTTGTTTGGTTACTTATGGTTAGTGCTGGGTAGAGGTTACGGTTGTCATAGTTGGGATTCGGGTTTTTCCCGTAGAAATTAATGGACGGTCCTCACATGAATACAAACGTGTGTGCGTGCGCATGTGTGTGTGTGTGTATAGCCCAAGGACGTGTCTTCACTGCCCATGAAGGGGATACTTAACCTGAATTATTAGAGAGCCCCCCCCACCATGCGAGTGGGTAAAACTGTGAGCTGTTTGGGTTGAAAATGTCAGCTAAGCAAAATTTAATGAGCAGATTACAGGAGCGCTGTCCGTGGTACGAGCAGCGTGGGGAAGCCGGGGGCGGGAGAAGGAACGGCACACAGCCGTCACGCACGCGCTCCGGGGCGTCCGAACGGAAGGGCAGCTAAATACCGCGCCATGGGAACACCACAGAGGGCCTGGCTTAGCCATGTGAAGCTGGCAGCCCAGTCATTTAGAGCAGCACTCGCTCTGCTACCGCCGTAAGTGGAAGGCATGCGGTGGGGCGGCACCAGGGAGCAGCCGGGGCATAAGAGGCAGCCAGTGACCGCGGCAGCATCAGGTTAGTGACAGCGATGGCCTCGCCAACGAGGCAAGCACGGGGGCCACACGCTGAGGGCCCAGGACACGGAATTATCATTTGCTCTAGACGACCATTATCAGGTTACTGGCACGCCAAATCGGCAAAGCAGGGGCCTCCCAGGACAGAGTGGAATTACACGCAGATCAATCCTGAGCCTTAATTAGCGCGGGGGGGGCGAGGAGGGGGGCGGCCGCACCCGTCAGGTAAAGCCCATCGGTTCGGCGGCTCTTGGCTGCCTTCAGCCGTAATCTCGGCGCCCATCTTTCCGAAATTAAAGCAGCAAATGGGAAATTGATTTCTGGTGCAAACCCCCCCGCCACCCGCTGCAATATCTCCATTTGTCTCGAGGACATTAGCCAGGTGAACTACACAACTAAACCTCCTTTTTATAGCGTGCATTAGCGATGGGGATGGGGCGGGGGGGGGGGTCCGTGGGGAACCTGACGCTTCAAGGCGGCCGAAACACACCCCGCTGTGAATCCGATGTGATCCCGCTTCTTATGGAAAATGCATGGGGGCCAGCTGCAGTAAGTACATGTGGCAAGGAAGAAAAAAAAACAAGTGACCTTGTGAGGTATCCGAATATACTTTCTTTCGACTTTCCTCCTGGGATGCAGAGCCTTCCCGCTCCGGCACCCGGTGTTTAATGCCGTTGCCTTTAATAGAACGGCGATAAATGGTGCACCAAAATAAGCTTGCGGTTTGGAGAACACGGGTTCGAGGCCCCGGGTTTCGAAGGAACAGGTATTTCAACGCCAGTTTGTGTCAGGCACAGGGGGTGAGGCATGGTTGGTGGGGAGGAGCAAGGCGGCTGATTGCATGGGGAGGCGGCCCAGTGGGCTGGCCCTCTGTAGTGGTGCTCTTTCATAAGCAGCAGCGCCCTGCTCAGGAAGCCCTCGCCGGGGCTGCCGGGAGTGAGGCGGCTGACGGCATGGGGAGGCGGCCCAGTGGGCCGGCCCTCTGTAGTGGTGCTCTTTCAGAAGCAGCATCGCCCTGCTCAGGAGGCCCTCGCCGGGGCTGGCGGGAGCGAGGCAGTAGCGAGAGGCACTGTGATAAATCTGCTGGTACTGTAGGGCTCTTTTCTCATTTGTTAGGCAGCGATGTGTGTAAATGTTAATGAAGGCCTCCATAATCTAGGAGAGTCACACCATTAAAATTCTGTTGCCGTACAAAGCGTTCTGCTTACACACTGACTATTGTGCGCATCAATCCTTCCGCTGTCGTACTAATAATAGATCTAAGTGCTTGAGTCAGTCGGCCCCTTCTTCCCCCGTGCATCTTAAAAAGGGGCTGCCACCCCCCCGTGCCCCCCTCGCTAGCGAATAAACAGGTTCACTAATAAATAGCAGGCCAGCAGAGATGGTGGACATGCAGTAGCCTGGTATCTGACGGCCAGCTCCCCCCCCATGAAATATTAACTAGGTGTACACCAAAGAATTTACCAGCTCCTACCCTGATCCCTTGGGAGCCCCCCACATGCATTCTTTATGCCTGAGGACAATAAAAATACATACATGCGTTATCTACCCAACAAACCTCTGTGACCTACTGCTTTATTTGTGCTTATTGTCTTTTCTTAGAAGACCACAGCGCCTTTAAAGTTAGTAGAACTACAACCATGGCAAAAGCAAAACAAAAACGCCACTTTGCAAATATGCTTTTATTTTATTAATGATTTCTCAGACAGATAGAGAGATTTTGCAGCCCTTTTTGGGTTCCTCGCTTTATTTATACCCAAATAAACAGGATCTAAGTGCCAACTGGTTTTAAGTTATGCTGCATAATTGCTATAAAGTGAGACAGAGAGGGAACATAGACCATCTTTAACCTCTTGCAGCTATGGGATCAGGAAGAGAATGAGAGTGTTCACACAGTGCAGGAAGTGTGCAAGCTAGCATGTAGCACGAGTATGTGCACACACACACACACACACACAGAACTGAGATGAACCACAGAGCCAGCCTACAGTAGATCTTTTTTTTCTCCTTTTAGTAAAACTGACCGTAGGGGGCGCTGCCTGATCATACAGAAGTCCCCCCCCCCCATCCCACTGCCACCAAATTCAGCTTTTATTTTGGATAGAACAGCTCCTGAAAGAGGAGCAGGTGCTCTAACCCCAGGCTCCGGCCCCCGTCCAATTAAGACACAGATAGCGGTGCACGCATTCCTTCACACCGGCCGCGCCGAGCGGGATAGCGGGAAGCTAGCGGCTAGTGGCCAGACCCGTTCAGAATGAGGGATGCGTGGTCTGTCCCAGGGCACAGTGCGCCGGATGCGTCGCCGCTTCTGCATGCTAACCATTGTCCAAACGCCAAGGGCGGTTTACATGATCTCTCCATGGCAGCGAAGACTCTGCCCGTTTTCATGACTGAGACAGGAGCCAGAAGCTGGATCACGGAAAAGCTAAGGAGGGACAGAGGAGATGCAGGAGCTCCAACATACCACACAGAAAAGGGCCGGACAGACAAGGGAGCATCAGAGAGCACCATGCGAACACGCTGAGATTCACCAAAAAGCACATGGTGGTATCAGACCGCCTTTAAATGATACCTTTGGGAGACACGCGGGTTCTGGCCCAATAATGTGCTAGCTCAAGCACAGCACCGGCATGCCGCTTGCCGGCGAGCGATGGCGGCAACTTAATGAGGCCGCAGAGAGCGGGCGTGTGGCAAGCAGAGCACGCTAAGGCCCGGAACACCGTACAGGAAGTCGCTCAGCCCTCCTTCATGAACGCACAAATCGGTTCAAATGCAGGTCGGCTGGAAAATGTGGAATCTCGGAATTTCCGACACAGAGCCCGGGTGGGGGTTGGACAACCAGCTAACAACCTGGCTCCCTTCCTACTGACGGCTTCTTGCCCGTCTCCGGCACACGGACCATACGTGATGGTGGAGACAGAGACGGAGGACTGCGTGAGAGAAGAAGACGGGGTCAGGAGGTGCTTCCATGTGCACGACCCCGAAGAGCCGAATCACCACACTGCGCACGGAGACGCCGTTATCCTGAAGGACACTGGCAGCACTACAGAAGAGAGCGCCTTCAGTACCTGAGTGTTAGTGGAATCGTATCTAGCGTGCTCTTTGAAGACTCAGCCTCCACTGCAGCACTCGAAAGCTTATTCCAAATCCCCGCACACCCTCTGCATTAAGAGCCGTTTGCAGCGTTCTGATGTACACGCATCCCCAGCTCCGTTCCATTTTTAGCTGTGTGTTCCGGAATGGGGAGTGACGCGTATTGCCTGTCCCGTCTGCTGTGTACCTTGAGCCCTGGGGGAAGTGTGTGCGGAGGGGGCGGCCTGCCACCCTCTCGAAGCCGCATCGTCAGTGTCCCGGCCTTCTCGCCGGAACTGTAGGTTCCGAGCCCCCCCAACCCCCCCCGCCCATCCCCCGCTGCGTTGCACGCCACCCTAAAACACATGCCATATCTGCGTGCCATTTCTTTTTTTTATTTTTTAGATATGCTGTGTGATTTTTTTTTATCGTATCATCGCTCACGGTTGCATCATGGTGCTGCATGTCGTCTCCTGAGCGTGTCGGCACTGAGCTCCACTCCCGTCGCTCCGCACGCTCCAACGTGCCGTGCATAGCCTGGCAAAAAAAAAGCACACTCGAAATCCCACGGGGGGCTCTCTGGCTGTCTCGTGGTCGTTATCAAACTTTAAAGTGAAAAACAGGCGAGTTATAAATATAAAAAATAAAAACAAATCCTTAATAAAAACTAACCAGGGACTGGGGACTTCATGGGGATCGTCAAGAGAACGTCACTCACAAAAAGTTGTTTCCCTCCAAATTATAGCTCTCAGCAATTAAAGGGGAAGCATCCGCCATGACAGACAGTAAATGGAAGATGCTCTGCCTCCGGGATCCTTTCTTACCCTCTGATCTCCTAGCTGTGTCAAACAATCGTAATTTATTATTAACGGAGCTGGGTGCAGCTTGCGTGGCTCTCCTTTCACTGGCCCCCCGTCATTTATGTGGCCGATCGAGGTCCTACAGTCTGTCCGCCCATGTGTCTCTTTAAGGACGGGAGCATATGAATTATATCCCCAATGGCACCGTAAAGGACGACATCGGGACGAATCCATCCCGGCCGTCACGTCAAATCTGTAATTTCCCTCGCATGATGAGATGGAGGCGAAGTCATATTCGGATCTGACGGAGAGCCTCAAGGAGCTGTCTCATTACACACCTGTTTAGATCGCTTGCCTGTGCTACAGTGCAGAGGGAAATACTGTTCTGTGGTGTGGCGGCAGGTGGCGTAGCTGGACACAAGCCCCGACAGACTGCTGCTTCGTGTCCCGGAGGGAGACTACTATTATATGCTAGGTAAATTGTTTCAGTAAAAATATCCACCTGTATAACGGGATTAAAGGCAACAAATTCAAGCTCTGCAGCTACACAATATAATTAAAATTTAATTTTATGGTAAAAAAATATCTCCCCAGAAAATATTCCCAAAATAAAAAACCTTAGGCCTCATGCATCTGTAAAAACTTCGGTTTGACCACTACCGTTGAAGGTCATGTTGACCTCCTGCCCATCACATGACTGTCTGAGGGGGCGGGGCCTCAGGGGGCGCATGCTATTGGCTATTCTGTCCACCACCTTTCAGTCTACACATTTTGAGGCTCCAGATATAAAGTGGAAAAAGACAAAAAAAAAGGTAATGAGAGAGAGAGAGGATCATCGTCACCTATCCAATTTGCTCTCCCCATCCCTCTGTCTCTGAAGACCTTCGTCGTGACCTTCAGCACAACTCTTTCAATCACCGTGTCTCTGACTGGCGCTGCGTGTGACGGTGAAAGAGCCACAGGATCTCAGCACGGCGTAGTGTCTGCAAACAGCCGACTTTGATTGAACCGCTTGCTTCCGCAGAAAAAAAAACACGGGTCGCCGCAATATGGAGCTGACGGCTGCATCTGCAGATTGATCTCAAATTGATTTGAGGCAACAGACAGCTTAAAAGTGGACTCATATCCTGACGGGGAACCCGCTGTTGTACCCTTGAGTTTCCCCAGTAAATATGCTGCCATAAAGCCGTAAGCTGCTTTGGATAAGCATCAGGTAAGGAGCTCAATGCATTACAGGGTCTTAGCTCCATGTTTGTTCAGCTTTTCCTCTTAATTTTGAATCATCGATTACCCGTTGCTTGCATCCACTCCCCCCTTGACCCACAACCACTTGGGGAAGGACGAAGAGGAGCCTCCTACTCCTCTTCCTCCAATGTACAGGCTGCTAGCTAACTGCTTTCTCTCACCGCAGGCCTCGGCGAGTGACATATCGTGCTTGGAGAAGAGCGGAGTGCGGCCCGTTCCAGAGATTAGCCTGCGGCGGTGCGGCTGACAGCGGGCGTCACAGTGACATGCTAACACTCCACATTCATTCAGCGGGAACTTTTGCCCAAAACGACTAAGACGTTAAGGAACGGTAAGGTAACGAGAATAAAATCACAGAGCGCCATCAGTCCCTCGTAACAGCTTATCCAGCAGAGAGTCGCGGTCAGCCTGGAGGCGTGAGGTAGAAAGTTCCCTGGATGGGATGCCAGTCCATCCCAGTGGATTTGGATGGGATGGGGTGGGGGGGGGGGACAATGCAGGGAGGACATGCAAACTCCACACACAGTTGGGAGTGGGAACCAAACACACCTCCTGGAGGCGTGAGGTCACAGTGCTGCACACTGAGCCTCTGTGCCATCAACGGCTAGAAAAATTGAAGTCACATGGGGAGATGAACAAGAATAAAAGTGGGCAGAAGGAGATAAACCCAGAGAAGGCCAAAGGCCCAGTGCATGGAGGGGATCGAACCCGAATCCTTACTGTGGGAGCCAACAGAGAGATTGTTTACTTGAAATTCTTCTCTGTTACTCTGCTCTGGAATATACTGGAAACCATTTTCCGCAGGTGTAAATGTCAGGTCCAGAAAGTAAAAATCTAGACCGTGATTTTGTTTCGACCAACCAGTTGAGTACTCTGTCACTCTGACTCAACTGGTTGGTTGAAACAAAATTACGGTCTGGATTTTTACTTTCTGAACCTGAAATTTACAGCTCAGCCATTTTCCAAGATACAGCTGCACACTCTTTCCGCTGTGTGTGTCACCCTGAGGTACTTCAGCGCACCTGTCCCCAGTACGGAGGCTGCCTGACACTCGCAGAAGTGTTACTGGGCAGGAGTATGTCCGCCCCAAACTGGAACGGGCCAGTTACTGACACTGCCCCGCAGTACAGTACGCTAATTTAAACCCTGTCTGCATCCTTTTGCCTACGGGAGACTAGTGTAACGCAATAATACCGCTGTGTGTAAACCATACACCCTCTAGGAGGCTGAAGCAGAGCTGAGATCCTGAATGTGACCCCTGCTCGTATGTCACATGGCAGCCTGGGCCATGAGGAAAAGCCTCATCTCTGTCTGAGACATCCGGGATGAATGGAGCCAAGGATGAGTGGCCAGGGGCTCTGCCTGAATTTGAAAGGGGAATCATTACCCAACCCCCCCCCCCAAAACAAATCTAGCTTTCCCTGTCAGCATCCATTAAAACTACAGCTGCACAAAGGCTATCAAATCCCAGAGATTTCCTGCTCTGTATTCTTTGCGGAATAAAGACTCAGACGAGGGCTTCGCCGGCTGTGGTATTTCCAAGTGGCTCCAACCCGAGGGTTTGATGTCTGCATGGGTGAGACTGACATTTGAAAAAGTGGGAGAGTCTACTTTTGTTTGGTTGTGGTCTTTCATGTCCTGCTTGCAGTAATCGCTGGGCCGCCCTTCCACCTCCTGATACCACGTAGCTTCTGAGGGCAGCTGCTTCTATTTACACTGAATCATGTTGATGTCAATGTTAGCCTGGATGATGTCGCCTGTTCATTGTTTATAGTCATTTATCCTGCCTGTAGGGTCGGGATATTGTGGAAGCTAATACTCATGTTTCACTTAACACTGTTATTCCCCTGTAATGCGAGTATGTTAACATGCAGTCTCCTCTTCTTTTTTTTTATTAATATCCAAAAAGAGACAAATAAGTAAGGCATATGTCAATATTTTCAGTGCATTCAACATTTTAGAAATTTTTAGCGCTTATGTAGCTTGCTGTCACTTCTGACACGGTGTCCATTTACCCACCTGGGGAGATACTGGAGCCTGACCGCCCATGGTGACAGGGAGGTGAACTAGTTACAAGTAAGCAGGTCAACATACTATGCAGACTGCACTGCTGGCCACTGAAGGAGCTGCATTGTCAACACGTTCTCACTAAACCATAGACAAGCAAATTGTGATTTTTTTCTTCCATCTCTGCCTTTTAACCCCCCCCCCCCACAGTTTCCTACCCCGGCAGAGAGGCATAGAAGCAGGATGGGATTCTTTAAGGAGGGGCGATGTGGGACAGTGCAGGAATGTGAGGGAGGGAAGATGAAAAAAAGCTATTCTGGTGAGGGGAGGGGGGTTACAAAATGGGAAATGAGAGAGGGTGAATGGGATGGGGGGGCAGCTAAATGATTTGTGAAAGCTCCGAGCCCGGTTCATGATGTCAGTAGCTGATGACATCATTCTGTCTGCTCTTGCTTATGAACCCGGCACTATAAACTCCTGCAACCTTAACAGTCATAGCCAGAAAGGGACAAAAAAAAAACATTGATTAAAACGGCCCCTGAAAAAGGGAGGCAGTGAGAGAGAGTGTCTTTGCTGGGCCATTTTGTATCCCTCTGTAGACCTGGCTGGGAAACTCCTGATCAGAAACACACACAGACTGATGAGCCACGAGGAAGGTTGTTAGCTGACACCATCACGACAACTCCAACTGAGCAGTGATGCGAGCGACACTGTCAGCCCGCCGCCGGGTTGTGGCACGCCTCGGCCAGTCGGCAGCCAGGAGGGTGGCCGATGTCGGTTATTCCGCCGCGGTATCTGCGGACTCAGTAATTACGACTTCCTTCCCTGCTTTTATCCTCCCGCGCTTTGTTCTTTCTCCTCCAAGCGTGTTTATTGCTCTGTTTGCTGTCTCTCCTCTGATTGTCATAATTAGCAAGCCAGGAGAGAATCAAAAGACGGGATCGAGTCGGCAAGCAGAGGAGAGGGGACTGTCTTGAATGCCCCCCCCACAGTCAAATAACTCCGAAAAATAAACGCAATTATCGTCACCCCCCCCCCCCCATTCCTCCTCCCTTCTTTTCTGACTAATATGTTATTTATTTGTTTGCCGGTTAATTTAGTTTGCAATCTCTGGGGGTGCTCATGCAACAGTAAACTTCCTGTTTCGGTGGCTCCCTCTCACTCTGGCTCGTGTCAGTCCTCACAGGAACGGGGCCGGCTAAACAGTAATTGATTTGTAATTATGCACATGTGCGCGCCCATGGAGGCATGCGGGACTGTAAAAGCATGTGACTGCTGTGGAGCTGGGAGAAGGGACAGGTAGCCACCACACCCAGGGTGCGCCTCCGCGGGCTCCATTCGGGCCCTGGCACCACCCACGCTGTGCCAGACTCCCCGGGCGGGAGAAAAACGGCCGGTCCGGCTGCAGTTACCAATTTAAAAAATACGGCACGACGCCGGCTTGTTTTTAGCACCTAGTCGTTCTCCCAGGCCTCCTCCTGTGCCGAGACCTCGCCGGTGCTCCTGCCCGGGGGGAGGGGTTGCTCTCCCCAGTGAACCCCAAAGCCCTCCCTCTATTCACAGGCTCCTCATAGGTGGTAAAAGGCAGTTTATCGACCCACCTCGCCAGGACCAGCCACCCCATCTGCTCTCTTCTTCTCAAACCTTTTGAGGCCGATTTGCTCCCCCCCATGTCTCCTTTCTCGGTTCACTCCTGTGATATCCCAAACCCCCCCACACACACACACACACACACACACACACACACACCGCCACATCCCTCACCCTCTCACAGCACAAAGAGAAGCCTCACCTTCACCTTTTCCAGTGCCTTATATTGTATCTATAATGTGCCCCCCCCCCCCCCATGGCCCTTGGGACGGCGTCAGCAGTGTGGTGTGTCCATTGTGCAGCTTGGGCCCCCAGAGCGCTCTGCCCCCGCTAAATCACTGCCGCCTGCAAACTCTGACGTCAAGCGAGTGAAAAGCTGAGCCAAGCGACCCTGGGGGGTGGGGGGGGGGCAGATTGTACCATCAACAACAGGTAAAAGAAACAGGGAGAAATGAAAGACACTCGAGCAAAGCAGGGGCTCCCCGTCTGCAAAGCACATCACGGCCCTGTTATGAATCATTCCTGCGATTCCTATTCTAGGGCCCGCGTGTTATTTTTTCCAGACAGTACGGAGATAAAGTGGGCTTGGATGTTGCTCTGGTGCATCCCTGTGACGCATGCATATTCCTCCTGTGTCCCCCGGCATCCCTGCCGGCTCCTGGTCCATCATGCCGTTCACGGCCACGATGATCAGGCTTTTAACCACCTGTAGCGTAACGCACCTGCTGATTTTGCTCCTTGGTCAAGAAGGGAGGTGCTTCTGTTTTATTTCTTTAACCAATAACAGTCTTCGTTGTATGACCACCACATTGGTCAGTTTTTTTCTCATTTTCAAACTCAAGGCTTTCAGCCAATCAGCTGGGGAATGGGTGTGGCTAAGCTAAGCCTCTTTGCCTGTGATTGGAAGGTCATCAGTTCAAGCCTTGTTTTTATTGTCATTATTATCATCATCATGATGAAATGATGCGTCCTTACATTGCTCTGTACAGCCTTTGCAGGTATGCATGTTCCTATGTTTTCTGTTAATGTCCCTTAACAAAAGACAGACACAATAATACAGGTGCTTTCGAAGTCTGTGCGCTTTGCTGCTTAACAGTAAACACTGGTTTTAATAAATGCAGTGATGTCAGACTGTAGACTGTGATTGGTTAAAGAAGTGAAACACAAGCCCCTCTCTTGCTGACCCAGGGACACATCAAACTCGGCAAAATCAGAATGTCTGTAGTGCAACGGCCCAGCCTCCTGTACGTGTAGGGCCCCCGACCGCATCTTACCCCCACCTTGAGAATGGCCAGAACACTGAACCCAACCCAAAGAGACAGGATAGGGATGCAAAGGGACAGCTCTCATCCTATTCTCACGAAACCTGAAATAAATTCCAAATTCATCTGAGCTCTTATGACCGCAAACAGGCATTGATTGTGATGCATCCCGAGCAGGTTTCAGACAGGGATGTGGGTCTGATATCCGATATCCAAATGCGATGTCTGGCTGAGTGAAGCCGCCTCTGATTTCTGACTTTTTTGACACCTTTCCATATTGCATACCGTGTTTCAGTACATTATTTTATTTCAATTTTTCCCCCACTAGCTTTCAACTGTTTTGAGGCACCCATGAGGTCTCTTGATGTTTTCGAAAATGGTTTAAACCGTCTTTAATCTTTTTAGGTGTGTTGTGGTTTTCCCTGACTGTGATTCACTGACAGGAACCCAGTCTAATATTAAACTGTATAATCAGCTGAGAAATTCAAACCCTGCAATCTCTTTGAATCTAGAACAATCTTCTTTTGTAAAGAGGTTTTTTTCCCCCCCTATCTACATCAAACCCCGTCGCTGTTTGTCTCCCTGTTCCTCTCTCATGGAAGACCAGACAAGAAAAAGGGAGGGTATGGGAAAAAACACAGGAAAAAAATGGAAAGACGTGAAGAGGATGGAAAGAGGATTTGCGGGGAGCCTGTGAACATGCCAATCAGGCGATGTGAGAGACAGCCACGAGGTCCTCGGGGGATGAAGCCGAGTTCAATGTGAAGGCAAGGACGCCACGCTCTTCCGCCGCATCACACGTGGCGCTGCGCTGAGATCCCATCAAGATGCTCGCAGCCATCAAGGATTTGCCACGGAAGCCCCCGCACTGGCGACCCCTTCCCCCCCCCTTCCTGTAGCTTGTTCCCCGCCTGCTACGGCTCGTCTTCCACCCTGCTCATCTCTCGCCTTACATCCCATAAATCTGTACAGATCCACAAATAACTGGCTGGTACTCTCCATCTGTCTTCTTCATTCCAGTAATGGAGGAAACGCCTCTCTGCAAGCCGAACCCCCGACTCCAATACCCCTTTGCCCCACCCCCCATCACCGGCTTCATCAAATGACGCATTCCTCTGCTTCAAAAACAGAACAGATAAACTGCAAATGAGGCAGACCCACCTCTTGGTCGGCAGGCACGCCGGTACCGGCGCTCATTATGGGCTGGGGCCCCCACAGAGCCTTAATGCTGTTAGGCCGCTTTTCTGACGCCCTCTCCTGGAGTAAGGAGCAGCTGTTTGGGTCGTGCTTCCCCTGGGGCGCAGACAGATTTTTAGCGGGGGCGCGGGGTGATGCAAACGCTCCGTCCGGCTAATAAATCTATGGCACTTTAATATCTGCGGGTCTTCCTCGAGATTTATCTTAAATCTAGATCGATCCCGAGTCTCGGCGAGAGTGACATGGCTGCCGCATGTTATCGCTTCCTGCTCAGGCCCCGCTGGTCCTCGGAGGGGGCCCATTATCACCCTCGGATGTTACAGAAATATAGATGTGCCCAGACAGGGTCACCGGTCTTGCAGTAATGTGTGGTTTTCCCTTCTAATGTACCACGGGAGACGAGGCTGTCCACATAGTGACGCCAGAGCTGAGAGCATTGGCTACCCGCCTCATGCATATCGACCACGGAGGAGTAAGCACACTGTGTACCGAGGCCAACACGCCTCCTCCACGCTCACGGCCCTGATGCTCCCCGAGGTGACAGCGGGGCTTCACTCCTCCGTGAGGCCCGTCCTTGCAGTGCATTTGGGAGGGGGGTGAGGAGGAGCTGTGCAGGCAGCAAAGCGGTGGCGCATCGCCGCACAGCGACACCCTCTACCCGCTCGATTCTCCTGCACCGTGAGATTCACCTGCCCGTCAGCGCTGCATCTAATCTAATCGAGCGACGCATGGCTGTCTATAATTAAGATTGAGTTCGGAGCATCTTCCGCGGTAGCCGTGGAGACCGGCGCCCGTGCAGCAGGACGAGGGGGGGGATATCGAGAGACAGAACCGGAGCGCTGCTGCAGAAACACGGGCCTGCATTCTGCTCCAGCCGCACGCAGAATAATCCATCACGGCATGACCCGGGAGCGGGTGCCATCCCATCCGTCCTCAGGGATCTCTCACCAGTATCGATCCTCCCCTGCACACTGAAATAAGTGTACGTGGCCCCTTTGCCTCCTGGGGCTGGCCCCTGCGAGCCTCCCGCATCAGCAGGAGGTGCGGGTGCCCTGGCAACGCCATTCCACGGAGAGTCACGCCTCCAGCTTGGACTAATGCCTTTGGACGAGGATGACATTGCGTTCTTCAGTTCCACGACGGTGAAACGCAACTGCCACTTCCCAGCCCTGGGCTGGCCACCGGCCAATAACATCACGCGGGGTTTTTTAAGAACCTCTGAGCGCTGGCTTTTATGAGAACTCCTATCGATCACTGATATCGATTATAGCTCGGTGAGGGTTGTGCCACATTAATAACCAGCAAGCAGGTACAGTGTAATCTATCCACGCTGTCGTATGAAGCAGCAAAACTCTGCGTTACCTGCACTAAACCAAAACTGAGGCAACTGACCACGCACTGACACAGCGATCGACTATGCATCCAAACGAAGGAATTGGGGACAGCTGCTGAATGGGGACTTCAAATCCACTTCAACAACTAACCTGGGCTATATGTCCCTCCTCTTCTGCTAGCTTAATACACCCAGCAACAACTCTGTTGCTTATGAAACATGTCATACTCAAAGTACACAGACTAATGAGTAAATGGATACCAGATTCGATTCAACAATTGTTCCCGTTCTCCCTTACTATCAATACAACTAACTGTTCATACACTGTAAGCAAGGTCATTCTGAAAGACACAGGACAAGGACAAAATGATTTTCTTTTTCCAGGAAACTGCTCTGAAGTCAGGAAGGTCACTAAGCCCCAAGAAACAGCACAGAGCACACCGTCCAAGTCCAGGCGGACGAGGGCACCCCGCCGGCCCAGAGGACACACGGGTCGTCCTGGTACCATGAGCACCTGGCGCATGCAAGCTAGAGGAAGACCCTGCCACGGCCCCCACTGCCAGCCCTGCCCGCAGGTCAAAGCTCAGCTGCAGGGCCTGGCGGACTATAGCCCCACCTGGAGGACAGTCAGTGGGTGTCACAGCAGGCCGCACACAGGCCTCTCCGCCAAGTCGGCACCGATCTGCTCGGTACTGACGTTACTGCTTAGTCGCAAAAAAAAAAATGCCCCACATGAAAACGGTCTCCCATCATGCACCTCAGAGTGCCACACTCCCGACGTTTCCAGACAGCGGCCACCGTTTCATCCACATGCCTTGCAAGTCTGACGACGGGTCTTACGGTTGTTGGCGGCGGGAGACCCACCCCCCAAAGCTTTTGAGCTCCCATAAAGAAAAGATGGAAGACTTCACAGATGATGATTCATAATAGAAAATCTCAGAGACAAAAAGTCATTTGAGTCAATCAGAGAGAGAGTACTTCCTGAACACACTTTAGTACGTGCCAGAATGAAACTTTATTTCTTACCTGGAGCCGGAATAATTGCGATCCAAGAAAGACATAGAAAAAAAGGAGAAACAAAAGACACACAGTTAAGTGCTTCCCCTGGAAGGAGATCCCAGAATGTAACGGCCATCAGATCGCCAGTTTCCCTCCCAGCGCATAAAGCTCAGAAGGTGTAATAGCCAACAACACTTTTATTTCACCGGTGACCATGAAGGAGACACGGGAATATTCTCTCTGGATTAGCAAAATGCAGTGGACAGCAGGAAGAGGTCTTGACAGAGGGGCTTTTTGCCCTGAGGCAGTAGAGGGGGGGCTGGGAGGAATCTCTGTGTACACCGGGGTGGCAGTGAGGAAGAGCTGGGTCACCCAGCACCGTTACCTAATTACACACACTGTCATCTGCATCATTTGGCTGCCGGTCCAGTGACCTTGGCTAGGTCTTCCCAAGGACAACCGGGGACCACTGTGAGGCAGATCGGGGCTCAAAATCAGCACAAGCAGGTGTGTTCTCTGCTGCAAACACGCACACACACACACCTTTCACACACATTAATCAGACAAATCTGTAAGCTGCCACTGATGCAGGGTATCCTTCAAAACAAGGCCTTCACTGAGTCATTGGAAGGATTTGCCTGCATGGATTCAAACAGAGGGAAGACACCAGAATCAATGTGGGAGAATTCAAAGCAATTCCCTGACCCCCTCCTCTGAAAGTGCATAGAGCAAAATGACAGGAAAGCAACTAGAACACACCCATATAGAGATATACATCAATTACAGGGAAACGCCATGGCTGCTTTGCACAAACGTTCATTAAAATGCGAGCCATGCATTGGTTTAATCAAAAGACAGCACGCCTATTAAATACAAATGCCACACTCTTTCTATGTCCCCATGCAAAAAGGGGATCATCTTATGGTTTTGCCTGCAGGAATACAAAATAAAAACATGACTTGCAGCTTGCACAATAAAAATACAAACTCTTTTCTCTGTCAAACTTCACTTTGACAGTCTGGTCATTAAATGACCTTGAAACGACCTTCAGGTTCCAGCCATTCTCCTTTAATGTGCTTTTCGTTAAGAGCGATACTCTTTTTGGAGGTTTCTAACACAGATCTTCATCTATACAATATTTATCTCCGTCCCTTTGCCACGCAGCTCATGGGCTTTGGTGCTGACGAGCCTTGACAATCTCTCCGCACCCAGTGGAGCCCTAATATCTGGTCGCCCCGGCAGCATAGTGCAGGGACTGACAGGTAGCGCACCATTAATGAGTTTGACCTTGAAATGACCTCTGCCATCACTTTGTTTTGTCCCCAAGGAAAGAGGCCTGGGGACATTATCGATGGATAGAATCCTGTATAATAAACTCCCTGTCCGCCTTAGGGTCGCCTGTCACTCAATTTCAGTCCACGGCAATTTCCATAAGTTACTCAGCAGGGGCATCCCATCCCACCTCATCGGGTCCCAACCGTCATTACCACCCTACACCTTGAGTATTGTAGATTCAGGAACCCCGGCAATGCAAACCAGGGCACGTGCGTCTCCCAGTCCCATGATTTATGACTTGTGGGTTTTTGGGGTTCATCTATTTATACAAGAGGGGGGGTGTACCTGGTGTCCCACAGCCCGGACACAGAGGACATCACGTACCAGACACGGCTCGCAGTCCCCAAAATGTCAGAAAAGTACAGCGGGACGCACAAGGGGAACACAAATCTGTCCCCTTTCATTATGCAAAAAAAAGTTCATTTTAAGTATTAGAACCTTTTGTTCAGATCCCGCCCCTGACAGATGGGACAAGACCAAATTACAGCATCTTTACTAACACCACATTGAGGGGAGAAAACAGCCATAATGAAACAAGCATGAATATTTTCTTTGCCAGCCCTTGTTAGAAGAGAGTGCACCCACTGAAACCCATGAATAAATGAATGAATTAAAATTCTGTTTAAAAATGCTCCTGAATCCTGGTGTGCCACAGAAAATCGTGAAATGCAAAGCTGCAGCCCTGAAAGGCGCGTCGCGCTCCAATCCTAATGTTTGGATTTTGATGGTCCACATGTTCACATATCCCAGAGTTCCCTGCTGACAGGATTTGGCTGCTCACGCTCATGAGTTTGAGTCTCAATCTCATGGTTTCACATGAGCCAGACAGAACCTTTGGGTCTTTCACTCATGAGGTAACTCTACCTGGTGATGGGGATCTCTGTCTTTTGTGGCTTGAGGACACTAGGACATGCTGCACGTGAAACCCCACGGAGCTGTCAGTCTTTTGACTCATCACCCCAGATACCCGTGAACCATTGTGTAACCTTTCCCACTCGTTAGAGTTTTTAATAATGTTCCCCGAGTGACATTTGGCTAATGTTTTCATTTGTATTTGTTTCGTAAATGCAGTGCGTTGATTCAACATCGGCTTCATTGGCTGCTGCCAGACAGTTGGCTTGGCTGGCAGACAGAACCACGTGAGGTGGGGATTTTGGACAAAGAGACCCAGTTTTATCGTAAAGCCTCTATTCTGGTTGGGGGTGAGGGGGTGGACTGAACAATTAAATGAGGAAAACAAAACAATTATGAACCCTAACCAAAGTGAGACAGAGAAAAAATACTGGTCAGTATAAGGATGGCAGGGATTGCTGTGGTCCTGTGGTCCTGTGGCCCCTTATTGGGGGCAAAACTTACATGTATAACCAGAGAAACCAGGAGCAGGAACCTGTGAGGTCAGCTGACCCACCTCCTGGGTGCCCCCCCCACCCCCCGCTTACCTCTACATGTCGTTTACCACTAAGTTTGACCAATTTAACTGCTTTAATTGTGTTGTTTGGGGAGACGCTCAGAGAGAGCTTATTTTAATATTCGCCCTTATTGTTCTGGAGACCCGAGTGAAACTTCGCAAACAGAGCGTTTCGCTGAATTGATCGCTGAGGTCCCAGAGCTTGTCGGAAGCATTAAAGTGTTACCTGGGACCTCATGGCCCAGCATAGCACGCCAAAATCCAATAACCACTCTCACACGGGACACGAACAGCAGGCTGTAAAATTTACAATGTGACAAACTTTATTATTAAGTTGGAACATGATGAGTTAGTCAGAAGCAGAGTAAAAGTTACTTAAAGGGGAGAGGGGGAACCAAACTAAAAAGAGGGGGCGTGGGGTATAGCGTCCGTGAGACATCAACATCAGCCCTATTCTGCCATTTTACCACGGAGGTCACTTTCAGCAGTTTGCAATTCATAAACATACCGTCCAGCATCTGCGTAAACATGAGACACTGTCTTGCTGTAAACAAATATCTTTAGTAAGCTATATAAATGCAATGCTCTTCACTGCAGTTGCTTTTAATAAAACTTGGATTACATACACCTCAGCCTTGGACCTGGACAATTTTAACGTAAATGTGCAAAACACGAGGTGTGGAACACGGTCTGCGTGTGTCTGGGTGTTTCACATTTCATCATTTAACTCATATTTCAGCACTTTCGCTACATCCCTTTACACATATTTCCATCTTAGCCTCATCCAGTACAAAGTCACAGTGTGCAGGGCATGCAAGACCAGCCTATTGCAGTAATGTTTGTTATGCTGTACATTAGCCATATAAAACATTTATAAGCAGCATGTAAGTTACACCTTAACATCCTCGACAGCTTTAATATACATTAATAACATACACTATATGATAATAAACATTATAATTGTATAATCATATAATGTCTGTTAAGGTATACTTACATGTTGCTTATGAATGCATAATGAATGTGTTATGAAGGTGCAGATAATGAAAAGAGTTACCTAATGTTTTTACTTTTAAAAATAAAGTGTAACATATTTCAGACATGATACAACAGGATCGATCCATCAGCTGCAACACTGAGTCTGATATGTTGATTGTCTGAGTTATTTGAACTACAGTGTCTCTTCTTGTTCCCATCAATTGTGTCTTAATGTATCAATGAATTGTAACATTCTTAAAAGATCATGTTAGCTTTCTTTTATCACAAAATCACAAATATACAGACTTCAAGGTCAAAATTGTTTCCTCGCTTTGGTTTGGAGGAAGATGACATTTAACAGGAGCCATTAGACATTTAACAGGATGGAAACAGAGAGTTCCAAAGTTCAACAGTGTTCAGTGAGGGAGCAACAGTGTGCTAACCTAAGAGTGAAACCTTCAACCTAATTCTGTGCCTTTTGAAATTTTGACATTGCATTATTAATTTCTATGATTTCACCTAACGAGGTAGATTGCAATAGAGTGGGACCAACTAAAATGGCAAAACATCACAGAGCTCAGGAACTCATTGGTAATGCTTACTGGTCTTTGTGCTGTTGTTTTCCCACCATAAATCATGTCACTTCCCAGAGGATAATGTCATAAAGCGACTGGCTATTGTTATTTAAAGGGACATTATAGCAGATTAATATGATGGAAAGTGATATCGAGGATGCAGCATGAACCTATAAATCCATTACCTACTATAGCCACAATTGTTAACTTGAAACACTGCAATTATTTATCATTCCAACAATTAGAGAATGGAAACAAATTTAGATTTTTTATAATAAATATACAAAAAATTCTATGATTTCTCTTGCAAAATTCACTCAGACCAAAACAGTGAACTTAAAATTGACCTTGAGGTCCATTTTTTTGTGATCCAATAATAAAAGTAACACCATTTCTAAGAATTGGACATTCAGCCAATATATTTGCTAGGAGCAAATAAAGGCCGGCATGGTAGAGATGATCCAGCCATGTTAATTAGCTATGCTGGGTATGTGGACTTGTCAGATAAGGTTGGCTTAATCGAGCCAGGAGGCTGGATAGTTCCGATCCAGAAAGTAAAAATCCAGGCCAACATTTTGTTTCAAGTTTTTGAGTACTCTGTGACTGTGACTCAGCTGGCTGGTTGAAATAAAATCTTGGTCTGGAATTTTACTTTCTGGACATGGACTATCCAGCTCTGCATTAGGCCAAGTCTTACCATTAAATCACCAAACTGTAAAAGGGGCACACTGCTCTCTGCCATCAGTCCCCTCATTTCAGCCTTGCTTACTTCCGATTCTCTTCTTGCACTCGGTCACAGCACACACTTTTGCTTTTTGCAATTTTGGTAGACAGGGCCGGTGCAGACAGCCCAAGCCAGGTCCCTGCTTGCTTCCCTGCCAGCTCCTTCTGTCTACTCCTCCATCCCACTGACCCTGGGTCAGAGGAATGACACTCGGGCTGAAATATCACCCTGATGTCAAACGTCGACCGTCCAAGCCAGCATCCCACCAGAAAACAGAGCCTCATATCTGAACAAACTCCCAACTGACAATTCCCCATCCGGCGCCGTTTGCCCAATAAAAAGCAGCGCAGATTACTTTCCAGTGAACAGGCACTCATCATCAGAAAGAGGATTTTACTTTCACACCCTTATCACAGCAGAAATGCCACCATAGAACTGGGCCTGCAACTTTTATAATTGTAAGATTGCATCGTTACAAATTAAACCATTAGCTGACTCTCCGCAAACCAGAGAAAAAATAAATCACGTAGCGTGGAATGCTAACAAAACAATCTGTTTAGAATGAGGCTAGGGACTGAAACAACACGCGCTAATTGATATAGCCTCTAATTGCTCATTCATTGCAAAGGAAAGAGAAAAAAAGACTCTAGTTAAAGCCGTGGAGTATTGGTGCTTTTGTACGCTCAGCCTCCCTGGCACAAATATACCTGAATCAGAAACCTCTTGGCACCCAGTGGTGATGCCCAGGCGAGGGCAGTGCCCCCGTGCAGTGGCACCGGGGAAATATAAGCTGTGGAAAAGGACCCTACAGTTAACGATGGGGATTTAACAGTAAAAGACTGACACCCAAAGAGCTGGCATCTGTACCGACAGGTTTGAGGGTATGGCGTGTTCAGGGGGGCCCAGAGCTGCACATTTGGGGAGGGCTGGGGGGGCCCAGGTAAGGCAGCCCGTGGATTCACACCCCATTTCTGCTGGAATTTGACTCAGCAGGCGATCACTGCCCTCACCCTGGCAGAGGCAGACTGGGCTAGATTGCCTGCTACCTCTCACTCCACCCCCCACCAATGCCCCCCCCCCATGTCCAACAGGTTCCCTCACTGCAGTCTCATTTGATCTTGGCAATATGAGGAAAACAATGGAATCAGTATCAGTGTCTCCATCCAGCAAAGCTCCTCTGGGAAACATATCAGTGTCTCCATTCTTACGCTCTATTCCAGGATATACATCCCTCTCCACTTCCAGATCCCTAGATCCCTAGATGCAAAAACGACCCTCTGTGCTCTCACGGCCTGTCGTTCACCCGCGACAGAGAGTCGTGCCGGTTTCATTAAAAAAAAAAAATAAAAAATCGCCTGGGCCGCAAACGGCGGACATGCCGGTGCAGACACATGGGCCAGGCTAGGCGTCCTGCCCCAGCAGCTTGATGACACGGGTGGGTCGCCAGGTGATAATAGAACAAATGTTAAATTTCATAATGTTTCAGGGCCTCAGCCCACGTTCAACCCCTGGGCAGGAGGGGGGAGGGGGAAGGGAGAATGAGAGAGAGGGAGGGAGAGAGGGAAAGAGAGAGAGGGAGAGAGATGGAGTGACAGAGGGAAAGAAAGAGAAGGAGACACATTTGATTCCATCTCACCTCCAGCAGCCAGATGGAGGCTGCTGCAGGCCGGGGCTGTTTTCCCCTCTCCAGCAGTCTGCTCCCGATGTTGCAGTAAAGTGCCTGCCAATGCTACAAGGAGCTGAGCGCCGAGCTCAGCCAGGGCCACGTGGTACCCCACCATTGGTATTCCGGCCCAGCTCCCAGACAAGCGCTTTATATATATTGCAAAGACCACGTTCACATGGAGCTCAGGCCCATAAACCTGCACGCGGGCGTAAAAGGCCAGTCACATGACCGGCCTCGCTGCAACCGCTCCGGTCCACAAAATTTCTCCTCTGCCTTGCTGGGGAAGGAGGATGACTCACTTGTAAGCTGTGCGCGGCGTAAATTCGCCCGTAGGAGAAAAAAAAACCGATATGAAGACAGCTCTTCTGTCGGGGGGCTTAAAAATAGCAGATGCTAATTGTAGCATAATTGGCTTAGCCACGCGCCGCGCAGCTGCTCGCCTTACCCGTCGCCTGTCGTGTGCGAGGCCAACTGGAAAAACAACCGCGTTTCCTTCGGCTGACCTTCAACACCGGGGTTGCCTTAAGAGATGCCCTGCATGCACGTAATTGTGTGCCCCGGGCTCATTGGCGGTACCGCGGTACCCGGCCCTCCAGATGTGGTGCGTGATGGCAGCGGTGGCCAAACGCGCTCGGTTTCATTATAGCCAGGGTGTGAGATCTGACTGCCTTCGTTAAATTATATTCTCATCCCACTTGCATCTCCCATTATCCTAATTAGATGTAGACCTTACATTTTAACCAGAGGTCAGTTAAACATAATTCTTTACTGTCGGAATGCAATTAAAGCTACCTTTTAGAAATTCCCTTTGCTTCGGAGCATGGGGCGAACAACAACACTGAGGATCGATTTCGAGTGCACAGTTGGATAATGAATTAGAATATGACAAGATAAGAACTCGCCTCAGAGAGTCTCCTTCCACTCGTTCAGAGGCCCTCATAATAACTGCTCTGGATACATAATGACTCAGATCCCATAGTCTTGAAGCCTTCCACTGTCAAATGTAAAATGATGAAAGCAAACGGCCCAACTGCAGCACACTCTGAATAAAGCGCCACCCGGTGGTAGCACACTGTAAGTGTGACGCGAGATACCAAGATTGGTTTGCTCTCTTGGTGGGTTGATCTGCATTTGATCTTCAAAAGGGCGCCAATTATGAAAAGGTGAACCAAAAGCATTTCTTAAAGGGCTTTCCTGATCAAAACAGCGGACAGAAGTTGTTTTAATCGCGTGCTCTTTGTACAAACCACAGAGTCCTTTTTTCTTTCTGCTTCTGCATGTTTTAAGGACTTTAAGCAATGACAGATAATAGAAACACCCCCCACCCCAGGCATCATGCACTTCTGACTTGGCTAAGAAAAAAAAAAAATATATATATATATATATGTGTGAAATAATAAAACTGAGACAAACAGAGATCAACGGCACTAAATAATTATTTGCAGGACAGCCCTTCCTAATTAGTGGCCTCAGTGTATGCTGGAGCACGAGCCCGCCGCGGCCCGGGGCTCTATTTCGGCCTGTTACCTTCATCTTGGTTTTACACGGATCA
This sequence comes from Mormyrops attenuatus, assembly GCA_026777985.1. NCBI lineage: Eukaryota > Metazoa > Chordata > Actinopteri > Osteoglossiformes > Mormyridae > Mormyrops > Mormyrops attenuatus. Next base: position 1,703,196 of record JAODKC010000107.1, on the reverse strand, counting down.
GTAGCATATGCAAGAGGAGAGCTGCTCCTGGGGGCAGACGAGTGACTCGGGCTCCGCTCCCTGCCGCTGCGACCTCACGTGGGAGAGCCGGTCGCTGGTGATATGGGAGCCAACCCCACACACTCGTCACGGTGGCGGTAAGGCGAGGGCCAGTGCTATTCACAAACTCTGTCAGAGGTGGGTAGCTCAGGTTCAGGAAGTAAAAATCCAGACCAAGACTTTGCTCCAACCAACCAGTTGAGTCTCTGTGACTGTGACGCTTTATACTCGGTTGGTAGAAACAAAATCTCACTTTTGGACCTGAACTATCCACCTGTGAGCTCTGAGCAGCCAGGTGACCTATTCCACCATGCGGGGGGGAAGGGGCTCACCCCCAAAGTCCAGGATTGTGGGTCTATCCTCCAATGTGACAGATGACATTATCAATTCTCTCCTTAACTTGTGACAATCCTAAGGTCGTTAGCCTTGTAAAACGAGCTGGAAAAAAGTCCCTATTACTGGGGACCCTATAAAGTTGCAAAGGATAATAATCATAAATACAAAAGCAGTATATCTCAGTAGAATCCTCTAGAGCCTCTCCTTCACACCCAGATTTAACAGTAATTGCTTATTTAAAAGACTCATCTAATCAATATTAATCTTCCGAATGCTGGCGAATGACTAATTTCTCTCTGTTGATGCATTCATTTCACATAACATAATTCGGAGATCCTTTTTCAGAAGATAATTTTACGTCATTCAGTTGATTACACAGTCTGGGTCCCTTACAAGTTTCTTTGCTTATAATTCCGTGTTGGGCTCAGGGACAAATCTGTGCATTTCACTCTATAGGCTTCCCACACTGGTGAACAGTGCTTGCTTTTGATTAAGTACGTTAAAAATAATACACACTCTTGTATTACATAGAAAGGGGCAGACAGGAATGGAAATGCCAAATAGGACTTTAACTTTGAAGTATCTAAATCACAGCCACAAGTGCAGCTACAAAGATGTTAGCTATCAGAGGGGCGTGACAATCAGCATTTTGATATGTGACTTTTCAAAGCGACATTAAGCAATGAACAGAGTTCCAAAGAGGCGAAGGAGTCTGTGTCTGAATTGTAGGCGCTTCGGTCACAAAGGCTGCAGATTTATTTAATGTGCCAAAAATTGTAACGACTCATGGAACAGTGGCTGCAAGTCAAAGCTCACCGACAAGGAAATATTAACAGACTTCACAGGATAGTTAGTAACTCTAAAGAATTACACCCTCACAGTGACCATAGGACTGAAGTGGCACGTCTGCAAAGCAGTTTCAGCAGAAACTGTGTAGTGAGCTTCACAGTTCTGGATGACATGGTGAAAAGACCACAAACCTTAGACCCCAGAGCAATGAAAACCTGTACTGCGGTCTGATGAGTCATCTTTCAGCCTTTTTCCTACATGGGGACGAGTTTGCATTGGGAGGAAGCGGAAGGATGCCATCCACCCACTGGGTCTGATCGTGTGGGCAGCCATCTTGTGGGAGTCAGCATACAAAAATGCTTCTGAAATTCTTGAAATATGTAATTTCTGTTGAATTAAGGCTTGTTCTAGAGAAACATGGTTTGCAAAAGACATGTCTAAAAGTCACAGATCATCCTTCCACCTTTTTTAAAATGGCCGTTCATGCCATTTCCAGCACTAGAATCTGAAGGTCGTTTAGAGGTCAGAGCCCATTAATCACATAGTACTTGAGTAATTGAGTTGCATACTTTTTTTTTGCCCTAAGTTACAATAGCCCTTCATTGGGAAATCAAACAGTTATATAACTTAGATCAAAATCTAAATTATGCAACTACTGTCACTTTGTTTCCTTCAAGCTATTATTGTTTGATTCCCCCCCCCCCTTTCAAGCATGAGTATCTGATGTTTTGACAACGTTTTGACAACTCTAGTCGGTCGGGCACGACAAAAGCCACACATCAGTTTCTCAGGTCAGATTATGAACCAGCGGTGATCTGGAAGTGACCCAATGGTGATCTGGCGGTGATCCGATGACTGGTGCCAAGTGTGGGATCTGCCCACCTTCAAAATCTTTACCCAGCCCTGGGTCAGTTTCACACCGGTGTTAATGATATCAAAGCTTTCATTTCCAACTGTCAATCAAATTAAGTTGCCAACTTAAAACAAAGTCGGAAAGTGACTGGGGGAAACATTAAGACCAGACACAGCAACTGACAGCTTATTCACTGTTCTTTCATCTAGGATGATATGAAGAAGTCTAGGCCCCAGATCACAATTTCGCATTAAAGGTGGATTATCCTCAATCGCTGATGGATGTAATGAAACAAAGCTGTTTGGAAACCGTGTCCTTTAAACACACTTTTATCTCGGGCGCGCTGTGGCCGGTGCCCGTCGTTTGTTTTACAAGCCGAAGCTGCGTAGGTGCCTCGGGTGGCAGAATGAGCCCTGTATAAGGCTGGGACAGCGAAGGGAGCTTGACAAAGTGCCCAATTCTGCCTCTGAACAAACAGCTAAGGTAAGTCTTCAAGGTCACCGTCGGGAGGGGGGTTAGGTGGGGGAGGGAGAGGAATGACAGGGAGGAGGAGCGGCGGAGAGGTGCTGGATGGAGCGCAGAGGGAGTGGGAGATGAAAGCCGGTGTCAGGAGCAGCTCTCCCATCGCATTAGCGCATGTGTCACATCCTCCCGACTTCTGCTGCGCTTCCGCAACACGCTCATTTTATTTAATATGTATTTAAGAATACACGGGGAGACGACGACACAGTGTGCCTGGTTGCGTTAATTTGCTAACATTTTAGGCACGCACCTGTTAAGCTATTCTTTTTTTTTAAAGAAATAAATATTGTTGCATTAATGACAAAATACAGCTGACAAAGTGTTAAACGCACAGAGGATTGCGCGCGCATTAAAATGAAAAAGCGATATGGGGCGCGAGGCTGTCACAGGCCTGTCAGGCGTCGCGCGCTTTTGGAAATTGCCCCGTGCGGACACACACTGAGCCGTGAAGCAACCGCAAACCTATTATCTGCTTTTCCATCAGTTCCGTTTTATTCTCTCCCCCCCCTCCCCGCCTGCAAACACAAAGCATCCTGGGACAGTCTTCAATTTCCAGCATGCCTCCTCGTCTGGCTTCCCATCCGCCTCTACACAAGCCGCGTGCATGTGCGAGAGCGCGCACGCCTGCGCCCAATGGCGAAAATCCGCTCTCTAACAAAAGGCCCAGCAATGCACAATATGTCCTGCTCCGTAAGGGGACGAGAGCCCAATCGCATGGCCTGCAGCATGTGCATAATGCAGCTGGTCCCGTGGGATGGGTCAGTCGCCGAATGGGATTCCCAGGAGACTCACCTCTGGGGCTCCTCATTCTCACCTGCTGGGATGACCACCTTGGGGGGTGCGGGGTGGGCGGTTGATTTGCCTTGGCTGCCGAGGTAAGGGAAACAATGAGGTGGATGTCTGTGCACCTGCTCCCGCACTGTCCCCACTGCAGGCAGGCAGATACTAACCGCACACACAGGGAATACACACTCACCTACACTGTCCACTTAGCCAATATACTCATCCATAGTGACACTGCAGTACATAACCAATACAGCAAAATGTGTGTAGTGCAAACACAAACACTCACACAGTGCTGGTCTGTGGCCTGTACTACGAAGCGGGGTTACTGACTTATCAGAGTAACTTGTCGGATTTAAGGTACCACAGTTTAAATGGACTTCATATTCGTTCACTTACATTTTGCCCAGACTACC
>JAODKC010000107.1:1669551-1681143 GCA_026777985.1 Mormyrops attenuatus | reverse complement strand
TCATCCGCTGCCCAGGGGTCACACACAGTTTTCCAGTGATCTCTCTGGCACCTGTAAACCACCTTTCCTTTACCCAACACCTGCCTGCCTGCCAAACCGGGACAGAAGCTGTAGAAGATGGACCAGCTAGGACTACAGGGTGCATCTCACATTCCTTTTCACTTCCCAGTCCTTGACGGGTTCATAGTTATACAAGAGGGCTCATGCTTTGGGGCTCTGCTGAGGATCCTTTAGTAGATCGGTCTCGTTTTGCAGAATAGGTTATGACTTAACATATTTATGCAGTTAAGAGTTTAATACCTCATAGAAACACTTATATATCTGGTGATTAAAGGGCTGCCGTGATGAACCCTCTCCCCTACACCTAGAGCAGATGAAAGGTCTCTTATCCTAAACAGTCCCATCTTGTTCACAGACTCTCCTTTCCCACATTCTTTTATGTTTTTTTTCAAACCCAGAATAGATGGTCAGTATGACCCCTGATGCTGTGGGAAGGACGAGGCCCGGAGACTCTGGGGGGAAGCGGCATGGCCCTGTCTGGCCACCGGGCCGCGCTGTTCTGCCCTCTTGGAGGACTTCCTCGAGTCCAAAGTGCCGTTCCATCCTAATTATTCGGGGCAGCCTGACGTCACTCAACCTTCGCCTCAGTCCTGCTTCATTTTTCAGTCCCATTTCGGACTGTCCCAATAAATGTCTGGCAGCTCCTCAGAGCCATGAAGAGTCCCCGGGAGGGCCTGTAGGGCGGGGCCCCAGAGCACATGGCATGGTGACGCGTGGAGGCGGGCGAGAGCGCACCCACCCCGCCAAGATTAATATGCTGGTCACGGGCGGAACCGTTGGGACACAGAGGAAATTTGTCCGTGGTTTAATTAGCGGGTTTGTTGGCCAATTCTCAGTTCATAATTATAGCCTGGGCTTGTATTGACCTTTCTGTTTTCTTTCTGCATGTTTGGCTTTTATCAGAACATGCTTCTCTGTGATGTTTTTCACTCCTTTTTTTTGGTCACTGTTCTTGTCCATTCTGTAATTGTTTCTGCTGTGCCGTCTTACAGACCTGCGTTTCACATTCAGGGTGCTATTCATGGATTTTTCAATTATTTTCCTTTGAGCTCTCCACTCAGACACGAAATTACCGTGTCATGCTATAAAACGCAGGGGTCACTGTCACACACCTTGCTGGGGGGGGGCTGGTGGCTCACACTTAAAAGCGAGTTGAAAGACGTGCTTTTAAATAACATTTGATTTTGCACGCTAGACAAAAGGAACCTCGGAGGGAGGAAAGTTTCTCACTACATAACTTATTGTGAGCAAATCTATTAAAATTCCACCAAAAGAAGAATCCTCACATACGGAGTGAGAGTTTCTTCCACTTTGAATTAGCACAGAACACAAACAGGCCTGCTCCACACTAACAAAGCTCATTATGGGGTTTCTGTTCAGACACCCGAACAGGAGCCCTCATTCACACTCAGGGCCGGGGGTGAGGCCGGGGGTAGCACAGGGTGCCCTCAAAGTGAGAGACCCCGTCGGAGGGCCTTTAACGGAACTCTTAAAACGGCAAACGGAGGCACCGCTTATCCTGCACAATTGCTGCTAGATGGAGCAGAAAGGGCACAAATTTTCTACGGCACTCGGGTAATGAGGTTTTATATTGACCTGGCTTTAAGTGGCTGGAGGCGCCCGGCCAGTGTCTCGTGGCTCTGTGGCTCCTACCTGCGCTGGCCGCTCTCTCTCCCAGGCTCACCTGGCACAGTCCCCCTGCCCCACCCCCCCAAGCCAGGTAACAAAGAGGCGGACAGAGTCCGTGAACCCCAGTGATTGGGCTTAGGTCCATTTCACTATTTACTCGCTTTTAATTGGGCCCCGAGGACAGGCACAGAATACGGAAATGGATGCAAAAGGTCATTATGAGAACCATACGGTCGCGGTTCTGTTACACCATAGTGAAATACAGATATATAACAGCCACTGGGGCTCAGTAAATATTGTATCTTACTTGACAAAATTCCAAGAAAAATATACAGAATCGAATTCTAATTTCTCGGCTCTTCCTTATTAAAATAAATAAATAAAGTGGGAGATTATATAATACATGAGACGCCGATTCCCTGAGCTGGGTAGGCCGGTGCCGCCCGCATCTGAGGTGCGGACGAGTCGAGACCCGTCCCATTAAACTTAAAGTTCTTACTCCCTCGCCTAACAGCATCTAGGCACATCCCCGCGAAGCCCGGAATCTATCGCAGCGCTCGACTTTAAATGTTAGATTTGCATTTCGACACGGCGCGGTTGACCCAGCAGACCTATATATCAATCCCGGACTACTTGGGGGCGCACGGCGCTCCGAGATGGGCAGGTTTATGTCTCCCCGGTGCAGCTCTCAAAGGTCACCCGTGGATGTTTGTCAGAAGGTGAAAACGTTCAGATCTGCCGGTGCTCTTTGAACGTTTAATGCATTCATAGGTCTTCTGTTGGGAACATTTATATTCTGGCCACAAATGGTGTTCTGCTACAGGCCATGATTGATACCGCACCTTTCCAAGCCCGGCAGAAATGTACCGTTGAGCATGTCACAGATCACCCCCCCAGTCCCGAAATGTCCTGTCGGGTCGGTGTCATGGCGATATTTTAATTTGCATCATGCATTAGAGCTGTGCAATAATAATTAGTAACATTAACAAAAATGAGCTTCAGTCTGTAACATCCAGCTTAGTCTGCAAATTTTTTTTAAATTAAAAATGTATGTTGACTGCATATGATAATCGTCTTTTTTTTCTGAAGCCGACTATAAGTATTTTCTTAGAGCTTCATTATCTTAAGTGAAGTAGTCATTTTATACGCTTTCCATGCATGCAAATCATTTTTTGTCCAATAATAGTTTCCTACAACTTTCACTCATTTACTTGTTACTCTACGGAAGACAGATTTTGAGCCGCCCGGCCTACTCTAATGACTGTAGTCCAATCACTCATACACCCTGTTAGTTTTAAGATTACATGTAGCTAAATTTAGTTAGCATTACCATTTTAATTCAAGAGCAGGATACTTTACTGGAATTGTTCAGTACTTTGACCAAGGGTATTACAGCAAGGGCCACTCTAGGGACTTGAACCAGCAACCCACGGCCTTGAGCCTTAACCTCTGTTCCATCTGCAGGTGTCGCATTTAATTCATTCCCTCTTCCCAGCCTTTTCCTCAGACTCGCCTTGAATCTGCTCTCCAATAAGCCCAACAGTGAAGCAGGTAGGACATGAAGGAGGAGCCCAAAGCGAGCATGCTTCAGCTTTCCTGCCGCCATAGTGTCCTGCAGAACCCCCCCAGTATGTTGATGGGGGCCATGCCAGCACCTGCAGGACTCACGATGGAGGGCTGCAAGCCGTGGTCTCCCAAGACGGCAACAGATTTACGCTGGACCACGGGAGAGCTGTTTGCCGTTTTACACAGAAAAGTGAGAATAAAACAAACAGGCTTTTAGGTTTTGAAGCTTCATACTGGCAGAAAACAAAAAAAATCAACTAATAATGGTGAGGGGTTATGACAGCGCATATAATCAGCGCATTCAATCCCAAATATTTATATAATTAAATGCACTCACACACGTGAACAAAAAACATGACGCATTACATGAGCCCTCGGCCCGTTCATTAGGAGGTTAAATACTGCAAGATCTGCAAGGGTTACTGCGCCCCCACGCTGCTTTTGTTTCGTTCCACTTCCTCCTGGTGCCCCGATGCCACACCATCCATCAGTCTTGAAAGGTCACCATGACAACAGTTGGCTGATTAGAAGCAAGTGGGCAGCACACCTGCGGTAGGCAGTCTCTTCTTTTACATTAAACAAGGCACACAATGGAGGTGGGGTGTTGGTTATTAATCACAGGCCACACATGTGTGCAACATACGCAGCTCGCCCTCTTATCGCCCCCTTGTGGTGTTGCGCGGGGCCACTTAGGCTCCGCCCCCACGCTTCATGGCGCCAGCTTCACCCGCGTGTCACCGGGCTGCAACTCCTTCATCTCCAGGTTACTAGACACTCGCCTGATTCCACTAAATGGGCTGATTAGGTTTATCGTTGATACAGAGGGACTTACATCTTCACTGATAATGGCGACAAACAGCATTCCAGCGCCACTCCGTCCCCCGCTACCAGACACCCTGTTCTGAAACACATTAAAGCAAAGTGATGTCCTGTAATGTAAACGTATTAAAGGATCTATATTTGAGCTACACCTCTGTGCTAAATAAAATACAGCTGGTTTAAGCAGTTTGGACTGATTCGGTGGTGGCCGTTTTAATTTAATCTTCTCTGTGGTCAAAATAATGCTTTTTGTGCAGTTTGCACATCAAATCCGCCACAAAGAAACAAACCCTTGTGAATGTTTCGTATATAAAACATCAATAACCCACAAACAGCAGAAAACAAATGGGATGCAGAAAAAAAAAATTCTCACATAAATGCTTTATCTCTACTTATTAAAGCCACTGTGTGCTGGGGATTTTTAAGGTAATGGAGCATTTAAAAAAGCATATTTTGTGCAACTAGCTAAAGTGAGGGAACCACCAACGTGTAACACATTAGGCAAAGGTATATAAAGGCCCCGCTTACACTGTTTTCTTTCTCTAATTGGGAGAGTCATGTGACTTGCTACAGTGCCTTTCATACATATTCATGCCTGCCCCCTTAAAGTCCTGGAGAAGTACCAATCAGTGTTGGGTTATTAAATATCCCAAACTTTGAACATCCCCTGCAGCACCGTTATATCCATTATTAATAAATGGAAAGGATATGGGGAAACTGCAGCTATGCGTAGAGAAGGATATCGAGCAGAGTGACAGGGTAAGGAGAGGATTAGCCTGAAAAGCAACCAAGGGGCTAATGGTAATACTGAAGAAGTCGGCGAGGTGGAGGAAGCCACCCATAGGTCAACTGTAACCCGGAAACTTTACCGTACTGGCCATTATGGAAGAGTGGTGAGAACACCATTACTGGGGGAAAAAATGTAAGGAATCCCACTTGGAGTTTGTGAAACGGCATGTGGGAGACGGCAAATGTGGCAAAAGGTTCTCTGGTCTGACACCGAAATATAACTTTTTGGGTTTGGTGCAAATCACTACAGGCAACAGCGCCCATCATCCTGCGAACACCGTGATGGAGGTGGCATGGTGTGGGGATGATCTTCAACCGCAGGGACTGGAAATCTGGCTGGGATTGGGGGACAGATGGATGGAGCCAAGAACAGGGCAGTTCTAGAGGGAGAACCTGTTTTAGTCTGCAAAAGAGCCGAGACTGGGGGTGACCTTGCAGCACGATAATGACACTATATACAGCCAAAGCAACTCTAGTGTGGTTTAAAACCAAGAATATGAATAAATGTCTGGATGTCTTAGAAGGGCCCAGTCAAAACTCAGACCTCAATCCATTTGAGAATCTGTGGAAAGACTTAAAGAAATAGCTGTTTACCTGCGGTCCCCAACCAATCTGACAGAGCTTGAGCAATTTTAGAAAAATGGGTGAAAATTGCAGGATCCAGATGTGCAAAGCTGGTAAAGACAAACCCCAAAAGACTTACGATTGTAATTGCAGTCGAATGTGGTTCTACCAAGTACTGACTCATGGGGGGTAATACTTATGCAACCAACAAATGTCTACTTTTTCTTTAATTAACTTTAGAGTCACAACAAGAAATATTTTGCACCTTCAAAGTGTGAAGTGTGTTGTGTAAATCAAATGAGGAAAATCCCAGTTAAATTAATTTTAATTCCAGGTTATAATACTGAAACATGTGGAGAAGTCCTAGGGGGTGAATACTTATGCAATGCTGCACTGTACAGGAATTGATTTGGCTTGAAAATATCTTTGGGGTGTGTGCAAATAGGAAAATTGTACCTTGCCAAAACAAGTATTTTTGAATGACTGATATGAAATCAAACTGATATACGACAGTACCAGTAATCATAAGGGTTCTGGTCTTACAGGTCGAGTTCTGATTATAAGAGTCATTCAACATTTAAGAAAGCCCTCCAGTCAAAGATCTAACAGAAAGGTGAGGAAATTTCTGCAACCAAATAACGGTCTATTCTTAATGAGTGGGATGATCCTGTCGACGTGATCCCTTTCTAACCATGTACGAGGTGATGATTGAACATGACCATCACTTCTAAAGACTACACAAGCTTAGGAAAGAAAAGAATCTTTGATGTTGGAAGATTTCAGCAGCTCTGACCACTCGCCGATCTCACAAGAACAACCCTATCACACATGAGATGGGGTCTCTGAGAAAAATGCATATTTCATAGACAACAGACCTTCTCCACTTGTGACATGGAAACAGGTTTCACTTCTGGTTACTGACAAGCCAGCACATCTGATGCTAAAACAAACAACAGAGTTTTCCCAAGATCTTTTCCTCTAATTTTAGCCTTGAAGCTGGATCATTGACTATGTCGGATTTGCATACAGGCCTGCATCCCTTAAGCCCCTGCCATACACTCGCTGGATATCAAAGTAACTATATTCAATATCTCCAGATAATATCTGCCACACATGTCCAACCCAACACCCTACCCAAACTACCAAACCAGAATATTGGGCTTTACCTGTCTCTCATCATAGTGGAAGGACAGGTAAACAGGTGGGAAAGAATTATCAACAGATAATATATATGAGGACTTATTTTCATGCCTATATTTTAGATTATATCATTAAAGAAGTGCTTCTGAATGATCCATGAATTTTTGGACACTGATTATTCCACTGACCACAACCACCATCTTATTTCGTCAGTGACACTGAACGGGCGTTTCCAGTAACCAGGAAACAGCTTCAGGGTCTCAGTGCATCAGGAGCATCACCCTTGCAATTCTGGTTCTGCTGAAGAAGTCAGTGTGATGGACAGGCCCTCTACCAGCAGGCAGAGCCCATCCCTGGATGTCAAGTCTGGCTGGGTCACTACGGCTGTGTGTAATGGGGATGAGTCAGGGCTCAGGACAGACAGTCAGGCAGGATCACAGCCAGCACATGTACACCAGCCTGGGTCCCGGGGATGCCTGGTCTTGTTTACGAGGGGAAGATGGTAAGTGAAGCACGAGTGGCATGTGCCAACAGTGCGGTCACGCAGGAGCCCAGGGAGACCAGGACTGATGTCCCCTTGTTTCTGTCTGTGACCGCTCTCTCGTGCTGCAGCTGTCCCGTCCTGGCGTCTAACCTGCCTCTGACTCAGCCCTCAACACCACAGCGTGGACACCTAGACCCCAGGGTGTCTGACCTGACCGAAAACCGGGCTCTACACTCACCGTGGCATAGTACCAAGTGTCCTTCAAGAATCTTTCAGCATGTAAAACACCCGGGGCTGATGAGAGAAACTGTATAGGTCCAAAGCTGCAAGGACACCCCAGTGAGTAAGAGAATATTACTTCCCTCCTAGTTTCAATCACATTTATGCAGGTGGACGCACACACACATTAATTTAAATGTGACATGCATCCACACTCATGCTCACCCTGGTGAAACACAATGATGACATCATAATGCCCGCAAGACAATCTTAGGAGGTGCTGGCGTTTGCTGGGAGCTGCACATCAGTCTATGGGTAACATTTTTTTCACTTTGCCGTTACTGTATTGATAAAAAGTAAGGGCAATCTTGAGCTGCTTTGATTTTTGACCTTTATATACAAACTGGCAATGGAAGCCAATCATTAACATTTGTAGCAACAAAAAATACTTCAGATCCTGAGTGCATTCTTCAGATGACAAGAGATCCAAATCTGCCTTGTGCATCAGTGTGTTTCACTTACCTTAAAACACAATCCACATTGGTTGTATGAGCTTAAGGACCAAAAACCTGCTTTTAGTCTCTGTCTGTAGTGTTTTCCCTTTGCATCAGTAGTCGCTGGGCTCCTAACTTCTTCACACACTATAATTTTTCAGGTCACTCCTTCAAGAGTTGATGTCATTGTAACAAAAAAAAAAGTCAGTGAAACATTTGGCAGAATGTAAAAGGCAATAATGAGAGAGATGATGTTTATGTGGATGTTTCGGGGCATAGAGAAAACCTTTACGTTAGCACGGGAGGGTGACGAAGCGAGGTAATAAAAAATAAAAAACAATACAGTATTAAATGTATTTATATGGAAACACTGAATAAAGAAAAGGGACCAAGCGAAAAAGCAATAAATCCAGAACAAATATCAAAAGTAGTTTATTGGACTGAAACATGAGGGAAATGGCCGATATGGGAAAAGATGAACATGCAGCAAAACACAAAGACAATTGAAGGCTACGATATCGGTCTCCCGCCACAAGGAGCACACTGTGTAAAGTATTACAGTCAAGTAAACAAGATGAAGCCTTCCAACAGAATGAGCAAAAACAATGACAAAAACAAATAAATTAAAATACAATCAAATAAAAAAAATGAAATGGTTACCAATATTATGCAGGAGGTCAGGTGTCAGAGGTCAAGCTCAACATAAACAGGAAAACCAATATGGCGGCTGCATGGTTGTCTCTGAAAAAAATAAAGCAGGGATGTGGGGTAAGTACACTTAACGGTAACCAGCGGCACACTGCAGTATGTTGTTATCATGAAGCCCATCATGTTATTTTCTCCCATAATGCTCTTCACGCTGCATCATGCAACATGTTCTGTGCTATAGATATAGTCCTGTGAATTTTTTTTTTTTGAACTGTTGCTTTATTTTCAATATCACAGAATTAGCCACAGATGCAAACTACACAAACTATGATCCCTTTTCAAACTGTTGGCAGACTTTTTTTTTAACCTAGACACCGTCTATTGTGCTTGTTTGATAAGCTACAACTCAACACCTATGACTGGGGTGTTAAAATTAAACACTTTTTTTTCGCTCTAGTAAGGTCTTCCAGCTGCCACTCCGGCAGGCTAATGCTAATCGACTGGAATTACTCGCTTTGCACCATAATCGAAATACAGGCAGAATATGAGCAATAGCCGGCAGGCAAAAAAACAAGAAGGGAATGAAAACAGAATGCGTGACTGCAGAGGATGCTACAGACGCGACGTTAATTTCGGGAGGATGTGGAGCTGCTGTCAGACTCAGGCCAAGACTCAACTCAAAGTCAGCAGCCTTCCTCCACCTTGGTCCCATATCGTTGGAAATAGGCAAGTAGTTCTGGCGAGCAGACAGAGTTTCTGAGGGACCCCCATGTTACTGTGGCAGCGTACAGGGGAAAAATGCATACAATGTCAGGCCTCAGCGGTTGGCACTGACCTGGTGCTCCCTGGTATTTTCACACTCGCTGGGTTCCGAAATTCATACACAAATACCTGTCAAGGTCTGGGTATTAGAAACCGAGCAGGAGATCAAACTTCCGGGAGGCTTCAAACCCATTCGTGTGCACAATGTCAGTTATACGGGGAGTCTGGGTATTACGAACGCGATGCTTGCAGCGCCCTCTACAGGGCTACACCAGAATCTCCAATCAGGAGTCATTTATTTACAAATCAAGAGAGTAGAAGTCCAGAATTTAAGGGATTTCTGCCTGACGTTGTTCAGATCACATAAATCATAATTAACACCATGAACCAGCTGTTGCTCATTTGTATGTTTATAACCAATTTCAATGTCACAAGAGTGATGGTCAGTATTTTGATGGACTAACCCTAAACTGTTAAATACTGAGGTCACATAACAACAACTAGCCATTAACTAGACATGATATTGTTTAAGGCTTCAAAGCAAAACAACCAACATCTCTTATTTTGACTATAAGTGTTCTTCTATGCAAATAGAAAGCACTTAACAGAAAAAACATATATCCCCATTGCATAAATGCGACAATCTCTGCAAATAATTCCAAGGTTCAAGCGTATGCATTAGTGCCAACAAAAGCAATTTTGTAAACAAGCAAACATAATAAGATGCAAATAATTAAGTTGATGGTGAACAATGTATCTCCAAATTAAATGAGGCTGCCTCAGTTTTCTATCTTCCATAGCTCCGCGGACAATAACCGAAGGGTGTTCCGCATCTGATATTCTTCTCTTTAAGGCAATGATTCATGCATTAGGCCAGTATCACGCACCGCAACAACAGCTGAGGGCTGGTACTTCACAATGACTCACAGGTTTTCAAGAAAACCCCCATAAGAAAGCATTACAGGTAGAAGGAAGACTGCGGATTCAGCTGCTGGACTCAAGCTGGGACCACTAAACAGATCAGCTGCCTTGGCCTTTTGCCTTTCTCTCTCCATTCCAGCCCCTCTAGAAAGCTGCACATACCTGAAAGCTACACATCAACTCACCGTTACATGATAAGCCTTCAAAGTCTTCTGGGCTTTTTACCCCCTATTTTCCTTGGTAACCGTAGAAATGCCAAGAAAAAGTAGCCGGAGGTAATTAAAAAATGAAAACGCATCTACATAAACAGCATCCAGTGTTTGGCCAATTATACTTTGCCTGAAAACAAACACAATAAAAAGGAAACCTGCGAGTTTGAGAAAACACTTGTGTATTTGTGAAGAGATTTCATAGGAAAACATCCAGACCTATTTAGCGGTAATTGCTATAGATCAATCAATTTCTATTTCGCCATATAACTTAATAAGGGCAGCTCTGCGTGTTTTCCAGTAGATGTGGAAGACGTATTTATTTGAAAGTTTGATAAATGCCAGGGGGGGAAAAAAAAGCTCTCATGGTCAGGGCTGTCTTTCCTATCAGTGTGCAAAGACCAGCAACTGCCTCTGCCAGGCTGTTGATGTAATGAGAAAGGTCTAGGACAGAAGGTCTACAATAGATTCAAATGTTTAAATTTCAGTTTTTTTTCTCCCTCGACTTGAGGTGTCAAGGTACAACTGAACTGCAGTTCCATAACACACAACAGAACGTCGGGAAGTACATGATGGAAAGAAGCACATTCAAAAGCCTGCGAATCTTCAAAGACGTATTACTCTTCACGCAGATATGCAGGCCTAGACGCGACTGTTCATAAGACACAATCAAATCTGCTACATTGATGTGAAGCAGAATAATGGCTTTGTGTGTTATCGCCCTATCTTCTTTCAGAGTGCATTTTAAAAGCTTAATTTTTCCCGATTACGTAAGCACTTCGCGTTCTATGGGGGAGACGTTTCCAAACACTGGCTTCAGATAAGACACTGTTATTCATCAGCAGTGATCATTTCATTATTTCTGAAAAGACACACCGTGCTTCAGCCAACGACAGAGATTTATACTACAGTACTGGGCAGCACACAATGCTCCATTGTGACATACCACAGTCATAGAAAACACAGCCATATCATCCCCCAGAGACTCTGGGATATCTAATTATCATTTTTCACACACACACACACACACGTCGGGTAAAAATATCTTAATGGGGACCGCTCATTCACTTCTATGGGAAAAATGCTAATGCTAACTATGACAACCTTAACCCCTACCCAGCCCTAACCATAAGTAATCGAACAAAATACAAGAGTTTTTGCATTTTTATAAAATAGAGTTTTCCTGGTCCCCATAAGGATAGGTATACCTTCGCGCGCGCGCGCGCACACACACACACACACACACACACACACACACACACACACACACACACACACACACACACAC
>JAODKC010000107.1:1651911-1667882 GCA_026777985.1 Mormyrops attenuatus | reverse complement strand
ACGTGTTCCCCCAGAACCGCCACCCCCAGTCTTCTCCTCACCTTTGTCCCCCCCCCTGCCCCCCCCGCCCCCCCCCCCCCCCCCCCCCCCCCCCCCCCCCCCCCCCCCCCCCCCCCCCCCCCCCCCCCCCAATTCCATATAGGGGCTGTCACATGTATGATGTTTGGGGCAAGGAGGCAGGCAGGCAATTTGAGCATTGTAGTGAGAATCAATACGCCATCATCCTGTCAGCACTGCACATGCCATCCTTGGGACGCTGTGTAATTTATGTCTTTTTTTTTTTTGCCCCAATGCAAACTAGACTGTGAGGAACACAAGCACGTCGACGCAAGGAGACATGGAGATTTCCCCCCCTTCCCACCTCTGTAGCGTTTTTGGGAGGGACGAGGCAGTGGGGGCGTTATTCGTTAATGCCTCAGAACACTGGGGACCCAGATACCCAGCATGCATTAATTTACCCAGCACTAGAATGTTCTCCACTCTGGAGTACAGTTTCTAATATTGCCTAGAAGGGGGAATTGCTTGGTCCCGAAAGCTCTTCATCAAGCACGTCTCCCTATTTTATTATTATCATTGTTGGTTTCCTGCCAGGGCCTGTTTTAAATGGGAACAGGCACATTCTTATTCTGTTTACACTGCCTTCTCTCAGTCGTAAGCCGCTCACTGATTAGGACAGGCTTACCTTTCCCTGCACCCCAGGTTTTTTTGTCATTCTTCTAAGATTTTCTATTCTCAAGCCTTGTGATCTTTTGCTCACATCTGCTGATGGATTGTGGCTCCGCCGTGCACAACTCTGGACCAAGGATGAGAGGGAGCATGTTCCCAGTTCAACCTTCAACATCTACACTTAGACCCAGAAATTAGAGTTCAAACTGTGCCTCACTGGGGGAAAAAAAACCTCTGAAAGGGAACCTGTCAAACTGGTTGAAGAGATTTGAATAAAGTGCTGTGCCTATTCCTACAAGAAACAGCTTCCTACGTAAACAGCTCAAGACTGGAAGATAATTGGTCCCTGTGTATCATGCAACCCAAGCATCATAACTATTAAATCTAACCTCCTAGGGGTGGCACAGACTAGGGGAAAAAATGGAAAATAATAGAGATTAAGATTAGATTCTCTCTCATCAACACCACGATTTTGCATTTAATTATCTTCTTAGCAGACTTCCTTTTCTTTCCTCCAGACGTGATCATGCTAGCACCTCCCATCGGAGCTAGCCAAATGCTAGCACCTCCCATCGGAGCTAGCCAAAATTCGGCGGTGACACTCAATCGGCCTGACTGAAAACCGGACATTTGTACATGCCTGTATTTTTATATTGTGCAGGAAAGGGCTGATGAATACATTCACTGAAGAGACGGATGAACAACTATTATGATGACATCAACTTTACTAGCCGTAAGCTTATTAGCAGTGCTGTATAAGTTTCGAGCCTCACACTTAGTGTTAGGGGGCGGATTTACATCAAGGGCTTCAAATGAAGTGTGAGTCGGTCAGCGGTACGTTTTGCGGCTGCTCACTAGACCCCCTCCTGCCGTCTTACTCCTCTGAATATCACAACCCGGCTTCAAGAGGTACTTTCAGTCCGTGCCATTCTGCTGCAACACCTTTGTATCCGAGTGTTAATCAATAAAGGAAAAAGAGGTGAAGCGGAACAGCCTGGATTTTCTCTTTAATCTCCTCAAGTGCCGAGTCAGCGCTTTACAGCTGGCTGCATCCGTGAGCATGGTGGCACCTGACGACCTCTCCTGGGAGGGCAGAGGTCAGAGGTCGGGGGTTAGGGGTTGTGGGCTCGGCGCTCGGCGTGGCAGCACCAAGCATTCCATCTGGGACCCAGCTCTGTGTCGGGGCTGGAATGGGCCAGGGTGCAGAGGCCAGAAGTATTGACTCGGAGCACTGAGCACATCTACTAAGTTACAATGGTTTCGCCTTCCTGACATACAGGTACATCCCGGGCAGAAAGCTGACGCGATGGATGCAGAGATACTGCTTCACTGAGTCATACTCACAAAAAAAAACACCCAAAAAGTCAGGCTGCCAGGCCCACATTGACGTTAACTTTGCCCACTGCTCTTCAGCTCTTGATGCTAAAGTTTACAAAGGTCACAGACCCATGTGGAATACAGCGTACAGCACAATTAAACAGAACTTCATCTAAAAAGAATAATAATAATAATAATAATAACACAGTGCTGTATGGGCTCAGTGTTGGGAAAGGAGAACCATATAAGTGAACGCAATCAGCGGTGGTGCAAACCAATGTCGCAAGATGACACATCATGGGCGGAGCAAGCCACCGCCTTGGGAAAGGTATATAAATCTGTAAACATGAGCTTGGCAGGGTAGGGCCGCTTCGGTCAGAACCGGAATTTTAAAAGGTGCGAATGCAGCCGCCCTACAGCGAGACTTAAAACCTGACAATAAGTTTCCCCCGGCACAAGAAACCATGAGTCACTGCTGGTTAAGGCAAAGTAAACCACAGCATAATTCGACACAGGTGTCCAGGACTTTTAAAATTTCACCTTGAAGATTTCTGTCTAGTTTAACTGCTTTATGTCAAATCTACAAATATACCCTACTTGGGAGCAGGGAAATTTATATGTCTACTCTATATAGCATAGGAATTTTATATAATAAGTAAAGTAGGAATGAGACAATTTATGTTTATTGAGAACTTCCTCCTGGGATATAAAAAAAATTAGAAAAGTCTGGCAGAGATTTCATTTGCCGGTGATATGTAGTAAAATGCAGTAGATATTAATGGGCATTAACATAGGGACACTGGGAAACTGTGCAATGGCACATACTGACTCAGGTTCTCAGGTGAATTCAGCCAAGCTCGCTCTTATAAATGATGACACACATTCCCGTTTGCCACACATCGGATTAACAACCGCACTCACTACGTCTGGGGCAGTTAGCGGGGGCAAAAGGAAAAGGCAACACTGATGTGTGTGCTGACAACGAAGGATACGGGAGCTGGAAATGTTCGAAAAGCGATGAGGCATGAACACTACAGCGTTTCATCTGGTGGATACAAAAAAAGAGAAGCAATTTGGGAAATCATATCTGATTAGCAGTCCTGTTAGGGGAGGGGGAACAGACGCCATTATCAAGAGGGCAGCAAGGTGGATCTCTGGCACACCAGCATGGAATGGCCCGGAAGCGAGAGGGTCACAGTGTGTGTGCACAGGCCGGTGCTGCTGCCCGCTTGTGTCACAAGCTGGAGGGCGGGGTCTCGCGGGCCGGAGGGCGGGGTCTCGCGGGCGGGGTCTCGCAGGCCAGAGGGCGGGGTCTCGCGGGCCTCTCTTGATTAGCCACCTGGCACTTAGGCCAGATGGTGCAGGGCCTTGTGGCACGAAGCAGGATTCCATTGGGCGCCCTGTCATTTATACCGCCTGCTCCACAGAACATCAAATAACAACCGGCGGCACCGGCGCCGGCCCTGTGATTAGCGAGGAGCCTTCGGCTTGAGGCGTTCGGCAGCCTGTGCGGCTGCTAAGACAAGCTAATTAGTCAGAACAACGAGAGAAGCGTGGCAGAAGCGGGATGGCACGGCCAGGTTGGGGCCACCTAGCAGATACCGCCTTCATTCACACCGCCAGTCGCACGGCAGTATTGGGAGGGACTGTATTGCACTGCAGACGCTAAGGATTTCACTGTCAATTAAACAGGCTCCATTTATGTCACAAAGAGCAAATATAGATATAATTTACTGACAGGTGTCTGGATATGTGTTTCTTATAGGTGATTTTACAGTTTATCTGACCCAAGACACGATAGATAGAGGTGTCAGATATCTGGCAATGTGCTCTAGTTGGTAGCATATAAATTACGATTTTTCATCTCATTTTACCTTAGATTTACAAATGTTAGGTATTATCTACCTATTCAACTCCAATGGTGTCTTTAATGGATTGTTATGTCAAGTAAAGTGACTTTCGGAAGGAAATTATGCAGTGAAATGGAAGAATATCACCTTGACTTATTATCCCTCAGATCTCAGTCTTATGACTTTGGTGGAACCTCATGAGTGACCTTAATGTCCATAATGCCTTCATTCGTTACACTCTCTTTGCAAAGCATTCTGGATCTTCTCACGTGTCCAACCAGTGATGGATTTCAGGAAATGTTACAGAAGTGAGATGACCTCTCGGTAAAGCTCCCCACTCTGTTTAGATGTGGCTAAGGCAGGCAGTACTACCTCAGCACACCTACAGGGCAGTGAATCTGAACCCAACTCTAGAGTTTCCCTGAGGTTAAAAGACATGGGATCTTGACATGAACGTTGCTGGTTAAGGCCCAGGAGGGGCCATTGTTTAGTATCTGTTGTTACATAACATGAAATCTTAAAATATCCAGCTGCAGAGATGAGTTAGAAAAACGATTAAGTCGATTCAAAACAACTGTGTATCACTTAAGCGCCATAAGAAATGTAGCTCTCTATGACTTTATCTTAATTATAAACAAAAGAACCAAGCAATGGTTTTAGGGTCAGAGAGTAACACTAACAATCGCCTTACGCAGTGCAAGTTTGGTGTACATCAGTGTTCAATCGCAAATCTTAACCAGAAGGCCATAGCAGAGTCTGGCCCATTACAGGCAAAATGTGAAGTGAAAATCATTGTATTTGATTGATGGGCCATTCCCTGCAGAAATAAGCCACCACTGCATTTAAAACAACTGGAAACAAAACTACTCCAGTGTGCACTTTAGCAGAGTATTATGTGTAATTTCTTTGAAAATCACACTTTTACACTGTGAAAAACAGCGGGCTCACACCAAGGGCGCACACTGTCTGGCAGTGAGAGCAACATCGACTTTTGTGTCATTGTCTGACATCTCTTTAATAATGCAGTTGTTGTGATGAGAATTTATTGTTGTTTTTTTTTTTCTAAAGCTTAGATTAGAAAGCATTGATTGTACTTGGAAAAGCCAAACGATGCTGGAAGTAGGCTATCATTTTAGGGAATTTTTCACAGCTCTCAAAATATTTTGTTTATGCATGAGAGAGGGAGGAAAGAATTATTATGAGTTTTCAAAAAACCACAATTTCACCTTTCTGAGGATTATGGTGCTCAATAAGAGGGTAAGGTGGACGCGTCAATGCGCGGGCCGACGGAATTCCTGGTGTTTAGAGATCTTTCCGGACGTCAATAGATTCCGAAAGATGTACGATTCCCGGCTGTGGATGCGGAGAACCAGGCAAATATCTCATACCTTGACATAAGTATAGAAGGGTACAGGCAGAGAGGTGAGATGCTGTCGGAAAATACGTGGTCAACGGGAGGTCCCCCACCCCCGTCCAAGGCAGCGGGGGCTGAAGGCCGTGCAGGGGGTCTGATTTGTGTTGGCAAAAACATGCTCAAAGGCAGCCCAATGGCCCAAACGTGGTGCCTGGTTTTACTTTTCGTACAATACAGGCCTATAAGGTGTGAGGACAGAAGAGGGGCTGGAATGCAAATGGAGAAACGACATTCATTTTTCTCTCTCCCCCTTGTTAAAAGGCCTTTGTGTTTCATCTGACCCAAATGACACATGCTTCAGTTAAGATATTAAAGATAGCCAAGCCGCATCCCGACATTTCCATTTAAAGATTCTTGTCTCTAATGCTGTGACACTGATTAGCAACAGTGATGCCTCTGTTTAAACAGCAATCAATAGGAAATATATGCGGCGGTCGGCAAAGACAAGGACGACCATCCATCGGCGCGCCGCTGCTCCGCGGGATCCCGCTGGCCGTGTCACCGCGTTCTCAGGATGAAAAACAATCCTTTTCCCAAACTGTTTTCAAACAGAATTAGCGTACACGCCAGGCGAATGGATTTTCATCATGTCCGTGTGGGACGGACTGTTAATCAAGAAGCCCCTTCCCCCCCAGCCGTCGATGGCGGGTGCAAGTGTATTTTCTGGGAGGCTTATCCCATGGAAACTGGATGACAATAGCATGCATAGGTGGTGGGGGCGCATATGAAAGACAAAAGGTGCAGAAAAGATACACGGGGGAGATGGGATGCAGATTACCACATGTGAATGACATTTAATCGAGGGACTACCGCGCAAAAAAAAACATGGGATCCTGAAAATAGTCATGTAGCAGAGAACCAGGGGCTGATGAATTAACTCTATTCTTCTCAGCGCAAACGCAGAATTAGAAGGAAACTCTTTCTGACAAGTTTATAAATGAAAAGGAGTGAAGGGAGGAGGGTGGAAATACACACATCAAGCTCCTGATCTCGGCTCAGTCGAGCAAATTCTGTTTGAATATAAGAAATGCCCAAATTTCTAAGAATGTGCTTTGGGTTACGGTGATTTTAAGCGTCCCACCAGTTAATAGCTTGAAGGTCACGTCAGCAACATTGTGAAAAACACACGCAGGCAGTAACTAACCACTGCTTTGTAAGGGCAACGCCTTAACGTATACAGAAAGATTTCAGAATAGCGGAGGTTGGCAAAAACATAGTCAAAACGAATGCAAAGGGTATTTACGCCGCCAGTGTCACCGATCACACCGTCATCGTCACAGAACACTGTCATCAAAGGCTATTGATTTTCTAATCTGGAGCAAATGGCGATTAAGACAGATTAGCCTCTTATCTCTCAAAACCCTCCTCTTTCAAGATGAAATTTCCCCTCATCTCTGTGGTGACCGTTGACAGGGGCGCGCATGTCCAGCACCTGGCTCCCGTGCATCTTAATTTATAAACCGGATGCTTTCATCTCAGGACTTAACCCTGTCCACAGCTTCAAACCTACAGCAACTCACGGCTTAAATGAAATAGCTTAATATTTTCGAGCTCGCTGAGCCCTGCACCGTGTGGACTGGGGCCTTAACCTTATAAATATAACCTTCACATACACAGCACATTAAACATACAAAAACACCAGATTTCTGGCATGGATGAAGCGTTTGAACAGCGGGACCCTCTCAGTACTGCTCCTCAGTAATATTCACATCCCTACCCCTCTCACTATGACTACCTGGGTTCTGTACACTATCTGCGGGGATTAATTTTTAACTAGGTGTGGGCCTCTGCCTTTAGGCCCTGCAGCTGAGCAACAACTTCGCCTTTCCACCACTGCTTAGCTGCCGCTTGCTACACAATTCATATTAACATGACTTAGGGGGCACAGTTTTAGTTTCAGCATATTTTCTCCTACATTAACACACTGCCCACTCATCGAGGCTCAGTTTCATTGCCCTTCGGCTCATGGGGGGTAGGGATGTCGGCTGCCCAGTCGCGTCCAGGGCTCTGGAGATCTCTCTCGCTTCCAGTTCTTCCTCATCCAATAAAGGCTTCAACAAGAAAATACCTCTCGTTAAAAAAGAAAAAAGAGTACTGTGTTTTACAGTAGGTCCAAGATGAATAGGGGTCATTGTGCTACGGCGACAGGTGCTAATTATGCTGTTTTCTCAGTAACTGCTCTGAAATTCAGAATCACATTACTGCTGCCCTGACTGGTCCCAGTGTCCTGCAGTGCGGACTGATACTTTATTACTGTTATTTTGAAATCAATCAAAATAATTTTCTGTTGTGACATTACGTCAATTCATGGCTTTGAAAGTACAAATCGTACAAAGCAAACAATAGTAATCTATGGTTGGAAATCATTTGGATATCATTCTCGATCCATTACAACTAAAATAATAATATTGTGTTGGAATGTCCCTGGCCACCCAGTCAGACTGGACATATGGAATAGCAGGCAAAAAATATTCACACCCAAATGATTATGTTCTTACTGTCCAATTCTGTAGGGTACTAAAAGGACTGGGATACTGGTCAGAACAACTTGGCAATAAGCATAAGGAAGGAAAATTCATACACACCGCCAGCCAAGTTCTGCATACTTGCATTAGACGTGCCATGCGTGAAAACGAGGCCACGGGTATAAATAACAAGGTTCGCTGTATATGGTATAGACATGCCTTGTATATGATTAATTTTTCTGTTCAGGTAATGACAAAGTAAACAATTCAGGACTGCCAGAGCGAAAACAGGCCGAGGGTATCTGTGACCCAGATCAGAGGCTCCGAGCCTGGTGTTTCTGAGGGAAGTTCTAATCTGAAGTTCTGCATCACTACCTGACAATGAACACACATTTATGAATACTCCAATGAAGAGCTGCAGGGGGTGCAGCAGTGCAGCTCAGTCAATGCAAACAACTAATTACCCGTAGGATCATAGCAGAGCCGCATCCACCGCGTGGATCAGGGCTTTCCCTTCACGGAGACCCCAGGAATTCTCCTTTTAGCTGCGTTCTCCATTAACATGGAAACAAATCAAAATGCAAAAATCCATTCTGACTTCAGAGTACAACCCACCTTCCTCATAGCAAACGACAAACACAGACAGCACGTTTCCAGACAAGATAAATTGGTTTCGAGCTACGGTTACGTTGGACGCTACGTTTGTTCAGCCGCGCTACTTCAGAGCATTCAAAACAACGAGGAAAGGGGCAGGGCTAATTACGGGAGGCTTGTCCCGACACAGAGATATCTGTAGCATAATAAATGACGTGGCGCATTTCACCATGCTAGTCGCCACTTAAGGTCTGGGCTCCAGCGGAAAAGCGCACGCAGCGGTAGGTACCGGTCGCTTTCGGCAATCCGGCGCGCTCGCTCACAAAGGTCACAAAGTGGCTAACGTGGTGAGATGACTGGCAGGGAGAAATCAACAGTGCAGCTCCACTGCCATGTCAAATCACTATCCCGCGAGAACATTACACTTGGGCAGCGAATGAAAAAGCAGCTTCACTGTATGAGAGGCGGCACATTGTCACCCAGTGCGCTTCGAGATTCGGGAGTAATTACTTCCATTCCCCTTCAATAGATTATCGTGTTCCGTTTGAAATACATCAATCTTCACATGATCTTCACTCCTCAATGGAATATAAATAGCTGCCATTAGAACCGGAGTTTGGATGGTAACATCCAAATTCACTCTCCAAGAGCAAACTCATGGCAATGCCACAGAGTTAAAGATGGGATTCACTGTAAATTTCAGAATAACAAACCAATTTACTGTTAATACAGGATTCAATGACCCGTAAACTTGCATGACCTTGAGCCCATGTCTGGGAGCCTGGGCTATATCGCAGAGTGGAGCAAGGGGGCACAGCAAGGCTCTCTGCGGTTCCTCCATCTCAGCGGGCATGTGCCCACGCAGGACTTGCTCAACCTCCAGGGTGGGCAGCTCGCGGCTGCTTCAAGGCCAATCGAGGATTAATCCCGTTTAAAGTAATAAGCACACGGGAAATACCACACATTTGCCACCACATACTGTGGCCCTGTCTCTCTCTCAATGTGTTATTATTACATATAAAAAGGATGCCGGTAATCATTTATAAATGACGAAAAATTTAAACATGCCTAAATCAGTTGCTTGCCCATGGCACTGCCTGCAGAGCTGGTATGGCTCAGAAAAGGGATGGAGGTTCCCCCACAGAAGCAAGACCATTTGGGCATGAGCCAGCCACCATGCGTGGCTGCTCCGCACGAGCATGCGCTCACGCTCGCGGCCGGTTGAAAAGTCAAAAGATGGCGGCTCTCATGCCAGACCCTGCAGTACACGCGGCACAGCGGGACGCTTAGTGCTGAGTAAATACACTGGACGTGAATATAAGTGCAGGAAATAAAGCGACCTAAGCAGGTTTTCACAAAAAACCTCACCGGATGCATTATGCATTAGCGTGCGCTCTCGCTTATACATAATTTTCCATTAGAATTCTCGACGTTGCTCCGGCGCTGAAAGCTGGACGGCTTTGATCAGAATATCAAAACAATTTGCGCCTTCATTGGGTGGAGTGCAGGCTGGTAATGAGGAAAATGTGGATCAAGGTTAAGCTGAACCCGGGACTTGTCGTCCCGTCACCTTGCTTAATCAACACCGGTAATTCCTCATATCATGACCGTATGTGCCGCTGTGCTGAATTCTGACACAGCAAACCTCTAATTCGTTATGGGACATCGCGGAAGCTGACCACCTGACACTCGACATAGAGGGCATGCATGTGGGGAGAAGCATTTGCTAACGTTTATCCCATATCTATGGGATAAATGATTCCCCCTTGTGCGGGGAAAGCTTGTCAAATTCCATTGTTCCCACTTTATTTAGCATGAGCTCTGTGTTACCCCTGCCATCCTGCACACCACAATAACCATTCTTGCCGTTACAGTTCAGGACGGCTGGTGGAATAAAGATCGCCTGCATTTACAGTTGGATACTTCATTTGTGTGAATATATTATATCTATACATGTCCATGTATATCACATATACTCATACCACATTTGAAAAGTTAACCAAATATCATGACCAGATTTCTAGACTGTCGGGCTCTCGTTAGACGACTAATGTTTCCCTTATAGACACAGATACAGACTCACTCCATCCTGACATTTAACTGCAGGCCCATCAGTCTGAAGAATAATTAATGCCTGAACTGGTTTCATAGCCTCTTCATTCATAGTGTTGCCAAGTGAGCAGGCAGGGAAGGCCAGTCAAGGACACCCTAATCTTTCTTCTTGAAAGGGGAGAAAAGCCCTCACCCCATGCAAATCCGCACTCATTTGCATAATTATTTTAATCGTTATGGGATTGAACACCCCTGCATTCACGCAGCTTTTGGACCCTTGTTTTGCATGAAGTCCCGCCCCCTTCACGAATACCCACCAACCACTGGACCAAAGCAATGTGAATGAACACCTAAGGGGGCTACAATTTACATCACTATTTAAATTTTAATTGTATTTTATTAAATTATTTTCATTAATTATATCAGAATTATAAGTACTAATCATCATCAAAACACAGTTTATTATTTTTTAATACAACAAAAAGAGAATTGCGAACAAAATGAAACATTTCTCCATGCAAAAGTTAAACAGTCACAATATTTTCGATCAAGTGCCAAACAAAAAGACAAATAAAGTAGAAGAGCAACAGAAAACAGCTGACTAATGGGCATCATGGACATGAAGCCTCTGTGCTGATTCAGAGGGATGTTCAGAGAAGGCTTCAGGACAGGCAACTAAAATATAATTAAATCATACGGGAAAAGAAGTTTGTTCTTTATTTTGTTTGTTACTGGCCAGCTGTAATTGGGGGGGTTTGAGAATTCACAGGATGTGTGCCCAACTCTCATCGATCATGCAAACGTAAACTAAAACAAACAGTGGAGTGAGCACAGCGGGTTTTAGATACAAATACAAATTTATTGTATATAAAGCCTAGGAGACAAATTGAAAAATTACTGCAGGGCTGGACTGAACTGCACAAGGACTTTAAAAATGAGTCTACCAAAGAAATCTGTTATGCATCAGAGATGCTGAAATCCACTGATTACAGCCCACAAGGTCATAATCAGGAACCGTTTTCATCTTAAAGTCTGACCTGTCACAACAAATATGGATTAGTTTTTGAGCAATATTCTCTGTGCAGTAAATCATATTCACAATATGATAGAATTGCAGTCAAAGGGTGGAATATCTCACTATATTACTGGAGAATTGAATAAAAAATTGTTCTAAGAATATAAACACCCATTGCATTGTTGTTTAGCTGCAGGAGAACGCAATAAGTACTGTGTTAACATGGTAAGTACGTTATGCAACAAAAATCGGCAATGGATACTGTGAGCTCAGGGGAGCATGGGGCTAGGGCTTTGTGATTTCATGTTGCTATGGCGATTGATCATCCACCTCATGCCAACAGGCATTTCTGCTAATGAAGTCCAGCTGGCCCTGATAACACTGACTGGACTTGTCCAGACAAATGGAGCCAACTGGGTAGATTCGAAGGGCGAGGGGATTGAGAGCTAAGTGTGTGCCCTGTCTGTAATACAGTACAATTTTACCATCTGGCTATATTTGTGTTTCCTTGCTGTATTGGGGACTTTCCAGTAATATTTATTTATTTGCTTGTTTAAAGGGGACCTCAACCTCATTTGACATTTCTTATTTCTCCTTAATAAAGGTATTTCCTTTGCTTAAAGTCTGGTATACAGTGCCATCTCCCCTCCCACGGGGACTCAGTGTAAACCGTAAATGCACATGGCACTTCTACTGATCATTAGTGACGTACAGATCAAGTAAACCTGTGCTCCCGTGAGAGAATGTCACTTTTGAGCATAAATCGGAGTGCTTGCCTGAACACGGAAAGTGGGAGACCAGAGAGGAATTTATGTCGAATACACAGCAACTGGTTTCCTCCCAATTCAACCCAATGCCATCCAAGGCAAAAGCATATGCCAGAGAGTGAAATGCCACAGGAATTTAAATTTACAGTCTTTATGCAGTCTGTGAGAAGCTTGCTTCTCCCGATGATCATGTGAACAGATTAATGACTCACAAATACACCCAATGAAGACGTGTCTTTCTGCGTCTGATGTGACACCTCACAGGACGGCAGAGACAAGCGAAGGGGAAAGGCATGGTTTTTCATGAAAATTAAAAATGGCCGCCACCACCCTCCCGCTCATCAGCTGAACCACCTCCCTAAATTTTGATAGTTCTGTTACAAATCCAGGCCTTATTTTTGCAGCCTGCGTTTGTTGTGTTTTCTTCGTTGCCCACAAAACTAAATTTTCATGTGAGATGATGAAATCCGCTTCACGCCCACACAGAGATATACTTAGACGTGCAATATCTAATTATGGCAGCGTAAGGATCATTGAAAGGCCAAGAGCAGGGGAGAATCTGCACGCTTCGACATGGTAACACAGCTCTGAGATCAGAGCGTGTTGTATAATGCACACAAATTCCCTCCATACACAAAAACGAAGGTGATTAGAAAAGTGCCGCCTGCATGACTCATCTCTCAATGCATGACGTGTTGGGTAGAGGAAATTATTAAAACCTGCGTTCATCCATGTATCATCTGCAGCCTGAAGCAGTGCTGTTACTCCAGATTGAATAAGTCCCAGCACTGATACTTTGATTAAAAATATGATGGGGAAAAAAACCCTGCGCCCATATTTTTCCTTGTTTTTTAATTGAGCAGAAATGAACGGTTTCTTTTGACGCTCAAAAACAGACGTCCGTGGACAGACACAGACTGATACTTTTCTATTCCCGGAATAAAAAGGAGCTTGTTACTAATCCAGGCTACATTTGGCGGTCAAGGATCAGCAGTTAGCCTGCACATAAACCCTGAAACAGTAGCCACCACGATGGCAGACAAGGTCAAAGAAGGTCATGATTATCCTGTTGGGTCCTGGATCATTCTTCTCTCCATTACAAAGCCTTGAAAGGGGGCACGGGGATTTGCTGATACCCATGAGCAAGAGAACGTCCCCACGCAGGCAGCAGGAGCCAGGGCCCAGATGCAGGAGCGCTAACCTTTGCATTGTTGGAAGCTGACGAGCTGCTTGGAGCGCTTGCTAATTATATAAACTCGACTTTGAGAAATGTCCAGAGGCACATGGCGGCTGAGCTACCGGGGCTGCAAATTACCCCACAAACATATAAATTCACCAGAAAGGAAGTGCTGCGGAATTTTAATGGAGCGCCAATGTTCCCGCTAAGGGACAAGCTGATTGGGGGGGGTGGACTCAACGGGGACGATGTAAGGAGTGGTCCAGTCCCGCACTGCAGACACATCATTCCGTCCCAGACCCCATCCTCTAACTTCCAGTTTATCCCACTTTCTGATAATTCAGACATCCTGCTTTCTCACAATTCAGGTTCACGTTTCATTTGGGGGAGGGGGGAGGGCAGGGGGGAGCCGTCTGCATTTGAGAGCCTCAGCCAGGGACAGCCATTCTGCCACAGTAAGGCCACAAGCACAAATATTCAATCTTGCCGAATCGTTGCCAATATCAGCCAGGCCAAGTGTTAGGGTACCTCGCACTGTCTGCGTGCGTGTGGCACAGGGAGCTAAGGAGAGTCCCAGGCGGAGCGGAAATTAAGCATAGGGCTACAGGATTCACATGCGGTCTGACACACGGAGGAAGGACAGACAAGATGAGCAGCCAGGTTTCCCATAATGAGGCACATTAGAGGAAGAACCGTTTAAAGTTACACATATCAGGAGAACCGTACAGCCCCTGTTGCATCAATCATATAAATAAGGGCTCACATCTAAGTCTTGGACATATTTTAATGCTGTTCAACACTTTCAGCCTTTGTTACAGCTGTCCTACAACACAGGAAAAGTCCCCCCGCGATATCAGAAAACCGTCGAGTTGGGCGCGCTTTCCCCCGTAACGGTCCAGCACCAGGACTTAAACATGTCAGAGCAATCTACTCATCCTGTAAAATTTGGGCCAGCTCCGGAAATGTTAAGCAGCTACCGGGGCTCACCACAGACAGGATGGCTGCCGGCAGTGACGAAGATGCCCGGATGACAGAGAGAGAGAGAGAGACAGACAGACAGACAGACAGAGAGAGAGAGAGACTGACAGAGAGAGAGAGGGAGAGAGAGAGAGACAGGCAGACAGAGAGAGACAGACAGACAGAGGGAGAGAGAGAGACAGACAGACAGACAGAGAGAGAGAGACAGACCGACAGACAGAGAGAGAGAGACAGAGAGAGACGGAGAGAGAGAGAGACCGACAGACAGACAGAGAGGGAGAGAGAGAGAGAGAGATCTACCCGTTAAGCTTATAGATCGTAGCTTTGAGGGCTTAAACAATGGCGGCTTTTTCATGAGCATAAAGGCGGCACGACAGTGAGGATGAATGAAGTACGTAAGACAACAAACATGCATCATTATAGGTTTCAACTCCAGTTTTCCAAGGCTGACAATTAAATGAGGTGTTACTAGAGAGAGCCCAAGCAAATCTGCATCATGAAGCCCCGAGTTGTCGATCACCGAGGGAGTCGTTTCACAGGCTGGGATCCAAGCGGATGCAGCTGGAATCCAGACCCAATGGATCGTTATTCCGTTTGGACTCTGTTCAAAATGTTCTAGCCACACTCAGAACAGAGAAAATGGCGAATTTGCAGAGCAGGAAAATTCTGATACACTTCCCCTGCTTAGCCAGTAGGAGGCTGATGCCCAAGAAGTGCACCTTAAGGGAGAGGGTGACATTCAGCATGTCACCTCTTGAAGTTCAATTCCACGGCCCCTTTTAAAGTTACTCCACCATGCTGTTCCCCTGGCGCACTTAAGGAGACGTCCACCAGGAATAGAACGAGCACCGGGTCCAGTGCGCGACAGCGGGCTTCGTTTAAAGTCTGAGGAGACAAGATCTGCAGCTCAATTTGTGGAGACACTGCGGGGCCGGGCCCTCCTCCTCAGGGGCCCCAGGAAAGTCCCTGCTCCTGGTGCGCGGCTGAGCCAAGCGACCGACAGGCAGGCAGCAGAAGCCGCGTGCGGACGGTCTGCCGTCCTGAAAGGCTGCTGGCTCAGCGTATGGGACTTAAATGAAACATGAACAACTAACAAATAATCTTAAAATGGCCAAGGAAAAGGATCCAGCTAAAAAAGGTGGATAAGTATGATAATATATATTATTATGAATTAAAAAAAATAACAATAATGGTTATTAAGAGGAGGTAGGATGACACTGAGTGGAGAATGCTACTGATGATATGAGAGACAGATAGGAGCAGTGTTTTTACTTTAAGAGAATAATCTAGGCAACACATCAAACTCACAGGAGTCATTAAAAAGGCGCTGTGAAATCACCTCGCCTCATCACGGCGCTCAAAGCAGCCCGCGTCTCTCAACACAGAGTGGAAACACCGAAACAGGGAATTGCCTCTTTCAGCAATTCTCCCGATATAGGGTTTTCTTTTTTTTTCTCTTACTTTACAGGAATGTCCAGCGGCACAGGGCATATTCTGAAAAGGCTCCGATAGAAATCGATGCGATTAAATAATTAAGCAGCCCCAACGTCCATCACCAGTCCCCGAGTCTCGAGGAGACGTGGCCACTGACCCTGGGCCCGGCCCCCCGGCGGGGGGGGGCCCCCGGGGGGGGGGGGGGGGGGGGGGGGGGGGGGGGGGGGGGGGGGGGGGGGGGG
>JAODKC010000107.1:1611478-1651528 GCA_026777985.1 Mormyrops attenuatus | reverse complement strand
GTGCTGTATATCCAGGGGGGGATGGGGGGGGGTAACGGTTGTCTAGGTGCTGTATATCCAGGGGAGGGGGGACGACTCCTATAGGCTCATTCTGGCAGGTATATGAAGGAATCTTCACAGTAGCCTCAAAACATTAGCTAAAGGGTTTTTTTCAGACCCAAAGTCCCCCACCCCCTTTTACAGCGCACCAGTTTTTTCTCTCCGGAACGATCCATCAAGGTCATTCACTTCAGATTAATCAGCTGCCCGCTTATGCAAAACATATATTCTTGGCTGCTGATTTATGTAACAAATTGCTTATGAAAACAGAAGCGCCGCACTGTCCATCACGCCGCCGTGTCCCAGCCCGCGGCGCCGTCAGCGGCCATCCGCCGCCATCAAGTCATTTCTCCTTCGTCGGCTGGAATTAACGTCCCAAAAGGTGGATCCAAATTAAAACATTTGGGCCTTCCCTGCTGAATTTTTAAGTGCATTAAAAGTCATGTTTGGGTATTTGTCAAAGACTCATCTCTTTGGAGTATTGATTTCTATCCGAGACATTTTTTCTAAATGACAAACAACATCTGCCAACTAAGCATAATAGATCAAATAAAAAAGTAAATACAAGACACTATTTTTGAAAAATAATAAAATCAGCTTCTACTAAAAGCCAACCCACCATTATTTCCACTCGAAATAACATTCTTGGCGACATTTTAATTTGCAGAAACCAACTGTGATGTAATCTAATAATTAACCATCACTGACTAAAACAATAAGCCAGTAAACTTGAGTAAGAGGATTTTAAAAAATGGGAGGTGAACTACAGGCATTTGGGAAGGTTTTGACATTAGCTTGGCATGAGGATGGGCGCAGTGCTTCACATCCCAAGGACGGTATTAAAAAAAAAAAAAATAATAATAATAATAATAATAATAATAATAACAAAAGAACATGGACCTTTTGGCTTTGCTGAATGCCCAGAAGTAGTTAACGAACCCCAGGAGCACTTTCCGTTTAGAAGGAGCTATCTTAATTAACAAGTCATCTCAAGTTCAAGTCTTCTAAGACAGGTGCTCAAATGAACATCAACATTTCACCAAAACAGCATTACGTTCAATTAGGTAAAAAGTCCAAACTGCAAACAGAATAAAGTATTTCCACAACAGACAACATAAAATTCTTTTCACATTTGTTTAAAAATGACATTTGCATCAAAAAAGTAAAACATAAGGCACAAGATTCTTTAGTTTGATTAATTCAATCAATCTAATCAGCATTAATTTAATCCTTAAATAAAAAAAAGAAAAAAATAAAAGTTAATCCGGGGAATGGCACAAACGGTTCAGCTAATTCTTGTGCAGATTTAGCGGCTTACGTAAAGTGGGTGGGGGCAGTTGGCACTGAGTCAGAAGTTACAATGAAAAAACTGAAGCACTCAGACTAACGAACATACTCACCAGGGTCCAATTGTGAGGAGTCGGGGGCTGATGTAGCTTTGATTACATAATATAAACAAGCTCAACGTTCCTGGAAGACGCCAGCGCCAAAATGCCAAAATATAAACAAAAAAGAATAGTCAGGGAAGTAATAACACAGGCTGTGGGTGCGCCTACCCCTAAGTGGACGGTTTGGAACGATGATTTGTCAGTAAGTGATGAAAACATCCACTTACTGAGCACATTTATCAATGACAGCGTCCACATTCGGATGCGATTAAGTGCGATGCTCTCCTGAATGCCATTACAGGTAAAGCACACTCTCTCACACTGAGAGGTATGAGCATAGACAAATTAAATGTTTAAGCCTTGGCACGTGATCGGGCCCAGTTACACCGAAGACCTACACATTCTGACGGCTGTCAACTTGACTCTGGATACGTGCATGCTTTGCCAACAAAAGTGAAGGCGCTGGGCTGACGCTTCTTAGTTCAGACGGCTTCTCCGGCTTTCCAAAGACGCCACTTAACTAAAGCTGTTAAATGAATCCCAAATTTTCTGATTTCTTTTAGTCACCTGAAGTGGAGCCAATGAGTTGTTTTAAGTTTAGCAAACATTTAGCTGTCATATAAATGAAACAAAAACACGAAAGGACACGGCTTTCCACAGAATGCAGCCTCCCAAAATATCCTCCCAACATCACACAGCAAAAATTCAAAAAATAACTCTGCCAGCTCTGGCACAAAAAAAACATCTATTCTGATTTTCAAGACTGGTTCCAAAAATTGCAACAGGGTAGTTTTTCCATGAAAGGGCCTCTCTCTCTCTCACTGGTTCTCTCTCTCTCACTCGCTCGCTCGCTCTCTCCCTCCCATGTTATTTTATTCAAGACTCCTTAGAATTGTGGGGGTAAATTTTGGTACACATTACAAATCACAGAATACAATTCTCCTCCAAATAATCATAGGAGACATAAAACAAGAATAAAAAAGAGAGAAAAACAAAGAAAGTCAAGTTTGTCCCCCAAGAGTCCGTTTGATGATTACCACGGCATTCACCACTATTAAGCTCTGTTTTGTTTACTCTGCGTAAATATTCAGGCGGTGTTTTCCCAGGGTAATAGCTGTCGCAGTGTTAGCCTTGCTGCGGCATTATGGGGGACGTGCTTTACGGCTACTGCAGCTCCTCACTGCCCAGGAAGGACGGCAACGTCGCCGCTGAGAAGCAAAAGGTCAGGAGCAAAACAATGAGCCCCCTCGTAACTCTCAATGGGAGATGCGGGCTGGACCTCCTCCAGCGAGGGGCTCTCATGGAGACTGGCTGGCCTGCACGGCTATGGGAGGATCACATGATGGGCACCGCGGCATTCCGATAAGGCAGCACAGAGCTTTTCATGTCCTGATGATTACAGGAGGAGAAAACACACAGTCGCACAGCACTGCAGGACGTGCAAATTATACAAACGAGACACGGGAAAGAATTCTGTTACAGCAGCCCCCACACCCCTCCTCCCACACACACACACACACACACACACACACACACAGAAAGAGAGAATGGCTACTATTACCTTAAAGAATAGAATAACTAGAGATATGACATGTTAATTAATATTCCACACCTTTAACTCTTGGAATCACTTCATTAGTTTGACATTACCAATCTAACCCAGTGGTGGCTAGTGGCCAAAAAAAGGGGCTAAGAATATAATACATTTTACAATATTACCAGTGATTTTTTTCCAATGAAGACAGAAAATGTATTTTAAACGTCAATAAAATTTTAGTAATTAGTTATTTCAAAGTTACTGGTTTCACAATATAATGTCAAAATATTGTAGAAGGTACTACCTGCTCTACCCCATGACCCGGCCATCTCGGATCAGAACCGCAATGCATGATGGGGCAGTAAACTACCCCAAACTAACACATGACCAGTGCGTGACTGTGGCGGCCGACATCTGTCCCCTGTGTTTAACATTCAGCTAACTGTCAATACTCTCATTGATAGTGCCCAGACAGGAAGATAGCTCTCTGATCTGACCTCTGAACTTCCTGACCTGTGTCAGAGGTCAGGGCAAGCATTGTAAAGGCCAGGGCTCACGGACTTTCAGTCTTTCACTAAACGGTGGGCTGGTACTGTGAGCGAGGTGTGTTCACGTCTGCAGGCTTCCATCTTATTCGGCTGTTCTTCACTGGACAATGGAACAACCAGGCCCTGATGTGGCGGCCGTGTTAACAATACAGCACGTTTCTACCGAGCAGCTAGTGAGCAGCGATAGCAACTCCTTAGTCAAGTCGGTCGTCACATTAACTCAGGCACCGCCATGCAGCCATGGCACACTTATGGGCTCCTATTGATTAGGCATTGAATGTCAACCATTACCATGCTCTTTCTTTCAGTGATTCCATTGGATTTTTAATCTGAGACCAAATCTCAGAAAAAAAAAAACCTTACATTTTGGGAATGCTGCAAACGGCAGAGGGCCTGGCCCCACGGCATTATGGGACAGTCGCTCCTCTAAGGGAGGTGCCAAATCCCATGAATTCAATATATTCTAGGGAAGCAAAAGAAAAGTAATTATAAAAGATTACTTATTAGGCTCTGAAGTGAATGACGGAAGAGGAGTGCGTCAGTGGGAGCCGTGAGCTCCGGCAGCCGCGGGGAAGATGGAGCGGAGCCCGGTATGAGCACGCAGTATGCAGGCAGAGCAGAGGAGACTGCAAATGCCCAGCTGGCCCACACTACAGAGGTGGAAGGACCAGTACAATCAGCACAGCCCCGACGGGCACTTCAAAACACCAGAAAGTCTCTAATCACCGCTTTCTAGTCAAGGCAGAAATTTATTGCATTCTTTTTTTTTGCGTTTTATTTCTCGCCAACTTTTTGCTTTTCCGTGTTGAAATGAAAATATAGTGTGAGGGAGACCTTGTAGAT
Source organism: Mormyrops attenuatus (assembly GCA_026777985.1). NCBI lineage: Eukaryota > Metazoa > Chordata > Actinopteri > Osteoglossiformes > Mormyridae > Mormyrops > Mormyrops attenuatus. The sequence continues at coordinate 1,647,173 of JAODKC010000107.1, read as the reverse complement.
GAAGAAACCAAATATGGAACCATCTGGGGGAAGAAAACAGCGAACAGTGAAGTTGGGGTTTGGCTGGAGGTTGTTGCCTTTAACTCTGAAGCTTTGACCACCCCCCAGATTAAAGTTACCCCCGTCTTGTTTGCTTCCTGGAAAAAAGAGAGTTAAATCTCAAAGTAAACGCTCAGCAAATTGCAAAGGTCACCTTAAGCCAAAGCACGTTGAAGAGATGGACCCGCTGCTTTTGACCTGAGAAGAATCTGGGGCAGCGGCCTCCTGAAGGGATCTGTGCCTCGGTTTATCGTACACACCTCGCACACACCTCACGCTCACGGACGTGCAACAAAGGTAGCGCCGTAAGCCTGTCTACCACCTATGTCAACTACCAGGAAACAGACAGGCATATATCTGCTCTTGTTTTCATCTAATCTCAAAGGTAACGTTGTGCACAGCCACCGAAACACTTCAAATTAATCAAAGAAGCCACGACTGTTACCGTGCTGCGGATGTGTTAAAAAAAATATTCAAAGAAAATCTCTTTTAATAATGCTTTTTTTCTTTTAACATACTGTCATTTCTTCAGTGTTGAGAACTCAAACCTGAATAGTTCCAGTGGTGTGTACTAAATAAATGATCAGCTCATGATGACGATTTCATTCTAATCTGCCTTAGATTATCAAAAATCTGTGCACTATGGCCTACATGCGACAGAGCGGCCCGCATGCGTTGGAGCGGTCCGCATGCGGCAGAGCGGCCCGCATGCGTTGGAACGGTCTGCATGTGTCGGAGCGGCTCTGAGCTGCAGTCATGCCGCCTCCCGCCCCCCGCCAGCACGTGCATCTTCGTCACATCGGCTCGTGTCATTTTCCAGCAAATGCTCGAGATGTATTCCTGTGCACACTTCTGCCTGTGAATGCACACAAGGGCATTAGGAGGATGAGGAACACATTAAAAGATTGCCATCAGCGGTGCTCGCCCTCTGCCGCTCATCTCGAGTGACTCGGGAGTGTCAGAACCCCGTCCACGTGAGCAGGGACCGCCACTTCGCTGCCACCCATGCCACCGTCCGCCGTTGACGTACTCCACTGAAAGGTCCTGCTCGGCCATGCTTTCTTTGCCTTTGTGCAAACCTGTGGCCTTCCGGCGACCCCTCTCTCATTTTGCCATCAGGCACGGCTCGGTTGGAAACACGTTTCAGTCGCAGTTGCGGTTATTAAAATGCGAGATCGGGAACTTTCCGAATCAGCGTAAATAGGCTACTTTATGCACATGCACGACAGCAGGCTTCATCCTTATGTTATGCTTAAATCTCATGCGAGTATGAATTCCGAAATCTATTTGGGATTCCGCAAAGGTATCACATATTTGACTGCGCTGCAGAAAGTCATCTGACAATTACCATTTAGATTCCAAACAAAATTAACAAATGAGCTATAATGTTTGATTTTTCAAAAAACCAGCCTCCGAACACCTCCTGACTACACGCCCCCTCATTACCTCCCTTGACTTTAAGCCACCGCAGATCCAAGTCGACCCAAAGTCCACACTGCGATTCATGAGTTCAGCATTGTATCTGCTTTATCATTTTTGAATCAGTAAAGGTAAATAAATAGATGGGAATTTTAAAACGCTCCAGCATGCAGCAGCAGAGTAAGCTGCCTGCTACCCTTCTCATCTGATCCCTGTGAGTCACGGCAGTGTTGTGGCAAACAGAAAATGGCCCAAGTGTCAGGGGTGAGGCTACGTCCCCCCATCCACCCCCAGGGACGCACATCCCGGCAACTGCTGCTTGAAGGTTAATCTGTGAACAACAGGTGCCGCGTGGTTAAACAACCCCTTTATTGGCTGCTGAAAATGTCTGCTTCGCTCGGAATCCCACCGCCAATGTGACCCGCCGTCTTCGCGCATCCATGTTCAAAACCAGTAAAAAGGAAAATACATCAAACACCCATTTTAAAAAAATGGCTTCCATATAACAAGTGGATCAGCGAAAACCTCTGTTTGAAGGCTCTTTTTTGGTAATAATGTTCAAATCCATATATGGCATTTATCCACAAGCTGGTCACTACATACAAACTTTCTGACGCCCGAGATCAAAGAGGGGGAATCAACAACAAACCATAGACGTGCCACTGAAGTGGGACATTCTGAATTTGTCATTCCTCGGTTTTGGCAGGGAGTAACCAACACAAGTGTGACAAGTGACTTATGATGTGGGATGCACCCGCCATTTTTTATTTCCCCCCGGCCCTCTTAAAGGGATTTGTGACAGTCCTCCAGCCTTTAAGTTCCTCCCCTTTAATAAGTTTCAGAGGAGGCTGTTATTAATTAAAAGAGGAAGGAACGCCGCTAAGAAGTTAGGAATTACAAAGACGGCCGGTGCTTACTTTGTTTCCTGTCCTCTGATGATACTGTTGCCTGCCAGTTAATGTGCTGAGACTTTGTGTCCTTTATTGCGAATGCTCGTATTAAAAATGCAGTGCCTTTTTCTAGAGGCTCATGAATTTCCTTGGAGAAACCTCGCTATAGCAATCATTTAAAATCCCTGCAGCTTTAAGCAGCTAAATAATATTTGGTTCCAATCGCTTGCCGCTCCCACGTGGAATGTGCTACACCGCATAACAGAACGAACGTGAATGACAAATAAAACGTGGGGATCAAGGGCCATCGTCTCATTTCCATTAAATGATAAAGTGGGTGAAATGAAACAAAGAAATGGACTCATTCGAAAGAGTCGGCCTACGGGTCAAGGACGGCTGAAACAAAGCTTCTTCTTTGTATAAAATGACACATACAGGGGAAAGAAGCTACAAAAAAGCTATTTATGCAAGGTGCTAGAGCTGTTGGAATCTATTGGCTTATACTTAGGTGTAATGCCCTGTTTACACTGCTCATACAATGTAATAGATGCCCAAGAGCTAACCGCAGTCTTTATAAATAGGTAAGTTACCCTTAAATCACCAATAAACCCATTTCCACATTTATCCCTTGCCGAGGCACGGTGAGAAATCTTCTTCCACAGATGCAAGCCAATGCTGCACCATTTTATTTAACGGCTAAAATCCCTCTTTGGTGGTTATCTCCTAATTCTGCTCTGTGGCCTTGATACATGTATATTTTTTCTGAAGGGAACATTCGCTCGAGTTATGAAATGGCAGGTTAACCAGTCACCTCCTGGGACCACAAAGTGATTTATTACTCGCACTCACTAACAAACAAAAACTGAAATATCTCCCAAATCGACCCTAAGGGAATAAAGGGTAAAGGATATTTGATCGTGGTATTTCCACCGCGTAATGAATTCTTTGTCAGCATTCTGCTGCAGATAGATAGATCTGGATAGATGAGGTTTTAACTGTATACTGGATCTCTGTGGCTTTCTTTGGGATTTAGGAGCATGAAAGTGTCCCCCACCCGACTGGGGGAATAGGCAACGAACCCAGGACTCTTGCAGAAGAAACAGACGTGTGTGCCAGGGATGAACCACGTCGGCAGAGCGGGGCTCGTATGGGGCTCCCACCACCTTCCCCTGAACTCAGAGGAGGCGTCATGTGGGTGGGCTGCCTTTGCGGCTCACCAGACAGCACCCACTGGTGGCCCCGACCACGCAGCGCCGAAGAGCGCCCCCTACCTCATTGGTGTTCCACCGGTGGCGCTCCTTTGGCAGCGAGGAACATTTCGGCAGACATTCCAGCAGCTTCTTGGGCAGGTATATTTTCAAATGTCCGTGTTCATCTGAAACGGGAGAGACGGAATGAGACACGCATGGCAGAGCCGGCGAAAGTCGACAAGGCAGCTGTTGATGGAGTGGATTTTCTCAAGGGACGCCATGTACTGAATGCATTCCTTCACTTTATAACTACTAGCGTATATATATTGTACGCTTAACGCTCCACACGCACACTGCCACGGGCATGCCCACACACACGCACACACATACACACAAGCTCACCCAACACTGAGCCAGATAGGAAACACACCGTCAATCCTCAGTCACTTTTTACTGAAAATATACAGGCATTAATAGTGACAGACTAACCACAAAGCTCAGGGTCAAACCTTTCACCCAGTCTGCCTGAGACTTAATGAAAGGAAAATAAAAACCAAGTAGACAAACATAAATGCATGGAAAAAAAAAAACAACCGTTCACACGTCTAGTGATTCCAAGTGATTCCTCATGTAGAGCTGACTGGAAGCATCTGTAGCCTCGGCTCTAACGCTCCATTCCCCAACACTTTGGTACACTTTTCAATCCATGCTCTCTCGTTTATCTTTTCCTATGCTGAAAATGCAGAACTTATCAGGCTAACCTGCACCTACAGTGTCCGTGTCAGTTCATCCTCATTCCACAAACTGGCGGTGTCACTGGGGCGTCCCTGATGATCTCGCCAGCGAGCATCGCCTGGCTGCATCCTCGGGCCGTAAATGAAATCCAGTCTTGCCCACTTTTTATGGCGTCTTCCTGATCGCTTCTTTTCCCCTCTCGCAGTCCCCCGCAAGCGGGTTTTGCTGACGACCGCGAGATGCGGGCACATTAGTTTATGCCTTTTAATGGCTGACAGGTGCTCTTTCTACAGTCCTCTCTTCTGTGCACCTCCTCATTGGTAATATGATTTTGGTAAGAGATGTGGAACATTCTCCCAAAACATCTCATTTTCAGAGCCCTTTCTGTGAGCACTGTCAGAGCCCAGACTTTGAATACATATAGAAATATGGAGATGACCAGGATGCACTTCAACCCGACTTGAGACCTGACAGAAATGTTTTTTTCTTTGTCATTCCAAATTGGTTTCAGTCTTGACAGCACTGTTATCGTTTGTGAGGTTCTTGAAAGGATCTCTGGCTTGGAGCCTTCATCTCTGACAACTGACCCCAGCTATTTCTCAGCTTTGACTAATTCCAGGTTCTAGCCGCCGACTTTGATCTCCGTGCCGGTGTCACTGTGTGAGGTGGTCACCTGCTTGGTCCTCTTATCTCTGTGCCCATAAAATGAAGAAGTTTGATCAAGAGACTCCATAAGGTTTAAAAGTTCTTGTACTTTCGCAATGCCATGTAGGCTACTGGGATTAGGCAGGCGTTGATTATGCTTCCAGAGAATCAGCACCCTTTGTAGACAGATGTTAAAGGGGATGTGCAAGTACAAACAGCCCACAGTCTTGTTCTGAATTAGTACCCTATAATACCTCTTATGAGAGCTGCTACAGTAAATATACTGAATCACCTGAACTTGATTTTTTTTTGGCCAAACTGACAGGCAAACTAAGTGAAACTAAGTGGGAAACAAATGTACTCAGCTGTGGTTCCAGTTTCAATTCCCCAGCCAGTCTCCATTTCACAGCACACAGAACCAGTTGCCCTTTTTTCCTGTCTGGTCACATGTCTTCCCCACTATTTCTGTCTGACCGAGTGGCCAAACCCTGAATACCAACATGGACACAAAGACGGATAAAGCCAACCTGTGGTGACTGACAGCTGTCGGCACCGGTGGCTCCCGCACCTCAAAGCCGCTCGATATTCAGCCCTGGGGAGACAGCAGTTCTCTTCTGCATTCTCCTGTAAAGAGGAGAAAGCTGACCCGCAGCACACCCTGTGGACAGGGGTGGCGAGCGCATTACCCTGGGGCAGGCGCAGTGTCACCCACCACCCGAACGCCACTGTCTCCCTCTCAAACGCTCGCCTGCGGTGAGGCACCTCGTGGGGGAGGTGCCCAGCCAAAGGCTCTGCGCGTTGTGACTAGGAGCTACTACTTGCCTGTTGTTTTTCTGAGTAAACAGAAAGAAAGGAACACCTGCTGCGATGCAGTGTTATGGAGATTTGCATAGTTCCATCACATCTGCAAGAGACTCATTCTCCAATTAAAAATAAAAGCAACTCTACCCAGGTATGGACCACTCAACATCCTGGTGAAAACATCAACTGGATGAAACATGCTAAATTACAGACACAGTGCACTGAAGCAACTGATGAAGTATTAATTTGTTATTATTCATTTCAATTCTAAATCCTTACTAAATCCTATTTTTCAAATAACATCTCATTAAAATAGTATCTCAATATCTCATTCTGTTAGCCAGCAAAAAAATGGATGCTAAAAAATAGACACTAAGAATGAAATAATCCCCTCCCCACACTGGTGTTCTTGGTTTGATAAATTATTAATATCTTCCATTATTTGTAATAATAATTAATGTGATGCCCTATGGGAGCCTTACAAGTTAAGGAGGGTGGTTTTGACGAGACCATCTCCCTCCCCCCATGATACTCCACAATCAGCGTGTCGTTCAGCAGTCTGATCCAACAGATAGACTTTGCTCATGCCGACTGGCATTTGGGATCGATCTTCATTTTATATTTTTGCATCATTTTAATTGTTTCCATAAGAGCTCTTGGTGGACTCCATAAAGGCTACGCTCCAAATCGATACGCAAAACGGCTTCTCCGCAAATGCCAGCTGGAGCCTCCTTCGAGCGCGGTACTTCCGCAGACTCGCACGCCGTCATTGGCGGCTATTAAACGAGACAGGTAACTGGCATGCCAGTGTGTAGGGAGAAACTACAGGCAGAAGAGATAAATGAGATCGAATGCAGCGGACGCATGGAAGTTTCGGAAAGCATGTACCGGGGAATGGTGGCATCTCAAAGCAGGTCGCTAGGGCGACCATGATTATGCAAAGCTTGGAGAGGTCACCGGAATGTCAGCGAGATGCACTGAAGGGCTATGGAGGACGGATCATAAAAATGTGAGGCAGCGGGAAGGGGGGTGGGAGGGTGGGTGACGACATGAAAGCGCACATAAACCTACCCTGCAGCAAGCCGCTAACAAAGACTTCACTGCTACCTGATCCGGGAGCGAAATCTCTGTGCGACTTTTCAAACTAGAGCCCAGGTGGATTTCAGAGAACAAAGCAAAGGAAGATCATGTCCACCATGCAGCTAAGAAGGGATTCACACCATCTAAACGTTTGTTTAAGGGTCACCCAAATTGTGTGCAATTATGATCAGTCTTTGGTTCCATACAGCATCCTGTTCACAAGCATTGGTGGGTAATTGGCCTCCATGAGGAACAGGCCAGTGACAAGCGATCAGGGAAAAGCTGTGGCGAGCAGAGGAGAAGAGAGACAAAGATAGAAATTAAGAGGAGAAAGTGATGGATGTGGCATTTAGGTACAAACAAAACGAAAGGCTCCAAGCAGATTTGTTTTAAATGGTTACGAAGGAGGAAAAATTAATGACACAATAAGAAAAAGAAAATCTCAATATAGAGAGAAAAAGATTAATTCAAAGACTGAGCGCGGAGCGAGCTACTGGATAAACATTTATTTCTGCATAAAGTAACAGAAGCAGAGGGCAAGCAGAATACCAAAGATTTTTCCATTGCAACTTCTACACTCATAAAGCAAGACACTAATGGATAAAACATTAGAACTAAGTAATGTTGGATGAAGAACACAATTTGTCTAATTTCTTCTTCTTGAACAACTATAAAGCACACAATTTCACAACATAACAGCTGAGCTAAGTAGAGAACCCGTACTACTTACTATATAGCTGACTGGAGCATATTTTGAAAGGAAAAAAAAAAATTCTACCACCTGTTTGAGTGTGATCTTGTGAATTAGTCCAAGATGAGAATTTTTAGGACCCGTTTGCAGGTGTAAAGGTACTTAAGCTACTGGAAAACGTAGAGTTATATATATGCAAATTATGGCAGCTTCACAAGCAAAAACTGGTAATAATATACTAATATACTATAAAAGTTTCCACCAGACCTCTTTGTACTAAGACAATATTATATTATGGTGGATGCTCCGTAGAACATGCTAATAATGGCAACAAGTCACTAAAGTAATGAAAACTTTTATGTCGGAAATGCAATTATAATGAATATAAGCAAGACAAAAACAATGGCTTGATAAGAGGCTTCAGCTGGACCAGCGATAACTCCCGGTGACAAAACTCCTGGAAAGACCCGGCAGACCCTGTACTTCAGTTTCATGTCTCTGATGGCCTTTGCCAAGACGTCCACTCACAGCAAATCAATCCAGTGAGGGTGCTCCCGCCTGCTCGCCATCTCCTGTAATTGAAGAGCGCCGCTGAAACTTAAATTTTACCGTAATTGACTCTGAACAATCTTAATGATGACATCATCCTTGGCTTGGACCTTCAGAGCAGGATTCCCTCTAGGGCTCACCTCCATTTAGGCAGTTTGCGACCCAACATAAGTGCTGTAGAACAGCCTCCTGCTTCCCCTCTCCTGTGTGCGAAATGTTTTTGTCTGCACACTGCTATCGCGTCGCTTTGGCTACAGAGCATGAGAACGAACCAAACTTCTGCTTCACATGTTACGGGGCCTGATTTCCATCTCCCCCATTTATGTGTTTACCCTTCATTGGTATTCATGCTGTTCCCATAGTTTTAGCACATCCCTGATTAGTCTTCAAAGGCTCTTCCACAGATGTGGGGAGAAGCTTGTTTTTAAAACGACAGCTCAAACACTGAGCGATGATAAATGCCAAGACAAACACGTCGGCTAGGTGGGGAACATGAAGGGATCTGATTGATTGAAGCTACGTCCTGCAAACATCTCACATGGGAATGTGATGGATGGAAGAAATAAAAAACAAAATCTGAAGTGATTCTTTATGTGACGAACTACATCCCACTACAAAAAACAGGTAGAAAGTTATCTGAAGGATATTCATCCAATGTAATGCACCGCATTACATATTTCAGTCTTTAAAATCTGGACATTTGCAGACAGTATAGGGATCTGTTTTTCCATTCAATAAAACATTTAAGGCAGAAACAAAGCCTCCCTCTCAACCCAGATTACATGCTAATTAATTACGCCTGAAATGTTACACAGTGACAGCCAGCTCCTGCCTTTCCCTGTAACATACATAAAGAGTATAGTCCAGTAGGGATTCCTTACCTAGTGGTCAAAAACGGGTCACCACTTCCTAATTTAGTGGTAATTAACCATAAATCCGATTAACACATTATACATTATTTAGTTACCTATTTGCATTTTGACACTCTTCTCTAGTTCACTGTTTTCCATTTTGCATTAATTATTTTGAATTATTAAGTCTCAACCAGGAGGTTCATAAAAATTATAGTGTAAAGACATTTTCTTCGCATACTTTTGGTAAATGCAAAGTACAGTCTTTATAGAATACATTACATTATTTTAATAATTACCTGTTTATTATAATGACTGGTTACTAACTACTATTATGATTATTACTAATATTACTTTAAAATGTGCTTCTATTGACAGAGGGTCATTTTCACTCAGGTTAAGCACTTCACTACTGCCAAAGAGCTCAACAGCATGGACCCCTACTAGAATCTGAACCAGGAACCATTCAGTCACATGACAGGAACCTAGCTGCAGCCTGCACCCTAACGTGCTCTGTAGTGCGCCGAGCTGCACCGGGACTGGGCCGATTCCAGAGAAGAGGAAGCCTCCTCTGTAGCTGGCTGCTGAAAGCGCCATCCTGCCTCCCACATGGGGGCGATCCTCTCATTAGAAGTCCAGCTCAGGGCCCGTGGAGCGCAGAGCTGCTGGGAGTGCACGCAGACAGGCGCATCCTGACTCCCGCTACGCGCCCTGCGCAGCGCTGACCTGGCCACCAGACTGTGAGGCTCCCGGATTCACACCCGGATGCTGGAGCAGGCCAGAGCCTCGTTCTCCGCTCATCACTGAGTGTCTGTGGCTGGAAACAAACTGCTGTCTACATAGTTCTGCCAAAATTTAGTTGGGTGTTGATGTCTATTATTTTTTCATGAGTTTCTTGAAGCATATTGACTTTGGCATAAAAAAACAAATGCAGTCAAGAGTGGAAGACCAAATCTGCACCATGAAAACTGACTGCATTCAGGAACACTATTTGCTACTGTATCATCAGTTATTTTTTAATTGGGAGAGCTAACTTTGCACCAGAAAACCAAAAAAAGCAAAAACTGAGGTAACATGGTAATGAAGTAATCATCGCACCTCATTCCCCTTTTTTCCAAACACAGTGCATAGCGTTGTTCTTGTAAGCCTTCCTGACAGGCTCTGGGGCATTGTGATGCAGTGTAAGGTCTCTGCCTAAAGCATGGCAGACTTGGAGTCACACCGAGCTTGTCCTCCACAGAGCTGCTACGTTATGGAGACCGCATAACCCAGCAATGATAAAACTGTGATTGACAAAAATATACAGCATAAGATCTATAAAAAAAAAAAAAACACCACCCTGGAATAGCAGGGGTTCGAGCTGCAGCACTGGACCGTCAGGAGCGTGAAATGAAGTCATGACTACTTACAGGTGGGAAGCGGCCCAGAGACTGACTCTGCCCAATGTGCCCTTGGGTACGGTGCTCTCCAAAAGTAATGACATTATCAAAATATATTTCCTATACAACTGAATGTCGTTTGCTTACACAGTCAATATATTATTGAATAGATGCACATATATATTAATTAAACATCACGTTAAGATTGATTCATTTAAAATTAGAGATGCGCACCGTATAACTTGCCAACATTTCTACGCTGCAAAACTTGGGAGGTCGAAGTTAAAACACATACTTGCTTCGAGCTCAGCACTATAAACCACAGACATTGCATGTCTGGGCGCATGGTTAGCGTCATCGCAATTCATCTCATGCTGCTTCCAGTACCTGGTAAGCAGCGTAAATTTGCACTTCGAGGACCGAAGGCTGGCAACATGGCTGGGGGCTGCAGATGATGAAGTGCTTCTGCAAGACTCTAATCATTCTTAAAATGCTCATAGGTACAGATGCTGAGATTAATTCTGTAGGGGTAATAATAATAATAATAATAATAATAATAAATAATTTCACAGCATATTTTTATTAAGTAGTAATAAGTTATTACTGTTACTGTTATTAGTATTATTATTAAGATTACAACTCCTTGCCCTGGGTCACTGTACAGAGCCTGAAGTGATGCGGGGCTTTTCGTCAGTGGCTTCCATGAAGTGGAGGATTTAGGCGTCCCTCACGCTGTTGGTCATGCTGGCTTGCCCAGGCATCACCCAAGAGATGCGTGCAGGTCATAAAACTCGGGAGGGCTCACAAACAAATCTTAAAATCGATACTCTCCCTGACGCAAACCCTCTCTCCTCTGTCTGTGAACAAAGTCAAACAGCTCTATTTTAATCGCTGCCCATCAGAAAAGTTAGCCGGTAATATCGGGGTATGAAACTGTCACAGGCTACAATACTACAAGGGTCGGAAAGCATAATTGCTCATTATTATAAAAGCGCGCTTATGACAGGCAAATGGTACAATGATATCTGTTATCAGCCTGAACAGGAATACCTGCTCATTTCATATAAAATCAATCCACTCATACTGCAGACAAAGAGGCCATGGTGGAAACAAAAAAAATGAAAAAAAATCACAGTGCTGAGGCATAACAGATTACATTGTTGTTATCCAATCCAATTTATAACACAAATTCACCTGAAGTCAGTTCCAATCTTAGTTTCACATTCATTTCCACAATTGACCAATCAATTCCAATTCAATTTGAAATATTCTTCCCTGGTTAAGGGCCAAAGGGAGAAGAGAGAGAAAAATAATCCAATTATTACTGTTAAAACTACAACTTTTTTACTGACTCCCCTCCCCAATCATCCACAGCACTATTATCCGCTTTCCTCTAAATGAACAAAAAGAGCCCAAATCTCAGATGCACCAAGGAGGTTCTCCGCAACCTGCACCCTTAAGGCTGCATAATATGCAAGTCATCCATGTGACACTTTAAACATTGCTTATTTCCTTTTTGTCCATGATGAATGTCACTGCTATTGTTTGAAGGCACGTTGTTCCCCCTTCCCCATTGCTCTTCAGAGAACACAGGACTGCACCTCAGGGCAATAAACAACTCCAAGGACCTCCAAAACCTCCAGTCATTCAATTTAATCTAAGACTTTTCTGGAGCTTGGTGGAAGGGGGATGACCAGCATGCCACGTGCTTCTGAATTTGTAATGTCTCAGATCTCAAATGCCTCTGGAGGCTTCGGCCAGCAACAAGTTGGTTAACAGCAAATGAGCCAAGTTCAATGGAGAAGGTGCTAACAGAGGCTCTGGATCAATTAAGGTACAGCTGAGGGCCAAGGACTTTAGATGGCTGGCACACAAACAATCACTTAAACAAACACTTAAACACACACACACGCACACTTTCGCCCACCCAGCACAAACACACATTCTGCCAGATAAAAGCACATACACCCACGAAAGAGCACCCAGTTAACAGCTATCGTTGCCATTGGTGGCAATCATTACGTATTGCCTGCAAATTGTAATCCAACAATATTTCATCAAACTGTTTTTACTTTTGAGTGTGGCACTCAGCAGTTTGAGATATGCAGAGTGGTTGTGCTGGAACAAAACGCATGTAACAGCATGCTACAATTATAGTGCATAGCTTTCTGACTTAGAAAATATTAATATATACATACGCACATGCATCACTTATTTACAGTGACTTAGTGGCTAATAGATCATTTTCTATTATATGTTTCTCAACTTCACTTATTTTGGAATGATGTTACGTTTTAATTTAAAGAACCACATCTCTGGAAAATGTACTTAGACCACAACTTGAAGGCAATGCATTATAACAGAAGTTCATTTTTCATTTTTATAACAAAAGTTCATTTCTAAAAATAACATTAACCGGCTGCTCACATGAACTCACATAAACACACAAAACATTATCCATAAAATATGTATAGCCAAACGAAACAAGCAGAAATAAACAATGAACAACAAACCAACAAGGAATCCGTCATTATGCACGTATAAAAGCAAAAACAACCAAACAGTCAGTTTGCAGAAACATAACAAATCACATCAGGCATTGAGTAAATGCAACTGTATGGTAAAATAAATATTAAAAATAATAATAATAATAAAAAACTAAGCTCCAATACAGGCAGACAATCTAAATATAAGAAAGACCAGCTAATGCATGGGGAATATAAAAAAATAACTAATAAACTATTTAGAAATTCTAAGGCCTGTTTACAAAGCTGACCACAAAAACCTTAAGCTCTTCATAAAAAAATGAGTAAGCTACAAAACATAAACCCAAATCTCTCCTTCAGGTTTATCCTGCCAACCTAATAACCAAATAATATTCCCTTTTTTTCTCAGAAAGCTTTAATTATTAACAGAGCTTCAGTGCAATACAGACCTCGGTTTATATTTAGAGCATCTGAATAATACTCTCTCAGTCCACCAATCCTAAGCCAGAACAACCTAACATTGGCAGTGAAAGAGCATGAGATCCCCCAAAAAGCCAGAGGCCACATTATCAAGCACGGAAACTCCCAAGTCAAGTTGCAGTCTCTGCACGTACATTCTGTTGCTAGGTGATCACAACCAGGACTGGAAAAATAACCACAAGTGAAGCACAACAGTAACATTGAGATTCGTCAGCCAAGATGCAATAGCTGGTTAATTAACATGCTGGCAATCAGGCATGCTATGGTATGACAGATGCATGGAGAGATGGATAATCTTACATGAGCCATTTTCAGTCCTACAGCAGGACACAGGACAAACTACGCCTCTCCACAAAAACCACATTTCTATCATAATAACCTCATTTCTAAATTTGGCTTATTTAAAGCAGGACCATGGGGCTTCCATTCATCAACTTTGGATTACACTAAAGTGAATTAGTGCCATCTTTTAGTTTTAAAAACTGGAAAATCTCCAGTTGACCCCATCGCTTTTGATGCCCCATGTTTTTGACAGTACAATAGATGATGATTAAAAGTGTGCTCCCGGTTTGTCTTTCTAGTGTGCAGATCATGGCCATTGGTCGGCAGTCACGTGAAACTCCCAGGATGCACTTCATCTTTACTATTGTTTCACTTTCATTAGGACTATGGATTCATGGCAGAAGGGGGCCGGGGGGGGGGCTTTTAATGTAAATATCAGAATAAAGAACTACAGTTTTTAAAGGCAGACCAGCTAACTACAATTACAAATTCCTGCTGCAGGTATGAATGATGCGATAAAAACATGAGTAGCTGTGTGTCTACATTTTACACAGTACAGAGAGGAATTACAAAATATTTCCACGGGATGTTAGATTGCGAGCAATCTGAGGAAACAGAGCAGGAGTTATCCTTAGATCTAACACTTTTACTTTGAATACAAATGACATCATCTTCTGAACAAAATTATATCAAAACCACTTCTGAGTGGAAGTCTTCAACAAAACCAAACACCAGTGTTTACATTAGATGAGAAACCTACAGTGCGGCACCTAAACCACATGTGAAAAGCACCAGTTTTATCGTTTTTCAGGACGAAACTACGAGAACAGTAAAATAAGTGTTTTTGGAGCTTTTTCAAGTGAGGCTTCAACATAGAAGCTCAGCAGCCGATAACTATCTCGAGATGGTGATGAGCACTTGTCCATAAGAACAAATCTTGTGGGATATATCTTTTTGAACAGTTCAACTTACTTCCTTTGCTCAAGGTTACAGAAGTGGCCCAAGGACATGAAAGGGTAAGCTTTTGGAAGTAGCCAGTGCGGTACCTCAAGCGTAATCAAATATGAGGACAGTGACGGAAGCGGACATAATATGGGATCAGGCATGGAAGCTGAAATTGGGGGGAAGAGCAATATTCCTAATAAATTCCCAGCACATTCTAACGTGATTACAGTTAGGAAAGCCTTCCACCCAGCACTGTCAGCCACATAGTCTGAGATAAGCACACGGCTGCCTCTTATTTTACATCTAAAAGCATGTTCATTAAAACACTCTACTTTGAAGCAGCATAGATTACTAATTAAGAAGCATAACGGCTGAGTGTTACGTTAGTGGAATGGATCTGATTTTACTTCTTTACAGAATTACACCTATAAGGAATTCACTTAATTATCCAGATCAACCAATTCTTTGGTAATTGTTAAAGTATATAGTGTGCTGATTAGGCATGACAACATACCACAGCTTCCAAATAGCATTACAGAAGAATCCCACCACATGAATAAACATGATTTGTAATGGACCAAT
Source organism: Mormyrops attenuatus (assembly GCA_026777985.1). NCBI lineage: Eukaryota > Metazoa > Chordata > Actinopteri > Osteoglossiformes > Mormyridae > Mormyrops > Mormyrops attenuatus. The sequence goes on along the minus strand of JAODKC010000107.1, from coordinate 1,632,129 downwards.
CAAGGCTTTTTCTATTTTTGATTAACCACTTTATTAAAATAACACCCATTCATTTTTTTTTGCACTCACAACATGTACTAAAATCATTTTATTAGAATACAGCAATACACAAGCCAATTATGTTTTCTTTTTTTCCTCCATCTGACAAATTACAGTTGAACACAATGGATAATGGTCAGGGCTAAATCAGACTGACAAACCATTTCCACCAGGTCTGGCCTGTTCCTTATCTCTAGGCTTCCACCTTTTCACAGCCCCTCTTAGTTAATGACAACGCTTGTGATATTGACGGCATGCCTCTGTAAAGCAGACACTTCAATCAACAGAGCATGCTTCAGGAAACCCTTCCAGTGGAAGGGGGGGGTGCAGGCAGAGGAGGGGGGAGAGGTGAATTCAAGAAGAAAATAAATGAATTGATGAATGAATAATAGATCACCCAGCTAGCGTTCCCTTCGAGCAATACCACAGATGCAGTATTAATAACAAACTCTTACTGTTCATCTCTTTGTCATCACCGACACCCTTAGGGGGGACATGGCCGGCATAACAGACAGCAGATCTGTACATTCGATCCGGATTACGTATTTTCTTCAGTCCTTCAGGAAGCAAAAAAGAGAGTAGAACAAAAAGAACATCTAGGAGAAGCAGCACTTTTTCCAGCTCCACAATTCCCACATGCACAGAACAGGATTTTCTCTTAAAGTTCCCCTGCACGAGCATTAGCAGTGTACGCTCCTCCCTCCCATGTGCGTCGTCATGCACCCCAACGCGTTCCCATTGGCCGGCTCGGAGAACACCCTCCATGTATCTCCAGTACTGTCAATGGCTTATATGCATTCGGTCAGCAAGGATAACTACAGCTGTTTGAAAGCCATATGAAGGAAGACCCCCAAGGTCATACAAAGGGTGGTGTGTGCAGTGTGTAGGGGAGGGGGGCTATTCGCAACTTGCCGTTCATCAACCACGGTCTGCCTGTTAAATGCCTGAGTAATAAAGTATTAAGTATTAAACTCAGTATTAAAGTGTTGAGTGACTCAGCTTGCTTTTGTGAGTCCCAGTGGAGCCGAACGAAAGAAGCGCAGTGACTACAGCGAGTCTTGTTTAGCCAAGTATTGGAGACAGAGTAAGGTCACGAAGGGAATGGCTTATGAGCCAACATAAAACAGGACAAGAGGGAAACAGCGAGAGGGATGACAGGCTGTTCCCACACACCTTATGGGAGCTGGGCCAAAAGGGTCAACGATCAGTTTCATCAAAGTGCTGCTGTAGTTTGATTTGGGACAATGCATCATTCATCACCGGTAAGCTGGATTAATCAATCGGATCAATACTAAACACCTTCTGAGGCAAGTTAATCTTGTTAAAGGCAGGCTCAAGTACTTATCTATTTATATGGCCCAAACAGGGATTGTGATTCCATAAATCTTGCGCATTGAATTAATGTAAAGAACAATACGGATCTACCTTCATCTTCTTGCAAAACATGATAGGTGACACATGCATGCTTTTAACCTAACCCATCACCTAACAAAAATCCCACTGTGCAGGTCAAGAGTACCAGACTCTAATTCTTCAGGTAGGATTAACAGGTGCTGGCGACAGCCTGCAGCTGGGAAACTGTTTGTTCTAATGTGCAACGTTAGCTGCTAGATACAGAAACCCCAATGCACCTCACCAAAACCTTCTCTAAGGTTCTCGAAGTGCTTCAAGGACACAGGGGTCATGGATGAGGAATGGTGGTTTTCATAATCCATAATCCATAATCTTGTACAAATAAGTAAATGCATACAGCAGCTGACTGTCCAGGGGCTGTTTACCCACAGATAGGTCATTCCACTCTCGAAAGTGGAAGATCGCCATAATGGATATTTTGTGGATGCTAAACTTTGGGGGTAGCTCCTGCACATGGGACAGGGTAAAAGGCCATTTCTTAGCTGGTGATGAGCAGTGGGGAAGTCACTTTTCTAGTATAATGTATCACCTGCCCCTCCACTACTGATAGAGCTCTAAGGCCAGAAATAACTCCACGCTCCTTGCAATGAGAGGCTCAATTCGCTGCTGAACACTACAGTAGACCATCTCTCATACAGGTGCAGGTCTTTGAGAATCAAGTGATCAAGTGTCCCACGGGAAGAGAAGGGGGGGACCAAGTGACCAAACTGTCCGTATGCATGACATTAAAACTGTTATTTAAATAAAGGGATATGTCTCTTTTAAATTCCAGATGTAGACATGTTTGTCAGTAGCATATGCTAAGTTAATGCTCACTTTTAAAGCTCAACACCGCCCTCCTGTGGAACTTTGGTAATAGAACATTTCTAATGATGTTATACTGGCTTCCAGTTGTTTCGTTAATTTTTTATCGCTACGTTTTTGCATACACGTTTTTACATGCAATAAGCGTTGCATTAAAGTATACGCAATGCCTAATGATAAATAGAACTAGACTGTGATTCAGGTATGTTTATTTTAAATTCACTTTCCGAATAAATCAAATATTAATGCACGAGGGGAATCAAGTCAGCTTAATGATCACAGAATGGGCCATTTTAAATTTGGTTTTTTTCCGCTGCTCCATACTTCGGTATCTGTTCCCAAAATACATCTACCAACCCCCGATACATTTTTAATTTTATTGTTTTATCATGCCTTGACCACGACCGTGGATTCTGGTTAATTACAACGAATGACTTTGCCGATGATTTTTACAAGTTAATGTCCTACTTTCGCCACCTGGTGGTCGTCCACATATCCGATGGAGGAACATATTTAGAATTTAGAATTCCTAGGCGAAAATTGAACATGATTGCCTGTATCAGTCGACGTGTTTAGTAATCGGACTTTGCATTAATCTTCACCAGAATCTTAAAGCGCCCGGAAAAAAGACGAGACAAGTCCGAAACAGACGACGGTGCATACCCGTAAACCACATTCAATCACATACAAACACAGTGACCCGAATGGTACACTAACCTTGTGGCGTCCATTACACTTTAGTTTACTATTAACATCTCAAAGTGGGAACGCGTTGGGCTTTTAAAATGCGCGTTTATTTCACCCTTCGCGGTGAAACTAGCGACGGAAGGCAGGACGCCTCAAAATATTATAAAGCGCTTTATTTACATAAGTGGTCATTTCACGTCGATCTCGCCCGCTAACGTCTTATTTTAACAGCGTTTCGCAATCGCTACCATTTTCTACATATGCCGTGCAAACGTTGAACAAGGCGAGTGAAATTAACCCCAGTTCAGTTTCATCGACTGCTCAAGGGGTCACATTGTCAGCTCGCCTATTTCCAAGCGTCCCCCGGCTTTGAAACCTCCCGTCTGTCACGCGTGTTTCTCCGCGCCGTAATTACCCTTCGATTCGCGTCGTTTTCCAAACACCCACAATATCGCCAAGAAATATCGCGGAAACAAAAACACCGGGGACGACGCGTGTCCGTGCAGCCGCGGTGGTTGAGTACTCGCCGACTCCGAGAGCGGTATAAATGTCACGCTTGGTTTTATTGTGATTTCACCGCTTACAAGGCACTCCATTGTCCGGTTGTAAAAGGACAACACGAGTCACAGGCGTGGAGGGAGGGGAGAAAATCACGTTTGCAGAGCCGACACTTTAAATCACTCCTCCGGATACTCTCCAGCGCCTTGTGCCGCTCCGCCGAGCACAAACCCCAGCGTGTGGATGGACATCAAGGTTACTGTACTTTCCCTTCAAACGCTTTCAATTTCTATTATAGCTACGGCTACTGCAGTTGAGAATGGGGGGGGGACGAAGAGGTCGATTTCTACTTTTTAAATGACGGTGTGACAGCGGTGCGCCCGCGTCGTAGCTGAAGTTTAATGCATTAAACAGCATGTCGCTACCCAGCGATACCGAAGTGGGCATCTAGGCTACGAAAATATGGCTAGCTGGCTACATGCGGGAGAAGTTGGTGGTCGGCGGAGCCATGCTTACGCCAAGTCAGCTTGCCTGTCAGCGGGTTAGTTAGCGCTCTACGACGAATATCAAACGTTAAAAATGGAAGGATTTGTTATTGGGATCCGGTTGGTAATTCGGTCCCTATGTTTTTAACATGGACACAGCTAGCATCCTAGCGTGCTAGCCCACAACGTTATCTCGCTTGTTAACCGTTTCAGGATTGATATAGGAGCTGTATGACTTTCAAAGGCACCTCGACTTCGCCCGCCCACCCTTCCCCATTTTTTTTTTTTAATTAAGACCTTTACATTATATATAGGTAAAAAATTTTAAATGGCGTAAATGAAATCCGTTATTTCTCTCTTACCTTCCGGCTTGTTTTCGGCAGCCATTTCCCCTCCGCGCGCCACATCCTCCTCCTCTTCGCGACCGGGGGACCACGCGCGTGCACGGCGAGGACAGCCGAGGAGGGGGTGGGAACAGCAGAAAAGTCCGGCGGATGACCGGCGCGCATTGGTCAAGACGGAATGACTGGCAATCGAGCTGTCAAATGACGTTTCCGTACATGAAAAAACATCCCGCCTCCAAAGCCTCCCTCACTCACAATTGGCCGAAGTTTATATTTAGAGACAGCTAAGCGTGATATAAACCAATAAGCGTTGTAGAATACGTGTCTTGCCCACTCGAAATCAGAGATGCTTAGTGGCTATGATTTTGGGGGAGAGTAATTGAAATGGTGGCTCTTTCATGTGGTCTCTGCTATTAATATTTGCCATTACATAACGTGTAAAAGCCAGTGGCAACGCAAATAATAGCATGACAAGTGAAAGTAGGTGCTACGATTACCCCATGATAAATGTTACTGTCGATTTTAGAAAAGCGCCATTGCTATACGTGAGCAACCACATTGATCTACAACGCATGTTTCTGTGAGATACCAGTATTCTTCATTCGTACTGTTGCTGTAGCTGTTTTGTCGTTGAAAGTCAGTTGGGATGCCCTTGCATGCATTTGTCTTAGTGAAATCCTGGCTTCTCAATTCTGTTACCTAAACAAATCAGACTGCGTTGATGCAGCCCGGTAGGGGCAATGTTCTCGCTTGGGCAAGGTACATAACACGGATGCTATGATGCTGAAAGTGACGTATACCAGATAAAAAAGGAGGAATAAAAAAGACAAACTGTCATTATTAAACGATCTTATGCCTCGTGTATTAGACATATATGCAACGCTACCCAGATGTGAAAGAAACGTTTGTAATTTGCAGTATTCCCATGCAAGTTTACTGGTTTATAACAGGATGCGTTTTCAACTCTTCTGCCGATACTTCTGAGGCGAAGGTTGTGCTGCGTCACCTAATGGGTGTTACACAATTGTGGCGAATGAGTTGACCCACCAACAACATTTCAAAGTGCGCAGTATAAACATGATTTTTTCACTGTTATTGGTATTCGGTTAGTTTTGATGTTAAAGACCACGCCATGTTAAATTCAACAAAATAAATCCCGCTTCAGCTTTACATTTAAAATTATTCTATACTGGCTGAAACATCCAAAGAATTTTCGTTTTTGTGCCAATATAAAATATTGACAAAACGGGATTACACTACGTGCGTAAAAGAGCATACGATTGTTATATAAATGACATGTGTAAACTGATTTTTAAGACTTTTTGGAAGTTTTACAAACAGGAGCACAAGCTGTTCTAAATGCTCGTGCACGAGGTCACGCTGTTCTTTTACGAGCGCTGTCACGCGCCAGTGGTGCTGAAAAGACAGCTCCATGCACAGACATACGGCGCTTTCTGCAACTGAGCCCCTGCCCAGTTTACATACCCGACTACTACGACCAGATCCTAAGTACGTGGAACAATGGAAAATTATATGTACTGATAGTCCATGTATTGTTTACTTGACATGATAGTAATGTTTGCGAATAGTTCAAATAAACAGCATAACCTTCGCAAAGAGTCATGGCATTCATAGCTACATTTCAACAAAAGTAAAAGTACTGGTACGTTAAACAGTGTTTTATTATCGTTTTCAACATAACATTAGATTATGTCTACATTTCGGATATTTCAATTCCATGAAAATGGATGACGACAACTTGCATGGCAGCGTCAGCTAAAATCCAACACTTGATCATGGTTCCCACAGTCAGTACAACGGCGCATAGTAACATTGAATATGCATGGACACAGTAACATGACAAGAGTTTCTCAATTCAGTTTAAGACCCAGAAACGATTGTCTAAAGGTGTTTATGATAACAAAATGATATTTAACCCAATGCTACGTTAATAACTGAAGTTTCAAGTTTTGTCTCACACGCAAACATACACTTTACGTGTGTAGTGAAATTCAGTTGTAAAGCGAATAGGCCCATACTTTTTAAAGTTAAACCAGAGCAAAAGTGCGGAGCTACTTCCCGTTATATTATATTATCCCAAAACCTTTACAAAATGTATATTTCAACAGGACCAAGTAAAGAAAGCACTTAGGAAATAAACGTGCTGCATTTCTGTAAGACACGTGGCCAGTTACACCATATGTATACAGCTAATATTTAAGAATTTCACTTAATGCTGTCTAACGTTGTCATGCGTACCTACAGTCTACCCCAGTTAATCGCCAATTTTAAATCTCAAACTTAAAAAAGCAAATATTAAGTCGATCTAATCGTCATTTTCCCTGTTATTTACATCTGGTTCACATTATCGTGACATTTCATTTATATTTTTAAAAATCAGACTAAATAATTGTATTCAACATACCAAAGACGGCTTGTATAAAATGAAAAGATGCAAGCGCTCCTTTTAAAAAGCGTCCCTGCGCATTTACATCTGTCGGGAAAGAAAATTAATTTCAGTGTGAACAGCTCAATGTCCTTGCGAGGTCTCAAAATGCATTAGAACTTTTAGAGTTTATAGCCACAAGATATTGATACTCCCTGCACTGTTAAACTGAGAGCAGTTGAATGTTTTCCGTTTCTTAAATTCAGACCTATATACATAGCAAGGTCAACCAAATTAACTTTTGATGTACCGTAAAATAAAAATTACCAACCAATTTACCACCAATTTACCTCCTAGGTGTAGCTCAAGGTTACTTTGATCTGCACAGAAGAACAACTTCTGAAATGGCCGTTTTCGTCACTATGGAGAGAGACTTCCGAGCTGGACAAGTCAGCTTCGAGAAAACACCGCGAAAGGCTATGACGAAACTGGATAATATAGGCTCTACGTAAAATTTTAAATAAAAGTTTACATACTTTCAAACTGCATTCGCAAGTGCAATGAATTATTATTATGTCCTAGTAGTTAAAACAAGAGTTGCAAGCTGAAAAGGCATATGGTACCATTCACCACATCATTAGGAAAATAATATTGACGGGGCACATTTTAAAGCACCACACTACACATTTAGATATTCATCCAGTAAAATCAATGGGGATTTACTTGTAAAGTCAGTTCTGATTGAAAATAGTTTCACGATATGGTACTGTACATGTTAAACTGGTATTAGACTTGACATTAACAAGGCGGCTGTACGGAGAACTTTCTGTATTTTAAGGACGTTTTATAAAGTATGGAAAACGTATCCACAAATTCCGCAGAAGTTTAACAGTTATCAGTACGGGTTTATGTTGCTGTCATAATATCCATTTCCAGTAACCGGTAAATCGACTATCGCACACTCACAAACTAAGGGTAATTTGAAGTATGCGTCTTCACACTGGGACCAAACTGGAATAGACGCAGAACGGAAGCCTGTGGGTCTGAGGCTGCATCGTTATATTTAATAGGCCTACTTAATAAATGCCATATGTTAAAGTACTGTTTCTCAACTCTTATTATGTGAAGCTATATCTGGTGGAAGAGTGGAATCCAAAATCATCACTGCGCATAGGCCTTACTAGGCTAATTGCAATAAATATTTCATACAATTTCTGTGAGAAACGTGCTTGGCTGTGTCAGAAACAATACAGCATTTCATGTTTTCAAAAACTTTCGTGCGGTCTCTCAGTGTCACGTGGATTCTCACTAAATAGGCCCAAGTCATTCTTACGAAGTTATTCTCTGATAGGTTAGCCGTCTGGGCATTTGAGAAATTAATTTCAACAAAGCATAAAACTGAAAACTAAGGCAAGGTAGTGAGATTTTCCATAAAACCTCACACTTTCAATCACAAAGAATCCATCCGAATACGCGGATCCCTGAGTGTGGATACGTCCCTCCTCACGTAGTAAATTGATCAATTCATTCATCTGGGTACATAAAAGCTTGTATGCGATTTACAGTCTGCATTGTAATCAGATATAATAACCCACTAACAAGGATATCTACTTCCGAAGCATCACAAAACTAGACAATGGATATAAGATTAATAAATCGTAAACCTAAAGTAAGTCATTAGTTTATTATTACTGCGAAGATTACAAAGCTATATATATATTTATATATATATACATAAATATTATAAATTTGTTTGACATAAGGTTAAATAGAATATTTTCTTATTAATTTCAAATAATGAAAAGCTGTCACACATAATATAAAATGCTTATTAATACTTAAAATGTCAAAAAGAGGATATCCATAACAGCTTACTACGAGAATATTGAAATGAATAAATTCATTTTTGCAGCCATGGAAATAAAAGCGAATCCTGTCGAAATTACACTTAGTATGCACCTAATATTGGGCAAGGAAAAGAACGAATGCGGCGTCAGTGACTGCAAACCAAGACTGATGTTTCATGTGAATTTAAATAAATAAAAAAAATCAAACGTGAATGTGTTTGATGTGGATATTAACAACATACTGCATATTCAGTTTTACCAGAGTGTAAATAAACTGTAAAATCGTCGACAGGCAGTAGGTAGTTGACTGTTTGTAGGTGGTATGTGGTCGTGGATTTGAGGCACAAACAAACTAAATACTTTCCAATAAAAGCAATTGAAATGTCTCGTGAGAATCTCCAACCGCCTCTACAGTATACATTCATGCTCGTCACAAAACTAGAACGAAAAGAGACATCCTACCCAGCAGGTGGCGCTAGCAGTTACAAAAGGCGCCAGTCGTTACAACGCTGCACAGAAACCTGTGAGGCGGGACTAAAGGTTGCAAACATGGCGGCTGCCTTGGAAGAAGATGAAGTGGATAACGACGATTACTACTCTTTACTCAATGTTAGGCGTGAGGTTAGTGACCCGAAACCACGTGACATCGGTAGATATAGAATTAGTGCGGTGCGATTTCTTTGTTCATATCAGAAAATATTTCTTTAGAAAATGCCTCCGCCGAATGAACGGGTGACCCTTGCTTAACATTGGTGAAGGGTTTTTTTTGAGTCTCCTACTAAGAGATAACTTTGACACACCCCGCTGTATTTTTACGCAACTGTCATATCTGCTTTTAGCGAGGGGTGCATGTAAATAGTTCCACATGGTAACATAAGAGATTTGTTTCTTTAGTCATGGCTATCCCTACTGATGCTCAGTTCCCACCGGCGCAATGTGACGGCTGCTCGCTGTCTGCTGACATCCGCATTATCATAAACATACACCACAGTGGACAAAAGTCAAGCTAGCTAGCTGTCAAGAGCTTTTGATTTTGGGCTATGGGAGGACAGACTTACATTATGTCAACTCCGTTCATTGATTCTCAGTTTGTTCGCTAGTTGCCTAAAACGACCCGCTGATTGAGACCCCATGCGGAATCTAATAATCTATAAGCAACCTGGGAAGAAATCTTCTAGTAACATTGGCGGTATTTTCCTAACAAACGATATTTAATTTTCAGGAGAAACTTGTTTGAAAAGTTCTTAGCCAAATTTATAAGAAATGTCTTTTATTTAACTGAGTTTTATTTCACATCTGCCAATACTATTGGTGTTACAGTGATTCAGTCGTCTTGAAGCATTTTGATCACACTTTAGAATTTGAAAATGTCAATTTTGATTTCTCTTTACACTTTTGCTTACACACCTCCGCTCTTGTCTTCATGATTGTGAGCTCAGGCGACGCAGGAGGAGCTGAAGGCTTCCTATCGACGGCTTTGCATGCTGTACCACCCTGATAAGCACAGGGACCCAGAGCTGAAGCGGCAGGCAGAGCAGCTTTTTAACCTTGTGCACCAGGCCTATGAAGGTGGGATGTGCCCTTAATCCTGTAACCGTCTGACAGTACGAGTCTTTTGGATGTTCATTCTGTGTGGTGTTACAGACTGACCTTGTAGGTAAATAAAAGTATTTCCTGTAAGTGAGCAGACCCTGACTGGTTTGTTCCGTACTGGCGTCGAGGGTGCCAGAGAACACAAGAAAGATGTCATGTTTTTAAAAAAAGAAACTCAGTCGTGATGGTATTTACCCCGTCTGTTACAGTAATTAGTGCGTGTTTCATGTGAATAGACCATGTGTTGCTTTGAACTTGTACTTCATTCTTGCGCTGCCGTCCTCCTGTTTTCTCTTTAAGTGTATATGAGAGTTACAGCACAGGCTGCCTTCAAAGACAGTGACTTCCCACTTCAGCATATGTTCTAAACTTGCTCTTCTTGGCTCCCTGTCACTGCAGTTCTGAGCGACCCTCAGTCTAGGGCCATTTACGACATCTATGGCAAGAGGGGACTGGAAGTTGAAGGATGGGAAGTGAGTTTAATGTCTGCGAGATTCTTTGACATCATAGCTTCATGTTAAGCAAACATCAACCTGCTGTATTCCTCACGTTAAACGAACAATAAAACGCCATATACTCACCTGACACAGATGTTGGATTTTGAAATAGATTGTGGGCCTGTTTAATTTATCATTGACCTGCATATTAACGTGGTTACGTGTCTAATCCCTTTTCTGATAGTTCATTGGTCATTTCTGTGTCTCCCAAATCATTCAGTAAATGTCAGATGGTGACAGCTTTAGAAAATGTGTGGCAAGGCTTAGAGAGACACAAACAGGTATGTCCTGTCGACCAGGAGTTTCTGGAATTGTCCATGGTTAAGGCCTCCTGGGTTTCCAGGTGGTGGAGAGACGGAGGACCCCCGCTGAGATCCGGGAGGAGTACGAGCGCCTGCAGAGGGAGAGGGATGAGAGGAGGCTGCAGCAGAGGACCAACCCCAAGGTTAGGGTTCGGGAGTCTGTGTTGCCATGGTGACGCCAACAGTTAAAGCCAATTCATAATTCAGTTTTCGCTTTCGGCAGCTTGTGTTCATACTGCATTTGACTGCAGATGTGAATGGTTGGAGTCAGTGTATGCATACAGCGGTGATATTCCATCAGACCCAGAGAGGGCAGATGTATTGTAACAAACACAAATACAAGCAGTGTCTTGAAATGGGTAAACTTTTATGAACAGTAATAAAGCTATTAGTCTAGGCTTGGGCGGTACCGCGGTAATATGGCATACCGCACGCGGTGTTTTGAAATCCTTACGACAAAGTCGAAGACAGGACCCTCTCCCCCAGGGCTGGCGAATTTTATCGCCAAGATTTCAAAATGCTGGAATAGTGCTGCTTTTTAAAGCAGCGTGCACCTCGGAACTCAGAACACTTTATTGCCAGTAAGTGAACATAACAGAACTGGTTGTGGTTCAGCGCAAACAGTAACAGAGATGCGTACCGTGCATACAGACGGTACAGTGCATACACCAGTCCTTGCAGTGCAACAGCTGCATATTGCACTTGATAGTGTTATATTTGTGAAATGTGCAAGTGTGCAGCATAATGAACCTCAGTATGATGTCCGGGCAGTATGGTAAAATTAGATATTTGTGTACCTCCGACCCTCCTCATACAGATGCTCGCCATAACTACTACAACGACAACTGTTCTTCCTGTGCTCTTTCATTGTTGACCACTGATCTGTGAAAGTCCGTGCTGCCACCTACTGGAAATACCTAATCAAATATCTTGTACGTGCATGATCAATGCGCATGATTTCCACTAGACATAAAAATCTGGGCTACACATGCTCTGACCACAGTTGTCCACAGCCAACCCCTGATAATGAAATTAATGTCACGTCCCCTCCTCCGCCCCCAAAAGCGCAAAAGTGGAGTATGAATTGGCCTTTACTGTGGGCCTCGTATCTCACTCAGGGGGTGATTAGTGTAGGTGTGGATGCCACAGATCTCTTCGACCGCTATGAAGAAGACTACGAAGACATGCCTGGAGGAGGATTCCCACGCATTGAGATCAATAGGATGCACATATCGCAGTCTATAGAGGTAGGGGCCGCCCTGTTGTGCATTATGACGAGTGCATTGTGATGTCAGGCTTGCGGCCTCACATTCCGAATGTGTGCTGTCCCTCTTGAGAAATATTTAGGATGGATGTTACTAGTTACTTGGTTTTACACAAAACATCCTGTAAAGTCTCTTTGCCTAAGCAGTAGACGACCCACCATACGATATGAATTTGACTATTGTGGAGGTATTGGATGTGATGATGAGGATATCCGAAGCTGCAGTTTATTTCCACACAGACGCACGTGTGTCACTAATTAGTGTGCCACTTATGTTACAGTGTTACAATTTGTTTACAACAAAGTGAATACTACTGACTATTTTAGATAGCAGTATTATATTAAACATTACATTCACTGTCTCGTGGGCACACAAGACCTTAGAGAGCCCCTGAATGTGTCAATCCATTCAGAATAAAGGTGCTGTACAGGTGGCAACCACTAACTCCTACTGGATAATGAATGTGATAGATGGCTATAGGCCATTACTAATTGGCTGTTAGGTCATCTTGTGATTTGTAATTTGAAAAAATGTAAACAGTCGGGGATGGTTCCCGCATGATGTGTATGGTCTGAAGGGGGCGCCCTAACCTTTGTAGTACGGACAGTAAGCAGCAGTATACAGTGCGGTCCTGACTGCTCGTTCCTTTGTCTCATTTCAGGCTCCTCTGACCTCTAGCAACACGGCCATCCTGTCCGGCTCCCTCTCCACGCAGAACGGCAATGGAGGGGGGAATATCAGCTTGGTTCTGCGGCGGGTTACCTCTGCCAGGGGCTGGGGAGAGGTCAGACGCCTTAAACTGCCATGCATATGGGGCTGGCCGGGCGGGGGGCGGGACAGTGTATCGCCATGCAGGGCCACATGGGTGGGTGGTGCCTCTGTCTTCCTGGTTACATGTACAGTGTCTGTTATTTTGAAAGAAAGAGCACAGGTTGATCAAGGTTGATCAGACATCCATACTGCCACTGCAGGAAGAGAACATACAATAATCATCATCGAAAAATAAGTTGAAGACTATAAAATTGAGGTGGTGACTAGCAGCCTCACACATTGTCAATTTTATTCTCTTCTATTTTTTTGTTTATGTCACAAATCCAGTGACTAAATGGCTAAATCTTTGACAGTTTTCCAGTTCAAGTGACAATGACAATAAAGATTTATCTTATCCTATCCTATCTTATCCTATCTTATCTTATCTTATCTTATCTGGTCTCTGCAGGTGGAGTTTGGTGCGGGGGACACACACGGGCCCCTCTTTGGACTAAAGATTTTCCGTAATCTGACACAACGCTGGTGAGTGCTTCCCGGTGCATTATTTAACAGTGGGCGGTTCATGTGGTTCTGCTTCACTGCAAGCATTTACATCCCCCCCCCCCCACCCCGATAGTGTGGGGTGGACATCCCTGGTGGGGCAAGGTCAGTTTAGCTATTCCTTGTTTCCCTTTAGTTTACACTCGGCCCAGTAAACGTACCTGGACCCCAGCACACATGTGGCCCCCCTCCTTGGTGGTAAACACAGAGCTCTGCCCCCAGCCATCTAGGGGCGTTGGTGTTGCTGAAATGTCACTTGCTTTCCTCTCCCCCCACTTCTGCTACACCAGTCCCTACTCCCATCCTCAATGAAACGCCCCCTGTTCCTTCCTCCTATCCATGAGTCACGTGACTGTCCTCACACTGCCCCCATCGAGTCTAATGCTGCATTACATTTGAACTGAGGAGTCGGAATTTCCCAGTGGGGAATTTCGACTGGAACGCCCCTTGCAGTCAGAATTCCGACTTAGGAAGTTGGAGGAACCTCTGCAACCCTGACCACGGAATTTAAGATTGCTGCACCCTTCATAAGCAGAAGTGAAAGCTGTAGTTATATACTGTTTATTAGCACTTATGAATTATTTGTGTCTCATTAAATCTGTCATACACACAGTACTATCCAGCTGCTATCTGTGGACTTGTGGCTATGGGGTTTGTATGCACAAAATACTGTGTAATGGACCTGTTTTGAAAAGCAGAATTTCTTGCTGAGCTGGATACCTTGCCGGATTTAAGGTAGTCTGGGCTAATGCAATTGAACGAAGATAAAGGCCAATTAAACTGGGGTACCTTAAATCTGACAAGCCACCCAGCTCAGCAAGAAATCCCGCTTTTTGAAACAGAAAATGACTTTCTGACTTGTTGTACTGGAACGCGGGCAACTTGGGGAGGGCCATCATTCCCAGCTCCGAAATCCGACCTGCGAGGTAAAGGGAATGCAGCATAACACCCCACAGCCCTGGGATAAATGCAATCCCAATCAATGTGCTTTGAGAGAGGGCTGCCCCAAAGGCTCAGTCAAGCTGAAGTCAGCAGGAGATCAAATTTTTATGACTCACATGTTAAACATTGAGAATATGGGCTGCACCCCCCCCCCCCATTTGCAGTATTATCAATGTTTCATGATGTTTTTGTCTTCTTTTGAGTGTATCTTTTGCACTGAGATTCATGTCTGGCCCAGCAGCCAACCTGCATCCTATTTTTAGTGAAAAGGTTAACCAGACCACTGTCCCAGAAGTGCAGTGCAAACAGGCGTTCTGCTTCCAGTCTCCCCGTACCATACACGTAATCTTCATGGGGGCAGCAGATGTACCCCATTAGGGATAGCAGCGGGGGTCCAGCCCCGGCATCTTTGCTTTCGTATGGCACTTTCCACTGGCATACAGTAATCAACCCGTACCCGAGCCATACTGCAGAGAGAGACTAGTTACACCGCGGTTGCTGCTCACTTCAGTTTTCCACTGGCATACAGTAATCACCCCATACCCGAGCCGCACTGCAGAGAGAGACTAGTTACAGCGCGGTTACTGCTCACTTCAGTTTTCCACTGCAGAAGGAATGGCTTGGTAAAGCATTGGCAGGAGAGTGAGATAAAACCAAAGAGACACTTATTTTCTTAAGGCGTACATAATGATTTACTGTGTGCTAATTTCTGGTAGCATGTCTGTGAGAATCACTGTTTGATGTTAGCATCAAACACTAGCAGAATTAGCATTTGCTTGCGTAAATTTGCATTACAAGTCCATTCTGTTCAGCTGTTCTGTAGTACTTTTTTACGCAGGTGGTTTGAAATTTTCAAGTTCCGAGTTATATGGAATGCATCGATACATTGTGATGTGCGATACTACGAATAATGAATAATATATAGAATATAGCCTTTATTCCTTCAGATAATCTACGCTTATCAACATAACACCGGTATCTGGTAATCATCCCAGGCAATCGTATTTGTGGGCAGTGGTGGCTTAATGGTTAGGGAAGCGCACTTGTAATGGAGAGATTGCTGGTTCGAAACCCTGACCAACAAGGTACCACCCCCAAGCACTGTTCCCCGGACGCTGAATTAGCTGCCCTCTGCTATGTCACGATGTCAAATAAGGGTTAAATACAGAGGACACAATTAGTTGTTGTGCAATGTGTGCAGTGGTGTGTCAACAACTAATTCTAATTCCATCTAATTCACCCAATCAGATGGTGGTGACGCAGCCAGCTCGGTTTGCCAGTGCATTTGGTCCTGCTTGTACGCAGGGCCATTTCTGCGTGGGTCAGTGTGTGGTGCGGCTCGGTTCTTGGTGACATGGAAAAGCACCATTAGTGTAGAACTTGGGGCCTAGAACCTTGCTGTCACTGTTGTTTCAGAAGGAGCCGATGTTCCTTATCAGACAGCTGGCTACCATCCAGCAGGAGTGTGCAGTGCCATGGCGTTCCCACAGCATAGCTCGGGTACTGGGAGTCTCAGAACAGCAGGCTGGGTCTTCCGCTGAGAAATACAGAGATACAGTAAATAACCAACATCAGTGCCGATGGATGGAGATGCCGTTTTTGTAATATGATGATGCGAGAGACAGAGGGTGGAGTGGGAGTCAACATAATGTGGGGGGTTGTGGGTAACAAGAAAATAAACTATATCTTACATACTGCACTATAAACTACATTGATCCCAGAGGGAACTCACTGGAGGACAATATTTCCCAACCCGGTCCTCAGGGACCCATAGACGGTCCATGTTTTTGCTCCCCAATAGGGAACCGGAAAGGAGCAAAAACGTGGACTGGCTGCAGGAAACACTGGTATATTATCGGATTGGGAAACACTGGTATATTATCTTTCGTTGTAGATCTCCAGTACTTTCCTGCTTCACTTTATGCTTTGTGTGCCCCCCCCCCCCCCCCCACACCTCGACAGCTTCATGACGGCACAGTGCGGGATGCAGTTCTCGTCCCGTGGCGTGCGGCCGGCCATGAACACTGTGCTGGCCCGGCACCTGGACAAGAACACCATGGGTTACCTGCAGTGGAGATGGGGCACCCAGTCTTCCATGAACACCAGCATCGTGAGGGACACGAAGACCAGCCACTTCACATTCGCCCTGCAGGTTAGCGCCTGGGGGGATAGACACTCCACCCCATACCCAATAAACTGTACCCGACCTGCAACGAACCGGCAGGGGTTTAATCGCAGCTTGAGGCCTGCTTGAAGTGTTCACAGTCCATTAAGCTGTGGTGATTCTTCAGAACTGAGACTCGGTTTAACAAGCCCTGCTTGTTCTTGTTAAAACACCACAGAAATTAAGTTAATGAGGCATACCCGGAGGAGTCTGCAATGCCTGTCAAAACACCGCTTCTCAGATACCTGCTATCCAGCACCACTGACGTTAACAGGTTTTATAGTGCCGCAGCTACGTCACTGGTAACATCATGTGTAGGTGAATCCAAGGAGACCTTATTGACTGGGGAAAACTTGTGAGTGTGACTGGTCATTTCTGACCGTCTGGCTCCATTCACTCTGCTCTGAATTCTGTTCACAGCTGGGCATTCCTCATTCCTTCGTGATGATGAGCTACCAGTACAAATTCCAGGATGAAGACCAGACCAAGATCAAGGGCTCCATAAAGTAGGTATCTCATATCTCTTTGCACTCATGCCACCCTGTTGATTATATTCAGATGCATTTGACTGAAATGCAGGGTTGCTGCAAAGTTGTGCTCCTGTCCTTCTTCTGCAGGTCAGGGTTTTTCGGCACAGTGGTAGAGTATGGGGCGGAGCGGAAGATCAGTCGGCACAGTGTGCTGGGGGCTACAGTCAGTGTCGGTGTGCCCCAAGGGGTCTCCCTCAAAATCAAGTATGTTAGCATTAGCATGCACACAGTTCTTAGTAGGGCAACTGATATTGTATCATAGTTATTTATGTTGCTCTATATGTTTTTAATATATTCTATCCAGACTGAACAGGGCAAGCCAGACGTACTTTTTCCCGATTCACCTGACAGACCAGATCCTACCCAGTGCGATCTTCTACGCTACAGCCGGACCTCTGGTGTTCTACTTGGCCATCCAGAGGCTTGTCATCAAGCCCTATTTGCAAGCCCAGAAAGAACAGTAAGATCATCCTCTAGACCAGTACTTCATGCCACATTAATTCACCCTGTCCTGCATGGCTCTCAATAAAATATATTGATATAAGGAAAAAGAGGTTTCACCACCCCCACTGGCTGTGATTGGCTGTTGACATCAGTCAGTGAAAACCGATAGAAATCAGCCAGGGGGAACAGGGCTTTGTTGTCTATGGATAATCCTCTCCACATTTTGAAGTTTTTGAAGGTTCTGAAGTCTCGGCTATCGCAGTAGTGCAGCTAGGGAATGACCTAGCCACTGGTGATAATCAAGGTCAAGGTTCTGCTTAACAACTTGACCCCTGACAGCCAGTTCCTCTTCCTTCCACGCAGAGACCTGGAGAAGCAGCAGGATACGTTGGCCTCTGGCATTGCCCGGAAAAAGCAGGAAGCAGAGGCTGCCGTACGTAACTGGAGATGACCAGCACTTTTGAAATGACCACTTCAGACTGGCTGAGAAAATTGCTCAAACCCAGCAATCTTAATGATGTAACTATGTGAAAAAGTTCACGTGTCAGATATAATACTGACCTTCCGACACAGCGGCCCTTGTTCGACTGGGGGTTCCCTGCAGGATTCCCCACCCATGTTTTCCAGCAGCAGCATAGTGGTGGAGACCCAGTGGGTTAGGAGATGTGTTTTTGGGGGAACAGAAAAAATTAGAAGGCAGACTTTGTCCCTCGTTTTGCAGGTTTTACTAATGCAGGAATCGGTACGCCGGATCATCGAGGCTGAGGAGTCCAGGATGGGTGAGTACGCATTAGCAAGTTGTCTGTCTAAAGCAGTGTTTCTCAGTCTGGTCCTTGGGGACCTACAGACGGTCCACGTGTTTGCCATGTATTGGGGAGCAAAAGTGTGGACTGTCTGGCAGGGACCATCTGTATGTCCCAAAGACTGGGTTGGGAAACTCTGGTCTAAAGGTCTGGTCGATGGTGAGATAGATGATGCTAGAAGTGGTCATTTGTCCTCTCTCTCTCATAAGGCCTTATCATCCTTAATGCCTGGTATGGAAAGTTTGTGACTGACAACAGTAGAAAGCATGAGAGAGCAAAGGTCATCGATGTGACCGTCCCCCTGCAATGTCTGGTGAAGGACTCCAAGCTCATTCTCACTGAGGCCACAAAGGTGGGCATATCGTGGATGGTCTAAATAATGCCACTCATTACATCATCAAGTTGGTCATCAGGATCATTGAGATCTATGTTGGTTTGAATAATCTCAGTGTAATGTGGTAGTGATGGGAGATGAATAGACATTGACTTGCCTCTTTTTTTTGGTCGGTGAAACACTGTACACCCCCACCCCCCCCGTGTTGACTGACATGTGATGACTCCTCAGTCGGGCCTGCCTGGCTTCTACGACCCCTGTGTTGGGGAGGAGAAGAGCCTGAAGGTGTTGTACCAGTTCCGGGGAGTGATGCATCAAGTCCTGTCCGGCGACACGGAGGCACTCAGGATACCAAAACAATGTGAGCACCTTCCTTGTACTGTCTAAAATCTCTTCTGCTCAGTTTTACAATTAACTGAATTTTGTTCCTTGCCTCACCCCTGTAGCTCACCGGATCGATGCAGACACCTAGACTGTCTACTGGGATGGAAAGAGAATGACAGATCAAAGACAGGCAGGGATCCTCGTTTGAGACCTGGAAGCCCCTTTTGCCTTGACAGTCGCCTATGTGTGCCCCTCCCCCGCTGTGGTTTTTAACTTGAAATATGAAATCAGTGTGCCCTGTGGGTGCCCAACCCTGTTGACTCTCTGGCACATGGCAGTGCGTACCCTACATTCGGTCAGCTGTCTGAGCCTGCTGTGAGGGCTCACTGTCACACCTGACCCCTAGGTTACTGACACGTCAACTCAAACAATGTAT
This sequence comes from Mormyrops attenuatus, assembly GCA_026777985.1. Classification (NCBI taxonomy): domain Eukaryota; kingdom Metazoa; phylum Chordata; class Actinopteri; order Osteoglossiformes; family Mormyridae; genus Mormyrops; species Mormyrops attenuatus. Next base: position 1,612,681 of record JAODKC010000107.1, on the reverse strand, counting down.
GGGAACCTTTCTGTGTTGATTAAACGATTGACTAAATAACACTGGAAGTGTGGAACCTCCTGTGTGTCCATTTACCCCCCACTGCCAAATGCCGCACTACTGATATCTGCCTGCTAGTCCTGTGCCCTAAACTCACGGACGAGAACCATCTTCAGTACTATGATGCATGCATGCATGCTCTATACATACTACTTTAAGATTTGGGGTTATACTTGATCTCACTAGAACTTGTTCAGTATGAGACAGTGGGTACAGCTGTATATGCCCTATTGCCATATGATTTAGGCTGTTATATTCTAGTCCCTCTCGGTTGCATAATGAGTCCTATCAGTTGGTGAGCTAGGAGATTGTCTACACTCAAGGCAGCTCACTTTAAGAGTTGGTGTGGGGGTGCATTTCTGTTATATATGGTGCCAGTTTGACAGTGGCGTTAAGTTGCTTCAGCTAGCTGGGATGGTTTGCAGTGTCTTAGTTCAGCAGATGTTTTTGTAAAACAACCCCAACTTTCCACTGTCGGTCTAGGTTAGCTGGTAGCAAAAGGTCACTATCTGTATAATTAGTGATTACAATCAACGGTCAACCTGTCTCCTTTTCCTGAAAATATAGATGAGCATTTCAACTTTAGGAAGTTATACACTAGGTGTTTCTTCTACTCCATGTCTCCTTTTTTCTCTTCTGAACCAAAACGGTGATGAATGTTTGTTTAATGACTGTGTTTCAAAATTCTGGTGTTTGGGGACAAGTATTTTCAATCTGGTCAACTGAAAGCGATTTGTTTTTAAGATGATGATGTATTTTTGGATGGGTGGGTGTGTATTAATGTAGATTCATGAGACTGTTTTTCAAATATTAGACCTATGATAAACCTCCGATTCACATTAGGGGGTTGTTCCCCTTAACAGCTGAGGTCAGGCAGTGCCAAGCTTGAGGTCACCTGTCACCTGGAGCCTGGTGCCACCAGCCCTGATGGGCTCTTCCGGAAAAACAGCTGTTCTGCTTAATGTGTTCCTGTATTTTTAGCATCAGAATCATATAAAAGCAGGTGTGTGTGTGAACTTTCCACCTTTGACTTGTCAAGGGGACTTTCATTACTAAGAAAAAGTCATTGTTTAAAAATGAATAGATTACCTGCTGTCAGTATTGCGCCTCCATGGGCTTCAAGAATAGTGGTGAAGCAGACCAAATATAAAATGGGGGATGGGG
>JAODKC010000107.1:1587519-1599750 GCA_026777985.1 Mormyrops attenuatus | reverse complement strand
TCCCTGCTTAGACTGCTGCCCCCGCGACCCGACCCGGAACAGCGGTAGAAAATGGATGGATGGATGGATGGATGGATTAAAAATTATTAAATAATTCATTTCACACACTACGACATGCTTAACTGATTTCATTACTGATTACAAAGATTCCATTGAAAAAGGTAGTCCAGTTGCCATTACATCAACAAAAAACAATAAACACTCTCAGTGCCCGATCCGATATCAAGTTTAGTGGCCATATAAGTCCTACAATTGACCTGATGGCACATACCTGTCACACAAATGAGGTTACATTCAAGATTAAAAAGAACTAAATATACATATACAGGGTTGGCCAAAGTAGGTATAGTTTTTACTTTACAATGTAAAGGTTCTGTTTTTTACAAAGTCAAATTTGTATTTCATAACATTATTTTTAGGTATGCAGTTCTTATTTTACAGTACTGATTAGGTCATGTTTAGGTCAGTGTCCGTGGCATTGTGACACTTCAACACACAAATCTCAGTTAGCATCAGTGTCCACAAATGCTTGCGGGATGAACTCCTTCAATTCATCTACTATGTGGGGCTTGCTCTCCTTTACTACGCCCCAAAAATAAAAGTCCATGGGTATCAGGTCCGGTTAACATGCTGCCATGTCATCGGATCCAAAATAAAAAATAAAGAGGAGATGTCTGGAAATAAAAACTGCATACCTATTTTTAAAAATAACTTTGTGAAATAACTTTACTTTGCAAAATAAGAACTGTATACCTACTTTTGGCCCACCCTATATAGTGCCAAACAGACAAGTGGCAAAGACAGTACACATAGTGCAAAAAAGTACACATTACACGAATGAAATATGAAAAACAGAATGTTGTGATTTCATTGGTTAACAACAGCCGGCCTCCCCTACTGAACAAAAACAGCCCAGACCAGCATAGGTGGTTACCAGCATAATGCCTGCTGGGTATACCGGCATATGTAGTGTTTTGCTGTTGGTGGACCAGCATCATTAATGAAATATTCTAGGTAGAAGGGCTCAAAGCCAGTGTGTCCCGCGTGTCCAACACCCCGGGTTGACAGTTGACACTGGCTAAATATTTTCTGCGTTTAGTGTGTTTTTGGAACATAAGATGAGGACTCAGTCTCCTTCTGACGACTGGTGGGTTTATTATAAATATAGAAAAGTTAAAACGACACACGTACAGGTGGGGTTACAGGTCTCTGTCACTTTCCTTTCCAAAAGAAAATAACGATCAATACGAAACCCGCTCTTTATACCATTATCTTACTGAAGGCTGATTACTTCTCCATACAAACACAATTGTTGTGGTGCAGCAGGGGTCCGCCGAGACGCACAATGACGTAAAACGCGTCATAAACGTTCGCGCGGACACGTCCGGTTGTACTCCAGCCTTTGGCCGCCGCCATCGGACCTTTCCTTACAGTGCCGTACACGGCAAAACACTTTTCCCAACAGCGAAAAGGATAAAAGATTAACTCATTATCTATGTAACAATAAAATCATAGCGGTTTTAAAGTCTGTACGGTAGTTTTTAATGTCATTAACGGAGAGACAAATAAATGAGCGAACAAACGTACCCCTCCTCACCAATATACAAGTGAAGAACAAAACTGTTACATAAAACTATATAAAAGCTGGATTTTAGGTGAATTGATAATTCCCTAACACCTGTTATACTAACACGGAAATCATGCTTTTTTCAGCAGGGTCTCGACTCACCATGAAAAAAATCGCTGTTACTTTAACGATTCAGCGTGGAAGCCCATTTCCGCCAATGTGATGAAAACAAAAGATCCTGTCATATTGAGAAGCTTTCCCGAAGTAATGAAATAACGACTTACTATGTCGAAATAATGATTCAGTTTTTCGAAATAATAACTTACTAAACTGTCCCCCTTTTACTGACAATTAAGTGGCCACCTTATCACGCACCGAACTGGGTGTTTCGGGAAAACTCATTTATATTCATGAGAGAAGCTACCTGATTGGTCGGCGAACGCGCTCCCATCGACATCTGCTGCCTTTTCCCACGCCCAAACTTTTATAAACAACTATTGATATTTTTCCAACCCGAAGACGTCCTTAACTGAATTTCCTTAAGTCATTGTTTGCAATGGAAGCAGAATGTACATTGAACTCGGTGCATTTCCGCTGTTTTCTAGAAATGGATGCGGACGCCATAAAATGTAAAATGTTCAAGCCATTGAACCCAGTCGCAATACATTCTGTTTTCCTTGTCATTGGCTAATAGTATTCTGACTTAAGGATTCTGGTAGTTAGCGATTAGTATGGTTTCATAGGTAGTTAGCGATTAACATGGTTTCTCGGACTTTCTGTTTAAGGCATTCACTGGCCAATCAGGTAGCTTCTCTCATGAATATTAATAAATTGTTCGGAGGAATCCGGACAATTACCTAACCGGAAGTCACCCACCGCGTTTTAGGACGTGAGAAGTGCGCGACGGCTCTTAGTTCGTTGTTTTTTAACATCACTTTGAATTAAACAACAGCCTACGGTAATAGCTGGACGGTAACTCCAACGACAAATAGTCTGATTTGATAAGAGCGAAGGGCGGCATAAAGAACAGACGGAAGGAAATCCATGGAAGTCATATAGATCAGGTAACAGAAACATCATGTAAATAGGGGTTCAACCTTTCTTAAACCAAAGACCCCCAAATTAAAATAAACCAGAGCTAGGGACCCCCTACCAGTACTGCTAATGTTTCATGCTTCGAGAGGGGGGTCACAATTAAATATTTCCAATTCCGACCTGGAGAAGGGGGTCCACTTTTGCGTAAACCATTTGATTATACCCCAGCAATGATCTACAGACCTCTGATATAAGGTGTTCGAGATTCGTTTATTGGCAAGTAATGTTAGTAATGCTAACAGAACTCCTTCCGGGAACAATAATACTTTCGGTTTAGTGTTTCGGATATGTTGGCTACGTTTTAATGTTACTGTAGTACTGTACTTAGTCGCTTCAGTCACTCATGTGAGCGGACTCGGTGCTGAAGTACATCCGAGCTTCACGCCGCTTGACCAGCTGGTGACCTGTATAAAAAGAATCTTCAGTTTTCATATATGTCACCTTACACAGTGAGACACACTGACACAGGTGATAGCAAGGCTTGGAGTCCATCAGTTTTGGAGTTGAAGTCCTTGCTGAAGAGTCCAGCAGTAATATCTTATTATAACTCTGTCAGCTTCAGGATTTGAACTACAGACTTTCGAATCAGACTTTCGAATAACTTGTAGAGCCACACACACAGCCCATAGTTATACCTAAAACGGTACTGGACCTCATGACTCACAAAGACTTTTGTACATCATTACACCCATGGGTGGTGAAAGTAGCTGAACGCTATGAACTAATATAGTTGAATACTTACTGAAATAGGCAGAAATGTGGGTAGTTTTTAAACAGTTCTTTAAATAACTGAAATAAATATTCCATACTTTTTCTGAGGAGCAACTTCTCACCTTTTTTCAGGATGCTGCCTTCGCTCCCTACTGCAGTGCTAGAGGAAGTGTTTTTTAACATCTCCCCACATGATGTGGTTTGCGTCTGCCGGCTTGTTTGTCATCAGTGGAAAGAAATAGTTGACAGCGCCTCTTACTGGAGAGAGAGGTGCCGGCGGGAAGGGCTTAAGCTGCGTAATCGGAGCAAATGTCCTGAAGACTGGTGCCGGTTTTACATCTTAAGTAAGAAAAGAAAAAATCTGCTGAAGAACCCCAGGGCTGATGGTAAGAAATGGATGGAGATGGGCATGGATTATCATTGCAATAAAAGGTTGGAGGGGAGGCGAATTAAAGTATAAACAAAAAACATTGCCTAACCCTTCTTAAACAGATTTTGTTTCTCTTCCAATCATTAAGAAATGTTCACAGGATGGACAATCATGTTAAATGGAGGCGATGGGTGGAAAATTGAAGATGTAGCTTTAAATTTTCCAGATGAAGGAGTAGAGAAGTACTTTGTTACTTCTTTCGGGTGAGTATTGAACTGAATCTCTTAAGTAAACATGTTATGGGACATATGTGTGCATCGGTCTTCACGTATTTTTGAAGATTTATACAGATTTCAGTTTCCCATTATATTTCATGGTTTACATGGGTCGTTTAAACATTTTCACCTTGTTCTGTTGCATTTTAGGTCTTGCAAGAAATCCCAACTAATAGACGTGGTTAAAGAGGGGTTTGGATCATATCTAATGGATGAAATTCAGCCTGATATCGTAATATCTGACTGGTGAGGGCACCTCGTATTTCTGTGTCTGTTGCCGTGTTTCTCAGAGAACTGTAATCTTCTGGTTTGATATGTGTATGACAGGTATTCTCCCCGCTGGGACTGTGGATGTGTGTATGAGATTTCTGTTGAGCTGCTCGACCAAGAACAACGAGTGATTGAGACGTTCTGTCCAGATCCAGTATCTTTCCCTCAGTGGAATGAGATGCAGTGGCAGAGGGTAAGTGGCATGCCTGACAAAACTAAAATTCAGGTAAACACAGTTTGAATTGTGGTTACTACTGGGGTTAGTTTATGTGGATTAAGTATAGCTGATTATCTGAGGCTTTCATGCAATGCTAAGTGCATTTTTTATCTTTGGTACCTGCAGTGCTCCATTTTTAAAGCACCACTGAGCTCCCTATCTGATAAATTTCTTTTGATACATGCAATTTCAGTTCACATTTGCTACTAGTTTCATGCACATATTTAAAAGTTTTTACACAGAAAGGTTTTATTTAAATATTACCATATTGGGTTAAATATAATGGATTGCATTTATATAGCGCTTTACAATTTTGCCTCACATTCACCCATCGGTAATAATTTTGTTTGACAATAACACAATAATTTTGTTTGACAAAAACACAATAATTTTGTTTGACAAAAACTCATAAGCTAGCCAGCAACCACAGCTTATAAAACAACCACAATTAGATCACAATAAGTGTATTAAACAGCAAATTTTCCAAAAAAACAAATGTTTTTTTTTTTTTGGGTGGGGGGGGTTATATAACAAATGTTACAAACTTCACAATCCTTGAGGACACAGAACATTTTCGATGCAGAAGACCCACATAATAAATGATATGACAGCTCTTTTAAAATGAATGTTACTCTCTTTATTAACAGCCACTATCGGATTAATACTACCAGCGGCACAGCCAGGGAAGCCAACAATTTCATGACACTCAGGGATACATGTTGAATAAACGCAGGGCTGCCAGCTCTCACGCATCTGGCGTGATGCTTACTCTTTCAGACTCTCACGCTCATGCAAGAAATCTCACGGCAAATCTATATTTCAGGAAGTAAAAACACTCGTTACAAAATATCATATTTGGAGCCATCTGTTCCTTTTTTGTCTAGACCCCGAATATAAGACGACACCACTTTTTCAGACGTATTTTGAGGGAAAAAAAACCCGTCTTATATTTGGGCCAACGCAGTAGGTTATAAAAATCATAGTAGCAAGGCAGTAAAGTCTTTGCATGATAAAAACGTGCCTCAGAGATTCCTCCAGACTACAGCACAAAAATATTGAATTTGGCAGTAACCGGTTCGTGGGTGTCTTAAAATCTTAAGCTACGACTTAATCATCTTCAGAGTACTTCTGGTGAGAGTCGCAGCATGCCAAGCAAGTCACACTCACCCAATTCCCTGAATTCCTCTAATTCCTCACTCTTACTAAACACAGTCTGAGCAAAATCCTGCCTCCCTCTCTTTTTGGTGTTGAATGGTTTATCAGAATCTCTCTGGGGCCACTCAGCCGGCGCTTTTCCACTGGCATACAGGAATAAGGCGGTACCCGAGAGACACTAATTACGGTGCGGTTCCAGCTCGCTGTCGTTTTACACTCCAAACTGATCGGTTCGGTAAAGCATTGGTGGGTTTGGTGAGCGACAGTGACGTAAAACTGAAGAGATGCTTATTTACTGTTCCTACGGCATAGATCATGGTTTACCGTGTGCTAATCACCACTAGCACATCTGTGAGAATCACCGTGTTACGTTAGCATCAACCATTAGCGAAATTAGCATTAGCTTGTGTAAATGTGCATTACAAATCCATTCCATTTAGCTGTTCTGTAGTAATTTTTTAAGTAGGAGGTTGGAAAGTTGTAAGTTCTTAGTTATCAGGAATACATCAATATATTTCAGTGTGCAATACTTCTAATAGTGAATTATATATAGCATATGACCTTTTTCCCGCAAGACAAATAGTGCAATATTGAGATGAAAGACAAGTGACACAAGGTCAGAAGTGGGAAAAGGGTCATACAAAGTACATAACAGAATATATTATCTGGTAATATACTGTTGTGGAATACAATACAAATAACTATTGTAAGCATGATATACAAATGAAAATGCAGTGATGTTGTCACTGTGTTCAGTGACGCTGCTAGCTGTGAACATGGCAGACACGGTGGGAGGGGGAGGTGGTGTAGGAGCGCTAGACATTGTATGGCGTTGGACCCGCCGTTGTGACCTGTCTTTCAGATGACCCACGTTTTCCGAGATTATGGGCCGGGCGTCCGCTTCATCAGGTTCACCCACGGAGGACAGGACACCCAGTTCTGGGCGGGGTGGTATGGGATCCGGGTCACTAACAGCAGCGTGGAGATCTCCCCGGCGATGGTTTCAGAGTGACACTTTCATCAAGACCACGCTTTGCACTTTGGTTTTTGCAGCATGCGACTGTTTGCAGGTATTGAAGTCCACAACGATACTGGTGAGATTTCATTCTGACCTGTGACCTTCGTTTTGTCTTGCCCTGTTTGAGAGAATCTCTACTGTAGTTCACTGTTTTTTTTTTTTTTTTTCTTTTTTTGGATGTCTGTGATGTGAAGTCAAAGAAATCAGGGGAGGGAAAATGGTGTGCTCTAACTTGGTTGTACCTTGGGATGGGAGATTTACAGTTTGGTGACTTAGGCAACTTGAGGAATGGCAGAATGAATGTCGACGTAATATCACATGACAAGTCAAAGGGTAAATATATAAATCACAAATTTTACCTAATTTTTAATCACTTATTTTACTGAAATTAGGTTTGCTCTCTAGGTCTACAGTCAAAGGTCTGTTTTTCATTGTCAAAGGATTAACATGTTTATCAGCTCTGCAAGACTGGCTACATTTATATTATATAAACAGTGCGATGTACCACTAACGGAACCAATCATATTTACAACATGTTATAAAGTATGACAGAAATGTTATGTTTTGCTTGATGGCTACTCTTCACAGCAGTTACATGTGGAAGGTGGGGTTAATTTTATAATGGTTTACAAACAAGGTTTCACAATAAATGACAGTAACATAATTGTATTTTCTGAATAGTTACGTATTCTTGTTTTTCTGAAATTCTCGTGCTTTCATATATTTTACTCTGTTTAAGACATTACTGTGCTGTGTGCTGTTTAATTTGAAACAGTTCTTAAATAGAACTGTTTTTACATTCACGTCAGCTATTGATGCACTCAATATGTTGACCACAAGAGGTCAGCAGTGTAGCATTAATGCTTCTTTATGCTGCACGCAAGGTACTTGGTGTTGAGCCAAAACTCTTTCGGCATGAAGCCATTCATGTTACTGGATGTGCTGCTGAAATCCAGGCTGAAGTGCTTTGCTGAATGGTACAACAGAAAGTTCTCCACATGGTACTTCAGGTTACAAGTCTACTTCTTCCACCACTACCCTGTTAGTGCCTTCATCAAAGATGATGATGATGATGATTACAGAAAACTTGAGGCTTTTTTTTTTTAAAAAAAAAAAACTGATTTTTACTTATTCAAATATATTATAAAATATAATTATCAGACTATACGCTTAATCCTTGGACATGACATACCAACAAACGTATTTCATCATTTTTACATTAAAGGATACACTTGTGTTGATGCCTTAAGATGAACACCCACCTTTAAATTCACAAAAGTTTTCTGTCAGTACATTTAGTTGAGAATTGTACAAACACTATGGCCGCTTGGTCGTTTACTGCGACTTGACCATACATGGATCCAGGAACATAGTGGGGCTTGTTGGCCTGCTTATCTTCAGCTCCTGTTCGGTGGCCCATACAGGACAGAGCAGCAACACATCTGACTGACCGCACTGGAAAACTGATAATGGAGGCCCTCATTAGCTGAATTAGATTAGTTTGCTCAGGATTGCAGAAAATGCAGAGGCTTATAGGTCCCCAGAACTAGTATGCAAAAAATCCTTAAAATCAGCAAAATGAATGTCATGTGACATAGGTAGATATTCGTATTATTTTGTTGAATTCCATGGGACTCAGAGGTATTTCCAAATTATCACACATCACTGTTGTCCTCAAAAATTCTGTGTCCCATGTTGATTTTAAGAAAATGCTGGTCTGTTACTTGCATTCCCACCTTTCTTGTTAAGCAAGTATCAGTCTTTTAGTCTAAAATGATACCCACAGAGTAGAGAGTTCCCAGCAGATGATCAAAATCTGAATATGTGTTGGTTTGAATGGAATAGGACTGGTAGAGCAATGGTTAGCCTTGTTGCCTCACACCTCTGTGACCAGTGTCTCTGCACTGGTTTTGCGTGTGGAGGTTGCCTGTTCACATGGGTTTTCCTCAAGGTACTCCAGTATGCCCCCCCATCCCCCCGAGCTACAAAAAAATCATCGTTCCTGCTGTAAGGAGATAAGCTCATCATCAAGAGAGAGGTGGGTAAGGAGCATGCGCTGATTATAGTGCATCGCCACACCCACCACCTCAGGGATGAGAACCTGAGTGCAGCCATGTGGCAGGTGATACCTTAGCACCACACTAGTCCAAATGGACCAGTGTCAGTTTTCCCCCCCCCTCAGTGGCTGGAGCACCAATCTTGCCACCAGCCCCCAAGTTGTTCCCTGTAAGTTGAAGGACCTCCTTGTAGGACTGGATGATTAATATCATACACAGGTTAAGGGCTCAACATAGTAGAATCACTCTGGGTATTCATGGGATTCGAACCAGCAACCTTCTGATTATTGATATAGACCCCTAGCCTCAGGGCCACCACTCCATCCAATGAGGTGTCTTTAAAGTCATGGTTGTAATAAAAACGCTTGTGTAGAAATCCCTAAAGTGACAGAGGTAAATGAAGATCCGCCGTCGCGGTCATGTTTAGCTAACGATTATCCTGCATTACACGGTATTTTGATGGACTGTGGCACACGAAATAGTGAAGTATAATGCACCAATGTTAACGCTGCTTGGTGGTGATATCATTATACACGATGTATTAACAATCAGGTGTTCCTAATGAACTGGTATATCATGCAGTTAGGTATAAATGGTAAGCCGCATTAAATTCTAATAAACGACATCTAATGTGCTTCAGCTGTAACTAGCAATGCTTTTGCTGGACCTTGCTCTGTGAGTTTTACATACTAATTGAAGTATTAGAGAAAGTATAGGTAATAGGAAATATAGGGGTAGTAAATGTAAGAAAATAAGTTTGATTAACATACAATCTAACTGGAACACGTTTTATTAGAGTAGTGAAGTGACCGGACAATGATCAACAGCTGTCTGTTATCCTCAGATATAAATTGCCAGAGATGGCATAAATATGGCCACAAGGACCAGGTTTCGCGGTCGCTGCTTTGCCTAAATCTGAAAAAGCTACTTCCTGTGTTTTAGCCGTCTCAAACATTCCAGGCTACAGCTTATCATGATCGGATCGACTTTCATGCAGATTCGTGGTGCCACAATTATGCTTCTCCAGGGCCGGGCTGCCCTATAGGCGACATAGGTGATCATTTAGGGGACCATTTGATTAATAATAATAATAATAATAATAATAATAATAATAATAAGCCACGTGTTGCGGCGCCGGGGAGCTGGGACCCACAGATCAGGTACCACGGCCAGGCTTGAACTGCCAACCTCCTGATCACGCCACCGATGCTTACCCCACAAAAGAACGTGTGAAAAAAAATATTTTAAAAATGTCTGGTTGCATTCATTAACATTACAGTTATTTAACATTTCACTACTTTTCTTGTGAAATGGCTGCAGGTTAGCTAATTAGCAGCCATATACCAGATGCTGAGATGTTTTTAATATAGCGGAATGTGGCCTAGGCCACCAGAACATCCAGGGCCACAAATGTGTTTCTCTTTAAATGAAGTTGAACTAGATGCAAGAAGAAGTTTTTATTAGTAATGATTGAGTCTTATCATTTGTGGTGTAAAACAGTGAAATAAATGCACCTATCTGTAAATATATGAAGACGAAATCTGGAAAACAAATATCGAGGTATATACACCTTCTGCTTGGCAATGGCTGAGTGCGTCCAGTGTAAAGGCGATTTATACCATAGCACACTACTGCTCTGCTCTTCTTATTACGTAGTGTTATTTTAGTTTGTACCCCTGTGGGTTTCTGCTTGGTGCCAGAACCCTAATATTTCGTTAAGAAAACGTTAGCATTGAACTTTTCAGACCAAAAATATCTCGGCACTTCTGAAGGCCAAAACAAGCATGGCACCATGGCTGCGTTCTCCACCTGTGCTGTGGCTGCTTCGCTTTCCAAATGGCCGAGGTAAGGAAAGGCCTTGTGAACGCGTTCATGATCCTGCAAAGAAACGCTCGGCTTATACATGATGATGAAGTCAGTTCAAGGCCCACTTCTCAATGCACTTTACATGGAAATAAAACTTCCATCAGATATCATGACCTGGGCCGAGCATGTAAATGTACTTTAGGGATGGGATTAGATTACATTGCATTAGATGAAAGTAGAGTAGAGTAGTGTAGTGTAAAGTACAGTAGCGTAGAGTAAAGTAGAGTAGAGTAGATGAACTTTAATAATACCATGAAGGGGAATGTCAGTGTTACAGCAGCAGTTAAAACAGGATGAGATAATACGCACAACATAAGAGAACCAAATATCAGCCAAAGTCTAAGGCCTGGATTGTACTGTGCGAAGTGAAGAGTGCCAGAATATGTAAACATAGGCCGTGAGCTTAGGTGGTTCAGTGGCGAGGTATGGCACATAAAAACAATAGTGGCAACAACCACAACAAAACCGATAATAATAATAATAATAATAATAACAATGCACTCCTGCAAAGGTCAGAGCAGGACAGGCATGATTAACCCTATGGGATATTTCACTCCATGTCCAAAGGTTCACTTGGAAAAGTGTAAGAAAGTTGCAAAGCAGAATTCACAGATTTCTATAAATATAAGGCCAGAAGTTTTAACAAATTAGGAACCAACTCTCCTAGCATCATTACTTTGAAAGGCTTAGCACACATTTTCATATATGTGTATTTCTGGTGTGCAAATTACTGTCCATGGATTCGTCCAGTATGACCTAAAAACGTGGCTAAACAAACACAGCAATCTTTGGCCCTTATTTCCTCATCTTCACCTCCCCTGAATTTTCAGTGCATGATATGCTTGCCTGAACGTGACTAGCTTTCATGGCCGCTGTCGTGTGTGTTCAGACTGGTGAACAGTCGCCCTTTCAGGTGAGGACGACAGGCTTCCAGTGTGAGCACGAGCTCTGGCCAATCCCAGGGTTCGGCCTCTTCACCGGGAGCTGCCTGTCATTATTTGTGCTTGTGTTGGCAGCACTTGTGTTCTTTATAGGGCCACAAAGCACAGTATTTAAAATATTTATGTTTGGGCACCAGTTACGATTAGATGTATATGATCATTTACAACATTGTTTGAGCCAAATTACTTTTAGGAAAAATATTAAGAAGTAAATAACCTTTTTAAGTTTTATTTATGAAATCCATTTCCTGTGTGGAGTGTGGGGCAACGCCAGTTTTTAAGTTATTCTGTTTTCAATTTATAAATAATTCCTTACATTTTCTTACAGAACTATATGAATGGATTTTTGTGAAGCATGTTTAAAAACCAGGAATGAAGATTTATTTCTGTGTAGCAATGCAAAGAAGACTGAGATCCGACAAGAGACAGATTAAATCTAAAAATATACATATGAAACATATGTTTCAGTAAGAAATGAAAACACATGCAGTGTTTGCTTCTCAACACAAATAATACAGACGTGTAATACAGACACACCTTTCTGACATTCCTTTCATCCAGTAGCTTGATGACAAAATGTTTGTACATAAACCATCGCACCCCCCCCCCCCAGTCACGATGGGGCTGCGGCGAGCGGGGAAGCAAGCGCACGAGTCCAGGTTGCGGGGAAAACGGGGTTTATTCCAGGG
>JAODKC010000107.1:1569044-1587419 GCA_026777985.1 Mormyrops attenuatus | reverse complement strand
AGGTAAACGGAAGGATTCCACATGGGGTTAACGAGGAGGCGTGGTCCACAGGAGGGCGATCGGGGCTGGGTGTGACACCCCCCCATCTCTACTCTGGTTACAATCTCCATACTCTTCTCCTGCTCAAATAGACAAACAAGAAGTTAGGGCCTGTACTTTATTAGAATTTTCTTCAAGCAGATTTTCCCAGAAACGACAATTCCTTTACGCTTTAGATTTGGAGGGAAACAGACACCAAGGGCCTGTATCACAAAGTCAGGTTTGTTGGTTAGTCAGATAACCTGTCATATTTAAGGTACTCCAGTTTAAATTGACTTTATCTTTGTTCACTTACATTCAGCTCAGACTAACTTAAATCAATAAATTAAACAAGTTGTCTAACTAGCACTTTATGATACAGGCATATGCTATCAAGTTTCGGTTTAAGTAGACATAAGAACATTTTCAAGCAATTCAAAAAATCATGAAAAATCCCACTGCAAGTCTACCCCGAAGACATGAGGTCACACTTTTTAAATTGTCTTACTTGCTATGCTTTGTCTTTCTTTTTTTTACTGGACATTCAGTCCTATACAGCTGCCATGCCATGTGCTGCACAAGCACAATCCTGGAGTCAAAGTGCTTCCCATTGCTGTCTGCAATCCGGCCAAGTTTTCTAAAGTCCAGGTGGTTGGTGTAGAAGTTATGGTAATTTTGAATAGTGGCAGACTCTGGCAGTCTTTCTCACTGCGAAGGTTTATCCAGTTCTGCTATGTGCAAGTTCCGAACTTGACCAGTTGCCAATGTAGCAATGAAGGTTAAAGCTGCAGATCAGGAAGCTGAACTGTACTCTGAGGGAGCGCTCTTACGGCATTGGCTGGATCCCAGCCAATAGAGAGCTGCTGTGCCCATGCAGGAGATGAGCTGGGTTCAGACCATGAGCTGTAACTTAGGGACGCTTCACTGCTGCAGTATTTTTTCAGTAATTTCCTGGTTAGTTTTTATGTGTTAAATGTCAAGTGATCTCTTTATATAAAGCAAAAACCCAAGTTTTTAATAAAATAAGCAGGTTCTGGTGAGTAAATCTGTTTTACTATAATTTTCCAGCAACTGTTTTTCCGTTTTAGCCTATCAGCACTGATAGGGCACCTATACATGTTCTGTTCGAGGCCCTTGGTGCTTAGATACTTTTTTTAAGTGTTTTTTTTTTAGTTTTTAACGACAAGGTAACTACTGCAAAATGGCTGAGCAGCTAGATAGTACAAACTTCAATTTGAATTTTCAAAAATCAGTTTGGAGCAGCCAAGCAAGTAGCTGGAGTGGGTTTTCGGTAGAGGAAGGTACTTCACCTGGAATGTTCTTGAAAAAAAATGCCCAGCTGTATAAACGCACTGCATAGATTTGTGACTGACTTGGGACACCGGTGTTAACCACACTAATGAGTGACACCAGTATGATTAGCGAGTATCTGTACAGCTCATTAATGTGCTTATTTATAGCGTTGTTTACATGAAACTGGACAGAATGGACTTGGTACTAAGCATTAGTTTAAAGTATTGAGATCCGACACATCCATTCCAAAAGACATATTTGTACCCGGTACCAAAATGGCTGCCAGCCCAGAGTTGACACTCTGGGTTTTTCCACGACTAAACTGAGATTGAGTGAAATCCCTGACAAGTTCCCAGTCCAGATACCAATGCAGCTAAACACAGCGCAACTCAGTCCCATGGGGCATGGTAAGCTTGACGTCATTGGGGATGCTGTTAAACAAACCAGACCCAAGCAGCTTCTACAGTAGTTTGGCTGCTAGACTTTGAGCCGCTAGCAGTCTGAGAGCTACTGCAATATAGACATGAAGTTACGAGCGAGGAACTGCACAGTGCGTAACGTAACAAAACAGACAGGCCTTGGTGTCGCAACACTGTGAGAATGATGCATGGAATGCGGTGTGAATCATGTGAGATGCACAGGAGGAAGGGAAAAAATCCACATTTATACTCAAACCAAACAATGAAAGTGCATGAAAGTATTGATTAATTTAGAACTAAGTTAGAATTAAGTTCCTAGTAGAATTCTTAAATAGAATTTTGTCCGTGCTGTGTTTATGTTAATGTTTATAGCCCCAACACAAAATGTATGAAAAAATTGGTTGTGTGTATGTGGTTATGTGTATATTATATTGTGGGGGACCAAATTACCCCACAATGTGTTACAAACCTGTTACCCTGACATAGTGGGGACCATGTTTTGGCCCCCATAAGGAGCAGCTCAATTTTATAAAAATCTGTGACTGCAATAAAAAAACTAAAAATGCCGAAAGTATTGTATTTTGTTTGATTGCTTATGGTTAAGGTTAGGGCTGGGTAAGGCTGTCACTGCTGGGATTAGGGTTATGTGCATAGAAATGAATTCATGGTCCTCACAAACATACAAACACAAACATGTGTGTGTGTATGGTTTGCATTGTATAGCGATGTCTGATTAACAACTTTAATTCCATCCATCCATCCATCCATCCATCCGTCCATCCATCCAAGTATAGTACAGGGTGACAGTGAGCCTGGGAGTTCGGGGCATGAAGCGGGGACCACACAGAGCCCAGAGATAAAAAGATGGGAAAATGACCTAAATGAGCCAAAACGCCCCTGGCCCCCAATCCTCTCTGCTGTATGAACTGGCAATCATCCATTCCGCACTGCACATTTCCACATAAAAATGGCAATAATCAGCTGTGAAAACAGCTGTTGATTTTTCTAGTGGATAAGGATTAATTATAGCTAATGACAGAATGGGAGGCGTGCCAGTGGACTTCACTAGAGATTTGATTGAATAGATTCTGCATTTGATTCTCTGATTTCTGCTCTCCTGGTGGCACAGAGACGCAGTGAGCAGCCCCGTGACCTCACACCTCTATCCTTTGGCTCCCTGTGTGTGGAGTTTGGACGTCCTCACCCTGTTTTTATGGATTTCCTCCAGCAACTCAGTTTTCCTCCCGTAATCTAAAAACATAAAATTGCCCGTGATATATATGTGCGCATCCTGTGATGAACTGGCATCCCAGTCACCCTGTGTTTCCAGGAGTCGGCTCCAGTCCCACAGCCACCCAGTACTGCATGAGCAGTTATGAAAGATAGATGGATTGCTTCTTTCAGCTTCAGCATGGTAATCCATCTTCCAACCCCTTATCCTAGCCAGGGTTGCAGGGGGGCCTGGGGCCTGGAGCCGGTCCCAGACAGCATAGGGTACAAAGCAGAGATACATCCTGGATGGGATGCCATTATTTTTCTGTATTATATGATGTTAATATTTTCAAATGGTTCTATTTTAGGTAAAAACTACTAGGTATCATATGTAAGTGAGACTGAGTACTCTCATCACTTTTCACAGTCTATTAAAATTATATTTAAAAGGGAACTTAAATAGTACATAACCGTAACCATTGAATTTTCATTTAATAGCATGCTTTCATGGTCATGTGGGTTGATTTACGCGGCACGTGATGGTGGAGTGCTGAATTCTGCCGCACCCTATGACACACCAGACCACGGCAGTAGCCGCACTGAAACTTATCAAAATAATAAGGCAGGTGATTTACAGGAGAGCCTATAGTACGATCAGTCCGCTGTCAGCAGTGTATTTTTATTATACCTTCCTCATTTACTGTCCCCCCCGTCTCCCCCAGTCCAGAATAAGGCATGAATTTGACTGTGTTCGTCTTCTGCCCAGACTTCAGGCAAATTACGAATGTGTTATTTCAGGCCAAAGCAGCATAGCTAAGAAATCATTAAATTATGTACTTAATTACACAAGGTCAACGGCAAAATTACGCAGTCTTTGTGATGAAGAAGAAAAAAATGCAGTGTAATTTGTAGGCATAATGCTGAGACCATCTGTATTGTGTAACACCTAAAAATAAATCTCGCAGAAGAATCTGGAAGCTGGTTAACCTGTTAAAAAACTGCTAATGTGTAGTGAAAGCGTAACTAGCAGGCCAGAACATGCCTTATAGATGCCATTGGTGAATGACAAGCTATGGACTTGACGGGATCGTATAACAAGATTCTTGTAGCTGCTGAAGATCTGTTGCACTTTCCATTAATAGTACCCAGGCAAATATGTCTGAATATGTTTTACTTGCATTTTCATTACAGTTGCTCTTAGTGTGACTCAAAATAACTGGACTGGCTGAGCTCACCGGGAGTGAATCCCAATCCAATTAATCTTTCTGAAATACAGGCCTTGACATTATAAGAATCGGACTGCATAATTACGGGCCTGCTGACACTCGCGACTTGTGCCTGCTAATGTGACTGCAGTGTATTTAGTTTCACGCTTAGAAATGTTTATTTGTCAAAAATATTTTTGTTTATTTCGCAAATATACATGTTTTGAAAACGCATGTTCGGCAGAATGCCGCTAACGTTGCTCGTTTGGTCCGTTTTGCTCATGAAAGAGAGCCTGGCATTTGCCTTCTTGGAGCAAAATGCATAAACCACAGCACAGATCAAAATTACACATCACCAGAGGAGTTTTTCCATTTGCATTTACCATTAGGGATATAAAGCTCCTTTCAGTTTGCTTAGTTTATGTTAAAAAAGGTTTGCACCAGTGAAGAACATGGCAAAGAGTGACAATGAACCATTCAGAGACCAGTCAGTCTTCAGCTTATCTTCTCACAGGAGAAACATGCAACACAAAGTTAGTCAAGTATCTTTATGTTATGTGCGCTGAGTGTGATTGTGCGCAGCCCTGCCTTGAGCCGAATCCTCCCTAAGTTTGTCTTATGACCCTCTACAAGACACGCAGGTGGAACATGGATGAAAGGATGATGTAAACATGCACCGCTCGCCATCTGGTTGTCAGTACTTTTCTGGATATTTTTTAATTAAGAAAATGAATTGATAATCTTTCACTGCTTCTTAGCATTGCATAGATTTGCCCATTTCTGCTTTGCAGCAAATGCTATACATTAGCATCGAACTTGCTAAACTGCTAAAGTAGCATTAGACCAAGCACTAAAAAGTACAGGCATCTATTATTTAATTATGCATTTATATGAACTTGGCTGCTTGAACATCTGACCCACAGGATGGAATGTTTGTGTACTTTAGAATTAGCGGGAAACAACTTCGTGGGTTTGCTTATGCTGATTACAGCAACACTAAGAACTTCCAAATGGGATTTTTGCAACTTTTCATTAATGCAACATTTTGCACAGACTTTCTGGTGTCAAATGACAACGCTGTGATTTCGTTGGGCCTCAGCTAACTAACTGATAATTAGGGAAACCACTTTGCTGCATTAATAACATAGGGTTGTCTAAGTCAATGATTCTCTGTGGTTTTTATGTTTTGGCCACATTACAACCAGCTTCTGAGGAATTTAGTCCAAGATAAAGAATCAGTCATTTTCAGCTACCAGGACTAAAGTCCAGAACCCTCACTAACGTAAAGAGCAACAGTAACACGACTCAGAAACTGCTGAGAACTGCACTGTGCGTTTCATTTACTAAAAAAACAGTATTAAGACTTTCTGTCAACTTTGCAAAAGTTGTAAGGCACAAATTAGTCCTGAATGGATTCTCGTTCCTGCCATTGGTTCTCGGCGTGTGGTTATTGTATATCAGTTTCATTTGTTTTTAGCGGCTTGATTTTGAATCAGCGGTTGGACAACAAGTCACTGAGAAGCATCTCACTGAAGGGACAAACTTCCCTGCAGAGGGCGCTGTCCCCTCAGTTGTATAGGGACCAGTTGTGGCTGTTTCGGGGCCTCCCTGCATTCTTGGCACCTGGCCAGCACAGGAAGCCATAAGTGTGGGGGGGTTCAGGCACAGCTGACCGCTTGGCAGAGGACAGTCACATCTATTCCCTCACAGGCTTTCAGAACACCCACCCCACCCCAAGCCCTGGACTCAGGAAGGGGCTCAAGACTGCTAGATTGTTAGCCAAACTGGTTATAAAAAGACACAAATGGCAAAAGAGAAAATTCATCATTTTAACCCAAGAGAAAATGAAGGCCCAAGTAGCCCAGGGACAAATCGCCACTGGATGTTTTTCCTGTACCAGTGGCTTCTGGTACTAGGCATATCGAATAGAAAAAACGTAGAAATATATTCTGAGGCTTTTCACTGTTACTAATAAACATATATTCAAAAATTCGACAATGGTTCCTCATGCCTGTTTAATCAGGACTAACTCCAATATGAAATTACAGCCCATGTTGTGAAGGTGTAACTCTACCTTTTTTGATTTTCATTTCATGTATAGCTTCTATCCGAATGCAGAAGGTGGTCTTTCACAGGCTTTTGAATACTCATGTTGAGTTTATCGGGTGGCTTCGCAGGCAGCACTCATCCGGAGCTGGGGCTTAGATCCCCACACACATCTGCATGTGGGGTGTGTATGTCTTTCCCGTGTTGTTCTGGCTGCCTCCAGCCTGGTTCTGTGCACTGGCGTCTCTAATTTGCCATAGTGTGTGTGCGTGCCCTGTGGTGGACAGGCATCCGGGACAGACCATCCTCTGACCTGGGCTTCCTGGAATAAGCACTGTGGGCTATAATCTCCGACTCACCACAACCCCGTACTGGATAAATAGGCGGAAGGCGGATGGAAGTTATATACGACAGCTCTTACGTCATTTACAAATTATAATTCACCTGGGTTTATGCAAATTAGGGATTGTTCAAAGTGGAAAGCTGGACCCTCCAAATGGACGTTCTTTTTTCAAACATTATTTCAGCACCTGGCTAGAAGAAGAGTCATTCTGAGAGCAAACTGTTACCCGTCCTTCTCATGTCTCTGCCCTGCTTGCTTTCCTTACCGCTTCATCTTTTCTCGTTTCTCATTTTTGCATTTCTCATCTCAGCAGACCCTCTTTACTGTAAATAGTGTACTTTATAGGTCACGCCTCAGCATGATACAGCCTTACTAAGCTATTCTTAGCTGGGTCTGCTTCAGGGTGGCAAAAGGGCCGTAATCAATGATACACATGTTCTGTGCAAAACTGAACCAAGTCTCCTATATAAAATATGCATAAACACAATGAACAGGTTGAAGTACTCAGACCGGCTACTTTAACACCTGTAATATCTAAAACTCTCTTTACTAGCCTTTCCAATAACTGCATTATGTAAGTGTTGTGTGTCTATGAATAAATCATTAATTGAGCACAACAGACCGTTGCCTGAGGTTCTGTAACTGATACATTAAGTTATTAAGCTGAGCTAAGAAGGCAGAGCTGTGCTGTATAACCCGGTCGGTTTTATTGGTTAATTTTCTGGCACGAAATTATTGAAGTGAAACAGTGCAGGTCTGTGCATTGTGGTTGCTACTTATCTGAGGTTAGCTGGTGCTGAATTACAGCCAAGTGTGGTTTTGCCGAGAGCCGGTATCTGCCAAATCAAATATTCCACTTTCTGCACAGACATAGATGCTGCAATCAAATATTCTTTCAGCACCATAATTGGTTTTTTTTACTCTTTCGGATCAGCGAATGCCAAGATACTCAGGGAAAGTGTAATGTAGCATATATATTTTTTCGTGTTGGGCTTTCTGTTTATCTAAAGCCCCAACCAGCATTTCTACAATACATAACCTGGAGTTATAAAGACGTGTGCTAAGAATGTTATTGCAAGCTGGGGTCGAGCGAGTGGTGGCCTAATGAAATGGTCTAATATTTCCTTGAGTTGAAGAATAGATTAAATCAAACTCACATTCACCTGCCAATAGTTCATTATGAATGCCATTTTCGGTGACGTTTCTGTGATGAAGGTGTTCGCTTTCGCTTACGTGTCAAAAATGTAGAATAAGCTATGAACACTGAAGAATATGCCGGCAAATTGATCTTGATTGAGTCAGAGGCATACAATTAACTTTATGTTAGCCAGGTAATTAAACGCTGCAGTAGAAATACTGTATATTTGCTTTTGTATTTCAGTTAAGGTAATGTCACTAAATTTAGTGTGATGCTTATCTAATATATCATACATTTTATAAATCATTCTGCACAGAGTGGAAGAGACTGACGTTGTAACGTTAAATTCGACTTAGTTACATTTGAAATACAGGGTGTATTAAAACATACGTAAATGGTTGGAGAGCAACACTAATATTTATTTCAAGTTACCATATGCATAAATTAAGCCATTTCTGGAAGAATTACAGCGTTTGCCTTGCCACCTCAGATTTACTGCTTGTGTCTTTCTTGTTCATCAGAAAATTTGTTATTATATTATATGAGTACTAATTATTTTTCCCCTTAAATAACATACTGGGAACAAGGAAATGTGACATATACCATAAATTCAATTAAATACTTAACGGGGTGAAATATTTGTAGATTGTCTATCTGTCTTTCAGAGATTTTTAATTCAAAGCAATTGAGCAATTGGGTAATGCTTTACATTAACTGCACCTTCATGATGCCTTTATAATGCATTCACAGAACATTCATAAGCAGTATGTAAGTATACGTTAACATCCTAACATACCTCAATGGGTTTGATACACAATAATAACAAAATTATATGATTAAACGATTATAATGCTGGTTATTATCATATAACATTTGTTATTAATGTATATTAAAACTGTCAGTGTATGTTAGGATGTTAAGGTATACTTACATGCTGCTTTTGAATGTTCTATGAATGCATTATAAAGGCATTATGAAGGTGCAGTTAATGTAAGGCATTACCGGAAATTATGCATATACTGTATTGGCAATCCCACATAAAGAACGAATAAGTGGAATAATGAAGGACACAGTTAAATAAAGGTGATTTCCGTAATTGGAATGAATGTACTTGGTTTGTGGTTCATTGGTATGTAGTGACACAACCAGATTTGTTTTACTTTTCTTACTCACTTTTGACAAAGTGTAATGAACACAGACCATAAAACACGTTTTGATGACAAAAATGCATGCCCCCCCCCGCAGGATTTTAAAATTTAAACCATCCAGAGCAACAGGAACTGTAAATTAGAACAGCTATTAATCCAACGTCTTTCCCCCTTTTGTAAAATATTTTTAGGCTTTTTTAGTTCACCACGTCCACAGAACAGTAATTTTTGTCTGATGGTAAGTAAGCTGATCCCTCAGGATGAGTTAAATTAAAGTTCTTGAAGGTTAAGTGTTTTTGTAGCAGGAATTCAGTGAGTCTTTGCGTTTAATTACCAAGCTGACACATAATATGGCTTGTTATATCAACATAGACACATTGTCCATGCTTCGCAAATACTTTGCCACAGTCGATGCAAAGCCTGCTGGGACATCGTTTATTTGCCATCCTCGTTTATTTTCTACATGTGTCCCAGAGCCGGAATGGTTTGTAGAGCTAATTAATATGAACACATTCAAAACTAGGTCGCATCTCAAGAGTTGTGCATTAAAATTCCACCCGTCTTTAGTGTGTGACGAGTCTGCATGTTCGGCTGTGTTACATGGGTTTTGTCCTGGGTGCTCCTGGAGTCAAACTAAACCTTTACAATACTCATAGTGTGTGTTTGTGTCCTGCACAGGCCCGGCATGTCTTATAGCGTATCTTCCTGCCTCGTGACCTGTTCTGCCTGGTGTGAGCTCCAGACGCTCTTCTGGTTAAATGTTAAAAATATGGTATCTGATGACTCACCAAAAAGTTATGAATTTGTAATTTTTTAACACAGCATATATTTCATCGTGAACACGTTTAATCTCTTTATTAAATTCACACAGCCTGGCCGCATTCTTCTCGTCTATCCACAAAGTCATCCCCATGCTGGATGTTTTGAACAAGAGGTTTGAGGTTGTCAGTGATGTTCCATGGCAAGCTGGCCTCTTCCTTCACCCCAAATAGGTCGCACATGTGGCACCAGTGCGAAACACCTGGCCATAAAATATTATGACAGCATCATAAATTACAATCCCCCCGCCCCCCAGTGGGTTGAATCAGTAGTTTAATACAGAGGAGAAGGCTTACTACGTGATCCCTGCTCCTGTCACATGATTCCTCCACAAATATGGATAGCACCAAATGCTAAGAGATAACCAAGTCATTGCAGTGTTGTGTATCAGACACCATATGGGACTATGGCCCAGCAGCGCTGGTTCCCAAACATGTCCTTGAGGGCTTGTAGCCAATAATAGCTTCATTAATACTGCAGAAATAGGTTAGTATCGAAAACCCACAGAGCAGGATCCACCAAAAAATGTGACTGGCCACAGGAAACACTTATTAGAATTTAATATCCACCCCGCTTATCCTGTGAAGGTCACAGACAGCCTGAAACCCATCCCAGGAAGCGGAGGGCACAAAGCAGGGGAACACCCTGGATGGGATGGCAGGCCGTTGAGGACTTCTCGGACCAGCCTGACAGATACCAAGAGATTGTGAGAGTGTTGAGAGTGTTGCTAGGCTCAGCGTATACAGTAAATTCAGTAACTGTAAGTCACACGGGAAAGACGCCCGCTTGTGAAAGCAGCCCAGGGGCTGATCTTCCACTGCCTGCCATCCTGGGCGTGGCTTTATTGACCTTTTCCTTCCGGGGGAAATTGCTTCAGTTCAGGCCCAAGTTGACCGGTCAGGTGGGAGCCGGGGGGGAGAATAGGAGGTCACCAGCGCTTGGGCTAATTAAGTCCCCCCGCCTGAGAGTTCTGGGCAGTCGCCGCCGCCCAGCTTCTCTCACACTCCCACCCTGCCCACCCCGGGCCGGCTGACTCATGGGCGGGACTTCTCTTTTCCCACCATGCCGTGTTTGTGCTCGCTTATCGTGGAGTCTTGGAGCAGCCTCCCTGGGTCTGTTCTCACGGCGGCAGTATCCGCGACAGGTGTAGCTCCCGCTGTAAACAAACAAGGAGATGCGCTGGAAACGCAGCCCTCTGCCCGACCCAGAGGTCTGCTGACTTTCCTGTAACAGCGCATAAAACATTCAATACTTTTTTTTCTGGACAATGACCTGGCCTTCTTTTGGCTAAACTAGCATCGCATGGGCATTTTAATACACAGACCGTATCTATATAAACGTACGGAAGCTTTAAGTCAATGCCTGATCTTTTTCACCACCTGAGAAACAGTGAAACTCTTTTTTTATTGATTGAAATTATAGATAATATTTGCCTTAAAATTTCTTTTTGAAACATTTGATAATACACGAAAAACAGAAAGTGTTTGTAATTTTACTTTGGGAACAATATATTAGAGCTGGGTCACTGCATAGTTCCATCACCAATACTGTAATTTTCCATTTAAGTTCATAGATTGTGCTTCTCTGCAGAACCCTTTTGAAAAAATGACAAATGGGATGACAAGACAGAAAATGTACAGTTCCTAGCCTTGCTTCCTCATGTCCTTAGGGCTTACTGCATACCAGCCTTCCCAGGAATTTGAAATGTTTTGCCCTTTCCTGAGAATCTGGGAGACTGACGTGTTCCCACACCTGGGCAGCAGCATCCCGTAACGGAAAGTGTACCCCTCCCTGTGTTACACCTCAAATGGGCTGAAACGGGGGAGAGTGAGAGTCAGACTGACATATCAGCCCTTCATCGGTGACACCGCAAGACACAAGAGGCTGTTTCCACGGGAACAGCCACAGCTGTGATAAGATACATTTTCCTGGAAAAGGCTAAAATAAATTAGCTTTGTTATGTGTGTAGCCATAGTCAAGGTTTAAACTTCTGTTTAAAAGAATGAATATTCACAGCATATTAATACTGCATAGGAGTTATTATTCGAAATCATTGCACACTGATACTATATAATATAATAATAACAGTAATAATCAATTTAATCTTAATTAATCATACAACAACAACAAAACAACAACAACCATAATATCTATTTATTTATTTGCTGGCTTGCTTACTTATTTTCTTATTTATTTATTTTAGTTGAATTAGTCAGGCATTGTGCCCTGGAATGGATTCCATGACCCAGGATAGGACAAGCGATTACAGAAAAGGGACGGATGGATGGATGGATTGGTGGTATGGTGGATCACCTCTCAACATATGGGGTCACATGTTTTTCCCGTGTTTCATCCCGTTGTCTAAAGGCAGTGAATGTCTCTGCATTGCCCTTATTATATGAGTGTGTGTACATAACAGTATGTGCCCCGCAATGGACTGAAATTCCAGTGCTCTGTATCCTGTGCGGCCTGGGATAGGCTCCAGGCAACTTGACCAGGATAAGTGGTTGGAAAATGGATGGATGGATGGATGGAGTATTATTCATTATTCATCCATCCATCAATCTTCCAGCCACAGGAGACCTGGAGCCTATCCCAGGCAGCACAGGGCACATGGCAGTGCTACACCCTGGATCAGATGAATCATTATAAATAACTCTCTGCATCCGTAAAAGTAACAGTGAGCAATTTTATTTCAACGATAAGTACATCAAGTTCATTTTCATAAAAATATCTTAAATGATGCCTGAGTCTTCTTGCTGATCCTACTCGCTCAATCTAACTATAAGCAGAGTCGCCAACTCTCACGTATCTGGCGTGACACTCACGCTTTCAGACTGTCATGCTCACGAAGGGAATCATATGGCAAATCTATATTATTCCATTGCAAAGCTAAATTTAGCTACATCAGAAGCATTGGGGTCGTTTGCAAACCCTATAGACTATTTACAAGGTAATAAAACCGTTACACACATGTGAATGCGTATCCAGACTTGTCTCGAATTTAGAATCTCACTCCAGTCAGCTGACTGAAGTTGGCAACCTTGCTGAAAGGGCCCTGGGTGGGAGTCACACAGGGCAGGGATGATGCAACGCAGCAGACATCACAGAGCTCCGTCGCTGCTGAGGTTGCTGACATGACGGGGGCTGCGGGGGAAGGTGGCAGGCGTGACAGTGGCCGGCGGCGGCACTCGGAAGGAGCTATCAGTGACTATGACTGAGGCCCCCTCCCAGCGGAAAGCGTCCCGGAGGCCAGCGGCCCTCCATGGAGATAAGGCTGTCTCCAAGGGCTGAACTCACAGCCCTCTGCGCACCACTGTGCGGGGGTCACATTTTTCATGTCGTTTGTGGCCTAAAACACAGAAAATCGCCTCTGCAAAGGCAAGCTGTCAAAGGAATGTTTGTAGACCACCAGGCTGCTCTGGGTGGAAAAAAGACTAATAAAAATTAAAACGCAATGGCTCGGAAGTGACGGCACCGGTTTCACCGAAGATCAACATTTAACACATTTCATAATAATAGCAAGAGTTTGTCTCTGTTATTCTTAACTGGGATTTGCATATTTGTATACACTGACCATTTAATTACGCAACCCGTCTTAAATCTGCAGAACTCCATTACATTGGCTATAAAATATGTTTAGCCATCTTCACTCTTTCCATAATTCAGTGAAACATTTACATTTATTTAGCAAATGCTTTTGTCTGAAGTGACGTACAAGTGAGTCAGATAATACATCACTAGCAAATAGCTAACACTAGCTGATTTAGGTATGTGTTGCTAGGCAACATCTAATATCGCTCATTAGATTAAACCTTTAAATTGCATTAAAACACAAATAAAGTCAAAAAGTAAGCATCATTTAAAACTCTCTAGATCCTCAGTATTATTCTCTTTTAGGATTTAATTATGAAACAAATCAAATACATGTGTTTACATTTCATTTCAGTTTTGGCCTTAAACTGCTCAACACGTTACATGCCAGTGTGGTTTGCTCATATTACATATTTTATGATGTTGAACAACAAAACAACAAAATATTATATATAATTAACATTTTAATATGAGCTGTTCAAAAGTGCCTCTTAGTCATTCAGGGTGAAACTATTCAATAATGCACTAGTCTGTTGTTTGATTATAAGCATTAAATCTCCTAAGGAGATCTTCATCCAGAGAAGAAAAGAAACTTCTTTTATCCACAGGAGACGACAGTAACTTCCTCAGTACTGCTGGTACACTTTTTTATTCGCTTCCTTGACTGCGGAATTCATAATGATGAGCGAGTAAACATGAAGAAAGCGGCCGCTTGGATGCTTGTCGAACACTGTGTTCTTCACAGTTGAGAGCAACATCATCGCTGTGAAACGGCAAGGGGGAGCTTCTGAAGGCCCCAGCTACTTTCACTTGACTTGAAATTTCATTCCATGGCCCATTGAGTCACCAGCCGCTTCATTAGGGTCCTGCAGTCTTCTACCATCTGCAAGCCCTCAAGTCAAGATGATATCTCAATGTTAAATGAAACTCAAATTTTTGTTAATATTACATCATGCTTTGTTATGTGTCACCCCTGTTTGTTGCAGAACTACAAAAAATTAAATGTCAGAGCTTTCCAACATTTCTGTTTACCTGTTTGTCCCAGTAATACCAAGAAATACTTCAGGGCAATTTAATCCCTTTTCCTATTTTTACAAAAGTGTGTCACATTACCTAAACATAATGGATTTAGAATTATTGACTCACCTGGTAAAATATTCTTAAAGGGCCAGGACCACAGCTCACGTGCCAAGGGGTCAGAGTGCGAATCCTGCTACCTGAGTTTGCATGATCTGTTCATCTTGTGCTGGTTACTCATGTGGTCAAAGGGCATGCAGTGAGGTGAACTGATATCTGTAAATTGCCCGTATTGTGTGACTGTGTGTGCCTCCTCTGCGATAGGCTGGCAGAATGTCCCCTGCATCATGAACTGGGAGCCTGTACTGGATAAGAGGTTGGAAAACTGATGGATGGAATACGCATAAATATTCATCATTGACCCCTGTGTTATAAATTTATAAGTGTGCTGCATTTAGTTATTCCATAAATCCTTTTTTGAGCCCAGATGTTTCACAGAGATCGAAAATGAATCATTTTCTGTCTACAACAAACACAGACACTGCTCTATTTATGGATTCCAACTGATTCTAATTTGCAGTTAAATGTTTGTAATATTGTTGCCACATTGTCAGGACCCTCGATTCGTTAAAAGATTTTTCAAAACAAATACGGCACTTAAGCAGCCTGCAGTTTAAATCAGCAGTACCTGCGAAGGCAGTGGACATGCAGCAGAAAGAATTATCACTCATGTTCTCAGGTTTACAGATGTGATTTAGGGGCAGGCAGTCAAAAAGAGGCCTTCTATTAATGACAGATTGAGAAAGAAGCCTCTCCTGATGTGATAAAGGTATGACGTAAGCAGCCGAGAGACTTCATGTCCAGGTCATAAAACCAAATACTGCATTTAAGGCGCTATTTATGTAGAGCACTGGGACCATATTGGGAAGTTTCAAATTTTTATATTTTTATTTATTATTTCCTGTGTGGCGTCATAAATATGTTTTTCCCAATGCAGGTATTTCCTGTTTTATTTTTTTCCACAAGCCAGTACAATGGGAGATTCACCAAGAAGGCTTCCTCAGCATCCCATAATATTTCCCCTGGGATGACATGGGTTTGAGTCAATTAAAACACGAAGTAACAAATCTGGGTTATCAAGCAAACATTTAAACGTTTCAGACACGGAACACTCAGGGGGGCAGAGAATAAGGTTCAGCTGTGGACTGGTGTTGGACGGAGGGCAGGGAGGTCGGTGTGGGGGCTGGGGGACCCCAGAGACGTGACATGAGACTGAGAGGAGGTGGAGAGCCTCCTCTTACCCTTAACGGCCTCCTTCGTATCCTCTGAAAACTGCAGCCCTACACACAAGGCTGGTGGAAAAGTGAGGCCAGGGCAGACGGTATTGTTTCATTTGAGCACATGGCTATGCGTACACCAAGGAGCCCAATTAAAAGCTATATTAACATATAAAATATAAAATGCTGATGTTTATTATGATTGTGTGTGAAAATAGTCCCCAACTGGTTACTTATTTGCACAAAAATGATTTTAATTCTACATGAGACATCAAGCTTATCAAACTGACAATAGTGCTACTACCTAATGTTTTTTGTAGATAATGAAAACCAAGTTTATCTTTAGTTTAGCATACCAGCCTTGGCCAATCAGCTACTTGGGAAGCCTGGGGGGGTCCACATTGTTGAAGCTGGGCCTTAAGAAATGCCAGGACTAACCTCCCGTCTCACATATCTGCATTCACTGCTGCGCTGACAGGGAACTGCTTCACCCATTTCCTGTTTCCTGCTGATGCTTTCTGGCAGCTCTCACTGGCTCTTTAGGCAAATAACTGGATGGATCAAAGAAAGCAGCGACAGATCAAGCGTCAGAGGATCTGCCTCAGTGTCTCTGGGGGCTGGTGTGCGAACCCTGCTGAAGAAACCCGCATAGCTGGTTACCAGCATGACCGGCGTAATGCATGCTGGGTGAACCAACATATGTTGTGTTTTGGTGCATTGATGAAACATTGCTGGTGGATCAGATTCATGTGCAGGTAGACCAGTCCGGCTATGCTGGTCCACCACCTACACCAGTTTCAAACCAGCACAAACCAGCACAAAAACAGCACTGAGCTGCATAAACCAGCATGAAGATCATTCTGGTCTATGCTGTTTTTTCAGCAGGGAGAAAGCCCAGTACTCACCAAGTACTCACCAGTAATTAAACTATTTTTTTAAATGCCCAAACCCAGATTAATATCACAGATCTTATCATTTCAATGAATTGTGACCTTGCTCTTCACTTTTGTCACGGTGATTTCGCGACATGCAGAATGACGCGGTTCTCCAGCCTCAGTGTGTAGGATCTGTTTCTCACAAAGTACATCTTGTGGACCTCCTTCTCACGACTCTCATCCCCAGAAGAACGGAATGTGTACCTATTTCATGAGTATATACTTCTTCTTTAAAAGGCAGTGAAGCTGGTCTTTCGCTGATGGAGTTACGTACCGCCATAACAAAGCTTCCGTCCATAACGGCTCTGAAAATCATTCCATAAACAGAGTCTGCTGATGTAATGCTGGTGCTCAGTAACACCTACTCATGAAAAAAAGGAAAATGAGAAGAAGCCATGATGCTGTAGCGGCCCAATGCAGCCTGAGAATGGAAGATGGAGTGTGTTTGTCCTGGCCCTCCGCCGTCCATAAAGATCGCCATGGTTATACAAGCGCTCGTTCACCTCTACCCTTGGAAAATCTTACATTGAATCCCAGTGATGGGGCGGGGGAGTGCAGGGGGTCACCACGTATAATGTATCAGCAACAAGCCAGCAGGTGGGGTGCAGGTTGCGGGTGTGGGACTCCCAGGTGACACCAGATATTTGAGGAGAGGCTTGGCGCACATTCTGCTGAACTGCGTAACAGCCGAGATGTGTAAGAAATTGTGGGGCACAAGATCCGCGCGTTAATGGAGATTGATTGTCCCCTTTCCCGCCCCGTCATCAGCCGATCACACTGAACATTTACAGTAATTAATCACGTCCATCCACCCACGTTAACCAATAAGGCATCACTCACTTAAAGGTACATATACACTTCTGGTAGCTCATTTTAGCTTATTTGTCTTAATATACAACAGACAGAGTTTAGTTTGGCTGTAGTGCTCAACGAGTGAGTGGCTCTGTAGGCTAAGCCTCTGTGCCTGTGATCAGAAGGGCGCCGGTTTGAGACCCAGCCTTAGCAGAACAGTCACATGTCTGTGGGCTTTTGAGCAAAGCCCTTAACCCCCAGCTCCAAGGGTGCCGCATGTGAGTTGACCCTGTGCTGTGACCCCCCCCCCCAGCTCACTCTCACCTGCATGTCTGTCTCAGGGAGAACAAAATGGGGCAGGCAAAGAGATGCATTCTGCTGTATTTGTGCAAATAAAAGTTTATTATATAGCGTAGCAGCTGTAAACAGAGTAGGTTATGTAGCTTGTGGGTATTCAGTGACACATGACACCCTGTAGATACTCATTAAGTTTGTCTTTTTCAAAGTTTGCCCCAAACTTTGAACTTTAAACTCAACCACCTATGGTGGTGCATGTTAGGGACCCAAGAAGAAGGCCTGTGTTACTGACAACAGGCTGATCTATGTGGGTCCATTTTTCATTCTAATTAATTAATTTCATTAAATTATAGTGCTACAGCTTCTATATTAGGCCTATAAAATACTATCATTTGAAGCTGCATTAAGTCAAATGCAATAATCTATCCATCTTCTATAACTGCTTTTTCAGTGCATTGTCACTCTCAGCCTTGAAACTACCCCAGGAAACATTGAGCATAGGGCAGGGGACACCTTAGATAGTACACCAGTCCATTACAGAGTTTATGCAGTAATGAGGTTATGTAATACAGGGCCCAGTAAGGCCATCTTTGTGGGTGGCCTTGTGCCTCACACCTCCTGGTTTGGGGGCTCAGGTGCCACATCTGCTCTGTGAGCGTGACTTTCTTCCGTATGTCGCAAGGGTTTCCTCCCACAATCCAAAGATTCATGGGTCAGTGGTAGGGGTGGAGCCGAACCCGAATATGGTATTCGGAAAGGCACAAATAACGTGTTTTTTACAAATACTTATTTCGAACAAATACTTTAAAAAATATTTGTATT
>JAODKC010000107.1:1533162-1561151 GCA_026777985.1 Mormyrops attenuatus | reverse complement strand
CACTGTCCCGTACGCAAGCAGTATCCATCATAAGCAGCTGGTAACACTGTCCCGTACGCAAGCAGTATCCATCATAAGCAGCTGGTAACACTGTCCCGTACGCAAGCAGTATCCATCATAAACAGCTGGTAACACTGTCCCGTACGCAAGCAGTATCCATCATAAACAGCTGGTAACACTGTCCTGTATGCAAGGACGTGATTTTGTGTTGAATTGTAATTTACCATGCCTAACTTCAAAAAAAAATCATAGTAAATGAAACAAGGGATATGTCATTCCAATATCAACCTCACTTTTAAATTTATCATTCGGCAAATGCAGTCATTCAA
The DNA here is from genome assembly GCA_026777985.1 of Mormyrops attenuatus. Taxonomy (NCBI): domain Eukaryota; kingdom Metazoa; phylum Chordata; class Actinopteri; order Osteoglossiformes; family Mormyridae; genus Mormyrops; species Mormyrops attenuatus. Next base: position 1,560,822 of record JAODKC010000107.1, on the reverse strand, counting down.
GCAGAATGTTTTGACTGGTAGGTTGGAGGTTAGAATGAACTGTCATGATGCCATTAATCTCAGTATTAACCTCTATTCACACGCCAATGATGTATTTGGGGAACTGTTGCAATAGGACTGAGTTGTACCTTAGACCAAAGGAAAAGTAGAACATACAGTTTAGGTGCAATTGGAATTGTAATTGTTATTGTAATTGTAGTCCTAATGATCCTAATATAAATCACTGCAAGCTGGGTGGATCCCCGAGACTCTGAGACTGCATATAATTTCTGAAATTGACACATTCGTCCTGTATTGTTACTGGGTCCTGCATCTCCATGAGAAAATGAAAGAGATTCCATTTTCTGATTAGTGCAGGATTCTCTAAACCGCCTAATGAGTTACTACAGCATAATGATGCTAGTGTGCTACTATTAAAAATTCACCCAGTGTTAATAAAGCTTGTGTTGTTGTTTCTTTTAAAGCCTGGCAACCGTAGCAGATTTCTCAGTTTGAAATGTCTGCTTCGGTGTGATTCAAGGCAGAAATCAGATCCTGCTAGCAGACAAAGGCTTATGTGTGCTTGCCAGCTGTCAACACACCTGTGCAGCTCGTCAAAGGAGCTCAGGTTCGACAATCCCGTCCAGCAGTCCTGGGAGGAACGACTTATCAACAGCTGATATCAACACTGACTGAATTAAACAATGATCAAATTTAAAGCTAATTAAATCCCGTTTTTGAGGTTAAAAGCAAACCGCTTTCATCAACCTGAGAATATATTCAGTGTTTTTTTTTCCTAGATATTTTTTTAATATTAAAAAGAATCTATCTTACATGACAGCCTGTTGAAATGTATTTCTTTACTATGTTTACAAATGGCTCACTATTTGTTAAAAATCTCTAATAATACATTTATATTTTGGCACAAGGAACCACTCTTCCTACAGAGACTGGATAATTGTAGTTGTCTTAAAATCATTGACAGAAGACCAGAATGATAATGGTTATCAAGGCCTGGAAGCTGGTCATAGTTCCCAGAAAATGGTCATTCAAATAAATCCGTTTAGACAGCCAAAATGTGCTATTATGCACTCAAGTCAGCAGTGCGTCATTATCAGTTCAATTATGGCGTGCTGTCTGTTCCAAGCCAGGCCGGAATCCGGGAATCTCAGTTTGTTGTGCTGTTGCAAAGCTGTGAAAGTATGCAAAAGATTATTTTCCTCATCTGCACGAGAATCAAAGCTGGTGCCTCAGCTTGCTAAGGAAATAACAGTTATAAACGAATCCAGCTTCTCAAACCCAGCTGTCGAGATTCTGATAATGAGGTTTTCTGAATGTAAACTTATTGAAATCACAGTGATCCTAAGACTTTTATTAACTCCTTCCCAATTAAAGGTGGTGGGCTAATCTCTGTTGGGTTTTCATTGAAGCTCCTTGAGGTGGACTAAAATAATTAACGTTCGATCATCTTAAGCAATACAGAAGTGGCATGAACTCTGTGATTTACACTCCTTCATAACACACTGTGGAAAATAGCTCTTGGAAGTTCATCAGTTGTTGTAAGTCACTTAAGCTTCAAAGTCCTCAAGAATCATAAAAGGTCTTATTATGGTAATGTTCCATATTCATCCTTTACTACATTACTTCCAAAACCACTGGAGTGTCTTATTTAAGTATAACACAATCAGATGTGATGTCATTAAATGTCTCAGAGGGCATAAGTCCGTGTTTCCACATTACAACTTACAGCCAGTGAGAAGTCAGAGAGGGCAGTACAGTGACTCAGTGGTTGTCACCGTGTGCTCACACCTTGCCACATACTGTACAGGTTAACTGACATTCAAATTTCCAAGGGCGAATGATTTTTGGCATATGTAGGGTTGCCGACTCTCGCGCATCTGGTGTGACACTCACACTTTCAGACTCTCACGCTCGCGCAAGAAATCTTTGGGCAAATCTGTATTATTCCGTTTTAAACCTAAAATTAGCTGCATCAAAAAGCGTTGGGGTAGTTTTCAAATCCTACAGACTATTTACAAGGTAATAAATCCATGTGGAAAATTTTCTGGAATTGAAAATCACACTCCAGCCAGCTGACCAAAGTCGGCAACCCCGTCTCTGTCCCCTGCGATAGACAGGCCCCATGTTCTGTCCCCTGCGATAGACAGGCCCCATGTTCTGTCCCCTGCGATAGACAGGCCCCATGTCTTGGGTGTAGGCATCTGCTCTTAGTGGCAGGCTTAGGATAAGCAGTCAGCAGATGGATGGATGGATGGATGGATGGATGGATGGATGGATGGATGTTCTTATTTCATCAACTCAGTGGGTTAAGCAGTCTGGTTCTTTATTAATTTTTAGGTGTCTGATTCACTGCTGATTCATAATAGTCTTATGACTGACTAATTCCGTTGGCAGGGTGTATATTATATATTGTCGTTAATTCGGCACTGGGGCTGGTCACAGGGACTGATAGGCGTCTGACAAAACTGCAGCCTGGAGCACTACTGCCGTCGTTAAATCACCGGCAGCGGAGAGTGCTCTGTGAACCTTCATCTGCTCCAGGCCGGTTTTCGTGGCAACTGACAACTTTGGATACCATTTGTATTTTTCATACATAACGTAACTGCAAGCTTTAGTGATTGATTCAATGTTTTATTTGAAGGTAGTGAGCATCATTCATGTAATTTTGTTGTTTTAGTGATTTCAAAAGAACTAAACTGTAAAATTCTACATTGATATTTATGCATTTGATTTGATCATGGCGGCAGTAGTGGTTCAGTGGATATGCCTGCTGTCTCACACCTCCAAGGCTGGGGCTCCATATTCCATCTCGGCTGCGCATTGCACAGTCTGCACGCTCTTCCTGTGTTGCGGCTTTTCTGTCTCTCCTGCTGTCTCAAGGCTAATTATTTCCCCAAATTTCCCATAGAGTATAACTGGGTGGATAAGCAGGGGCAGATTCATGAACAGGTTTGCCCAGAGTGATCATTTGTGACACTCTTAAACCATTTTGTGTATTTTCTGGTATGTGTATACATAGTTTCCTAAGTAAAATTGATTTCACAAGACTGATGAACGATCGAGTTTCATGCCAGGAAGGCATGGACGAGAACATTCTAATAGTAAGAACTTGTTTTATATTCTTTTGTAAAGTTATTCTGTAAAGTTGTCTGTGGTCTATGCTATCTATGGTAAATGTATCTGGTGCACATTGTGGATGCAGTTGACATGCACTGGATCAGAGTGTAATGTTTTAAGGTTACCGCTATTGAGATGCGTTTATTCAATGACGTCTCTGTTGCGCTCTTTCTGGTTGCTGCATATGATTGATGTGAAAGGGTAAGCTTGTCGGTTTGTTGTTCTTCTGATGTGATTGCTCTTGCCACAAATTTGAATTTGTAGAAATTATTTTATGGTTACTAATATTTCATAGTTTTATAGGTAATTGTTGTATACAGGGAGTGGGGGCCGAAGGGGCATATGGAAAGTGCAGCTGAGAGGTCCCTGTACTCCTTTATCCGCCACACTGTGTGTATGTGCCATGTGATAACAGAGCATCCTGCCCAGCCCTCTGCTGCCTGGGATCCAGTCTTCGGACCCTCCTGAAGATAAGCTGTTAAATGATAGATGGGAGATAATGCAGACTTAGCTCAAATGTGGCTGCCTTAATGACAGTAGATGTGTCTTTACTTATCTTTCTTAACAAATTACCTAGTAACGCTTTCTGTGAATGCCATGTCTATAAGAACCTATGAACATATCCATAACACATTAGAATGCATTCATGAAACATTATAAAATGCCTAAAATATTTAATACATATTTAATAAAAGGCATAACACATTATAGCCATGTTTATTATGCATGATGCATGCATTTTGAAGCTTTCATCTAACGTGCACTATATATACAGTACTGTCATAATGCAGTAGGAAGCATCCTTAATTCTTATACGGACTGACCATTATAATGCATTATGAAGGTATCTATAGTGTACAATAGATGAGATCTTCGTTGAAGCTTATGAAATATTAGAATCAGCACTATAATGCCTTATGACTGTCAATAGAAGATGCTATAATGCTTTATTAATTCTTATACTGACCGTTACAATGCATTATGAAGGTATCTATAGTGCATTATAGATGGGAGCTTTAAGTAAAGTGCTACCAATTGCTTCGTGATGAGAAAAAGTATTTTTTAGGAATGAACCAACATTTGTGGGGGAACTGAACGCTATGGAAAGCAGAATGTCACATGCACGCTCATTTGGGTGCAGACATAGGCAGCGTGAGCCCTTGAGAATGCCCCTAGCTGCAGTGTGGGCTATTGTCGCTGGATACAGTTCCCCAGAGGACAGACTGCGTGTGGTCGCACAAGCAACTGGCGCGCCGTTTGGTGGCACCGTCAGACGACGGTAATCCCTCCCTGGCACCTCGATGACTCCCAATTATGGCCCATCGCTATGACTGTGATAAAGAGGTCAGGCGGCTGGGACGGCGGGGCAGTGGGGGGGTCAGCCGCCCAGCCGGAGCTGTCGCCAGTAGCTCTTCTGTCGACTTAGCGCCATGCCATCCCCGCTCCAGAGCGGCCAGGCGCTGTCTGCTGCCTCTAAATCACGCGGGATTAGCGGCCAGCTCTGTCGCTGAAGCGTGGCCCAGCTTTAATCACTGCTGCCCGCCGCTCTCATGCCGATTTCTCATTTCCATCATACATAAATGTCATGTGGCTGGGCAGTTACTTTGTAACCTTTCATACACAAAACATATGCTGTTGAGAATTATATTCGTTTTATTTACCTGATGTTTTTGTCCAAAGCGACATATAACAGAGGCAAATAGTACGCTGTGCACACTAATGTGTGTATATCTGCCGAATTTAAACTTTGAGGCATTTGGAAAACAACAGTGTTTATGAAAAATCTTTATTCTTCCGTACTAAACCGACGACCGCTGGTGTTTCCCACAACAATCAAAATAAGGAAAAGGGGTAAATTAGTGAGGAAGAGAAGAAACAAAAAGTGTTTACTATGCATTTACATAGTTTTTTTTGTTGTCACTGGATATTCTGTGACGTAAAAACAGTTTTTGTAATTAATGCCAGTACTGCTACAGCACATACTGCTACACAAAACTTAAAAAATGTCACCTGGACCATTTAAGAGATGACAGCAAAGCCAGTGACGATATTAACATGTAAACTTAATAAGAATTTGAAATATATAGACCGGTGTTGAAAAACGCTGCCTAATGGAAAGTGTGCCATGCAAGAAGGAAAGCTGGGACACACTGGCTTTAGGCAGCATTTTTAGTAGCAGTGCAACTGAAGTTTAATCCAGAGACCGCGGCGAACAGGATTAAGATCCCGGGCCTGGTCTCCAGCGTGCTGATCCGTGCCGGCACCCTGTGTTGATATCATCTTGGCCGTTTTCCTAGGAATGGCCTCCATCTGGCCCAGCTGGGGGCGCTGACTGATCCCCATTGGCCTTTCATTCACAAAGCCGCGCACCGCGCTCTGTCTGCCTACCCATCCATCAGACTGGCACGCCTGTCATCTGGGCCGTAAAGTAACACTTCCTTCACGGACGATAAGGTACCAGTGCAGTTTTATGCTGATCCACATTTTCTACAGAATCCCTATCAGCGATGCTGAGAATGACTTAACCTTGTGAAGTAACCATATTCTTACCGATTTGTCTCGTTCTATTGCCATCTTCTGCTCGATGAAGACAGAAGCTTTCTTTGTTCTCAATAAATTGTTTTCCTGCAGAGAATGTAGGTAAACTCAGGGAATAAATCAAAGACGTCACAGAGGGGATGTTGGTAAAAGTATGTTGGCGCATTAGCATTTCAGATATTGGACGTGCATTGTGAATTATAAAGAATGTCCAAAAAAATGAACTTTAAATGCTAACAGAATAAACGAACATCCATCCATAAATCTATCTTCGAGCCACTTTTCCAGTACTGGGTCACAGGAAAAGTAAAATAGCTAAAAATAAAATTTCCCCCCAAAAATGATACTTGATGCCAGCAAAACTTTTGGCCTCAATTTAAAAAACCAGTATGAAAAACGTCACTAACTGGCTGAAGATGTGTCAGGAGCGTAACCATACTATGGATACATTTGTCCCCTCTTTGCATAAGGAATGGTCATTTAATAAGTGATTAAATTGTCAAGGATCTCTGCAGGGCCCTTGGGTTCCGCTGTGAAGGACAGGAAACAGTAAAGTCTCCTCGTGACCTGATCTGGTGCCAGATGCGGGTAATTTGATGTTAACTAAACAAAATCAAGCAGCTTCCATGCATGCAGTTTGCATTGATGCTCTCAAAATAACTTATTCAAAAAGGATTAGTTTTAATGACAGTAACGGCAATTATAATTACAGGCACATACATTTCTTGAATTATGAGTAATTATTTTCCAAGTCCGAGTCCTCTTCAGGGAATTCCATTATTCGAGAACTCACTTTTCTTGGATGCGGGCCTTAGAAAATGTTCAATGTATTTTTGAGAAGTATTTCTGACTGCATATGTGTATGCACCTCCAAGGGATATTCTTCAGGCAGTTGAGAAGCAACTCATTCTTTTCAGTTCACAATGAAAAAAAATAATCCTTAGCTGGTAGTTTTCAAAACATGAGAAAAAAACACTTTCAACATATTTAAATTCTTTATTTTCATAGATTACCTTACCAGTAAGTATAAATGTGTTGCACATGATACTGGGAAATCTAAAAACCCAGAGAAATGAGTCTTATCTGATCACCAGGAGTCGACACCAACCAAACAGAGTTATAATAATAATAATATGGAATATGTTAAACCTTTGACCCAGCCCTGGGGTTAAAGAGAATTTGTGAGCTTGCTCACTCATCAATATAATTCCTTCCTTTCAACAGTAATGAAGTTTCTTTAGCATGTTCCTTCCTATGTTTTGATGAGTAATAAAGCTGATCAGTCTGATAACAGTCAGCGGGCCCGGCTCCTTTAGCAGTCATGATTTTTCACCTTTAGATGTTCCCTCTCCTTATTCTGTAATCCTGGACTGATTCCCATGTGTATTAACCTTGAACAACAAAAAACACTCACTAATGGCAAATCCTCTCTCCTAAACATGCTGAAAAGGGTATGAATGAATGAATGAATGAATGAACGAACGCCTTTATTATCATTGCACAAGGTACAATGAAACTGGAAGACTATCCTTGTCAGTGCAAGAAAGAAAAAGTCAGGAAGGATGCAAATGCAAAGAAAAATAATAAATAAATAAGACGAATAGAATATAAAACAATATAAACAGAACAAACAGAAAACAAAATATAAAAGGAGAATAAAGAATAAAAATGCAAACATGTAAAAAAATGTTAATATATATAGAAAAAATGACAAAGTGTGGGTGTTTGAATAAAATGACTGTCATGTCATAGGTATTGCTCTCCTTCTGATTCAGTTTCACAATAAATATGAATATATTGCACAGTTTGGCAGTGTATTTAAGCAAACATTACGCAGGCTAATAGGCGGTGATGGGCAAAATGACGGCGGACATCGGCTGCCCTGGTTCTGTAAACATTCCCCCGGTGGCCATGATTGCCAAGCCGTCAGTGCCGCTCCCCCAGCACAAACTATCGCCCCCCGAGCTACGAGCTCCACACGGCCCGCTAGGCCCAGTGTGTTGACTTCCCCCAGCTGTTGCCCTGTTCACCCCGCAGACAGCAGTCAGGATGAAGGGCCTACCCTCCCCCTGAAGCCTTGCCTCCATCAGGAGTTGTGCAATACATTTTGGTTCCGTTTAGTGTCACCATTGATACCCAGGGTTTTAATCACGCCTGTATTTAAAGGAACGTAATTAAATGTGGAGAAAGGTGTATGAATAAAAGATATTCCAGGTGTTCAGTGCAATGCCCATTCTGTTAGTCTGATTTCTTGTGTATCTCATTTAGCTAGTGCTTGCAGACATTGAAACCTTTGCTACAAGCGATTCAGGTAATGGGTGACTGGAATGCCAGTACTCCAAGTCTGATTCATGCTCACCGGCACATAAGTGACGCAACCATTCGCTTTCCTTATTGATTACACTAACTAGATAACTGCCACACATGAATTTCAGTGTAAAATGTCCAAAGCCGGGAGACATTCCTTTTCACTCAGACACGCAGACCCCTACCTGTTGCTTGGATGCGCTTACCATTTACATATCAAAGATCTTTGTCTCTAAAGAATGTAATAGCCCCAATTTTCTTTGCTTGATTTAAGAACGAGCTTCAATAGGCCATCAAAGGAGCAATAGCCATTGGGTCATGAGTTCCACTGTTCACAGTTGCAATTTTAAGACGTGGCCGAAAAGGATTTCAGTATTTCTTTCACGGCGTTTTGAAAGGGAGACAGCACACTGAAGGCAGGGTCAAAGAAGCTATAAAATCCTATTATTTCTGTGTCTCTTTGTTTGAGGATTGAGTGACTAAAATCCATCTCCGCCCAGTGTGAAGTTATTGTGCCATATCTGAGGTCTGCGTGAGGACAGAAAACTTTCCTCTTTTGGGAGGCAGCTAAAGCCAAATGAATGTGACGACAAAGGCCCAACATGAGGCCTGGCCTCAATGGCGCTCTCCACAACTAATCATTATGAGCTCGACCTCACATTTCCGGCTCGCTGCCTCAGTGAGGCAAGAAGAAAAAGGCAGTTAATTAGAAAATAATGGGGCCCTCAATTCATATGCTTTCTTGGGTTTGGATTTGACTGTTATCGGCCGTCTGGGAAAGAGTGGGAAAGAAAGAGTGTATGAACTTTTTCCTGGTATCAGAGGTCAACGCACCCCCCCCCCATCCTCGACCACCACTGCCCCCCACCCCAACACACATCTCTTAGTAAAAGATGAGAGATTTCCTACAGTGACTCACACGCTGCTCTTCTTCGCATGTCCCAATAAATTAAGAGACCGCTCTGATGCCCATTTCAATCAAGAAGATAAAGATTTTTCACCTATTGGTTTTCACCGAAGGCGCAGAAGATGCACGCTCCAGACGCTCGCCAATTTTTTTATGGGCTTTATGGGAAAATAGTTAAAACATCAAGCCCTGAGCTATTTCAAGGAGGGAAAAAAACAGAGAGGATGGAGACATTGACAGAAAACAATTAGACCAGACAATGTTAGATTGCTTTGTTATTTATGACTGAGCACCACGGGCCAATAAAATGAACAAATTAGGAAAAAAAATATGATTCAATGGAAGAAAAACAGGCATGATGATTCTAAAATAGTATGCAATAAATACTTAAGTAACAGCGTGATGTGCAGGGGGGTGTCGGGAAGGAGAAGATTGATGTGGTTTTGCTGGACCAGTGTGTCACAACAGAGATACCTCTCTGTTCCAGTCACATGTCACTACCTCTGAAGAAACCTGCTTCCACGTCCCTCTATCTTCCGAGAAAACAGCTGGAAAATTCCTCACTGAGCCATACTGCTGGAAAGCATTTACATGGACTCAATGAGATAATTTAACAGCTAATTGAAAACATCTCACGCACCACGCAAGTGGAGTTAAGATCTGCACTAAAACTTCCCGCAGGTCATATGTCATCTTAATAAATATATGAAATAAACCTTAAATGTTAATTGAGATTTGTTACTGTTGTTGCTATTATTATTATTATTAATTATTATGATTATTATTTGGCTTCAGGCTCACTGAGACCCTCTCCTTGATAAACAGTCAAAGATGCATTATTATTATTACAGTAGTAGTAACCATAACAGTAGTACTGATAGTTACTCCAAGTTAACTTATCTCTAGTAAAGTTTTTTTTTTTTAGTAAAGTTTATATATTATTTTTATATTAAGTTGATATATTATTGTTCCTTGGTGTAAAATGATGAAAAAAAAATTTTAAATCCGACTGAAACATTCAAGACTTACTGGCTGATGTTACTTTTATTTTGCATCGGCCATTGAGAGCAAGAAAGACCGTATACTCACAAACAAGACAAGCTAGCCTCCTTTGTCATAATTAGCACATGCGCTTAAACTTCAAAATGCTGCTCATTCTTGGAAGTGAATGTAACATAGAACTAGGAGTCCAGGGAGTATTCTGGCGTTAGAGCGGTCCTTGACTTCCCATCCCGCCTTGTGTAGTCAGGCAGGATGGGCACTGCACCGACGCTGCCCCCAGTTCAGCTGAGCTATGACCTTATCTGAATTAACTTCGTGGTGGAAGCTAAATGAAAAACAAGCAAGGTGTTTTTGTTTTTCATGTATAATAAAGGGGGAGCAAAAATTGCCCACGCAGATGGGTGAGGAAACAGAGAAGTCAGGGAGGGAGTGGCTAGTTAGGGGGTCGCTACAGTAAAGTAACTGCTTTATCCCAGTCAGGTTGTAGAGTTACCCCTCAGGCCAGTAATGTCTTCTGTTTAAAACAGGATGGTGTCTCCCATCTGTGAGGGGAGGCCAGTTTGGTCTGGCCCACTGTATAATTTTACACCCCTAAGAAATACTCAGTTGGCTATCTCTTACATGCCCATCTGTCTGCACCTACACAACACTGGCAAAAATATTCAGCCTTCAAGTAATGAAGATTAATACATTTTTTTTTCTATTAGCACCATATGATAGAGTATAACTAGCAGTTTGGCTGTGAGTGGTTAGTTATCTACAGACAATGGATAATGTACATTCAAAGTATAATGTTATACTAGACTGGTGTGCTGCAGTGGTATGTTAATGAATATGTGTGAACAAAAATAAATAATAAAACTCATACTCAAGATTTCCTGTATAGAAGGTAACTTAAGGTATTAATAGAAACACATAATGTGCTCTGTCATATAAAATAACACTATAACACAAAACAAATCAATGGTACCTTCATATTATGTGCTTTGCTTCTGCTGTGATATTTACAATTAAAAGTTCCCTTTGATTCATCAAATTAATTTTTGAGGTCGAATCAAACTAAATGTTACCATTACTTGATTTAAAAAGTGCAAAAAGCAGGTAGATACAAAACCTCCAAGGAAAAGAGACAGAGTTTGCACTGTAAATATGAGAGACAGGTTCTGTCTCAGCTCAAGTACAGCAATTAAAATCCAACATATAACCAATTCTGAGTAATCACCCACCTCTGTGATATAATGTATTTGCAATGTTAACATAATGTTAATTCCGTACTGTTGCACTGAGGCTCCAGACTGTAAGGAGTCTGCAGGGAGAAACTTTAATTGACCTCAAATGTTTCATTTTCAAAGCATATGTGAATTGATCACTTAATTAACCTTTGCTTATAATTAATAACTGTACTGAGTTTATTCTTGTATATGCAATAACTGTTGTCTATTAAGTTACGTTTATAGTTGTGGACTCTCATTAGTCACATTTTTTAAACCTCCGAAAACAAACATTGGCTGTTTGCCCTGTGATCAGTTGACATCCCATCCTGGGATGTTCCCTGCCTCCTGCCTGTAGCTTCCAGACCTCTGGGACCCTGAATAGGACAAGTGGGTGTGGAAAATTGATGGATGGGCAGTATGAAGAAAGCGATTTTTTCAATTACTAAAATAATAACAATAATAATAATAATGATGACGATTATGATGATAATAATGATTATTTAAAGGGCATTATAACAATAGAAACAGTAACCTGACGTTTTGCACATGGTCCAGATCAATGGCCTTCCTTATGTTTCCGGGTCCCAGCACACGCTACTCACTTCCTCCCCCTGTTGGTGACTGTGGTACCTTTTTCTTAAGTTACATGCTTCCCAGGCTGAAGAATGTCCACGACTGACCGGACGATTTTATCGAGACGTTCTGCCTTGTAATTTCAACGTGACGTTCACCTATGTTTTTGCATCAAGGAAAGTAATACTTCCTGTGGATGTGGCAGTGTACTGCGTTAGACGTAACACAGGCCTATTCATTATTTTAAGTAACAGATCATATTATAGCCTTTAGCTCCTGCGTCCCGTATGCCCACCGTGCCTTTCATTCAGGACACCGTTTATAATGTTAACTGTTATATGAAATATATTAGGGTGACGTCACTGAAGCTGAATTTAGATTTTCTTCAGCACTTTGAAACTAAACAAATTAACACACCAGAGAGCCGGGGTGGAGCCCTGCACACACACGTTATTTCATTTGTATAATATAATAAAATCGCTGGCAGTTGAATAATAACCCAAGTTAACGCCATTTTCTCATGCGCGCTTTAAACTCCATCTCAAAGGAAACCTGAACCCCAGTTTTTTTCGTGAAAAGATATTCCTGAAATTGTAGTTATATCCGTGTTTTGGTCTTTGTTACACAGTTAAAGCTTTGTGCAAAATAAACGGAGCTAAAATAGCCATTGTTACCACGTTTACTAAGGCATTAAGCAACAATAAAGTTTTACTGATCCAGTGGGTGATGTTGATGGGTTAATTTGCCAATATAACAAATGGAATTCCTTTCGTTAAGGACACTGTTATTTAAGGACAATCTGGAGACGGCGATAGTTAAGAAATTGGCGGTGTTAAGGGGTTTTTTTCCCCCCCTTTTCTTTTCTTTCAGCTTTTTTTTTTTACCATAGGCTGACATTATGACATCCTTTTACGAGTGGCTTTCAACAACACATGGGTCAGCGAGTCGTAAAATGCATCGTGCGTTTCATAGTGAGCTAAACTCCACCTTCTTCTCACTTACCCATCAGAAAAAGAAAAAAGAGAAAAACCTCCCTGACAAATGGCACCGCCCCTGCTAAGTCCAGCAGGAGTTTCTAAACTCGGTTTGGCGTCCTTCTCGCAGTGTCATCTCCTGATGTTATCGGGCACAGCGTAAGGTTACATAAAAGATCAACACGCCCGACTGGGAAAGAATGGCAAACGAAGCCGCGGCTCATGCAAGATCACGACGGAGGAAGCAACTCATAGCAATATATTAACACTTACGTGCGTACATGGACAACATATAAAACAAGTAAACCAAAAGACTTGGGTTGTAAGAAAACGGAAGCGAATTAGAATTTAGTCAATTGAATGCATTGAATTTACTTCGGCCGATGAGGTGACATTGAGTTTGCGACTTATATAGCACCGCTTTCGTCTAATAGGTAAGGACACCCGCAGTGGCAAGACCTGCGCTCATTGAAGAGGAAGCCCGGGGATGGATCCCTTGTCTAAAAAGGATGAACTGATCTTCACCGTCCACCGAGAAAATAATATAAAAGCCTAAGCCGGCGGATAAAATCACTCCAGCTGAGGATTGTGCGCTCAAACTGGGTTATCTCCTACTCAAGATGTCACCAGAGTACTTGCTAAGGTCACTGCTGATGCTAATTCTAGCGCTGTTCTCCGCGAATGCGAGCAACTGGCTGTAAGTTTACCAAGTTTGATTTTTTTGTTATTATTTTTTAACCATTTTTTTCGTGATTCGTGTTTTATTTTGCAAAATGCGTGACACCAGTCTAACATTTTTCCGTAGTGGAAATTGCAGCATTTTTCCCATCAATCACCAATTCATTCCAACAACATTTTCAGCTGGGTTCAAAATATATACTGACAGCTTAACTAATCAGCATTGCTCTCTAGTAGATCTTTATTAGAAGATATTAGCTTGTATTGTCCCAAAAAAATCTACCGGAGGAATAACGCAAACCAGTGCAGCTGTCCAAAAAAACATGTCAGACAAGTTGATATGGTCTGCTGCTTTCAACAGGAAATTTCCGCAGGGCTCTTTAAACAAATAGTATTCTCAGAAAATAACTTGATAGTTTAATGTTGTAAAATGTTAAATGCATTTGAATGCGATGGTGCATTGTATGCTGTGCCGGTAACTCCAGGACACGTGTTTATCCCTATCATTCCACTCATTCGTGATATAAGTGAATTTTCCCCTATGAGGCATGCAGCTGCTTCGCACTAATATTGTTGGGTCTCCTATGTATGAGAAGGTCTGCGTTGCCTTCATAGCTACAGGTACCCGCATTGGTGGGACCAGTTCAACTATCCTGGGTTTGGGAAGGGCACTGGAGGTTTCTGCTGGAACTTCACTGGGGGTCTCAGTTGCTTGCCAGTAGTGCAGTTCGGATTCTTTTAGCAGTTTCACGTACGCTGTGCCCCGTATGTGCAAAGTTGAAAAGTAGATCTGAGCCTACATTTAGCACTGTGCTCAATATATATTCGACGTTAGACGGAGTTGCATTGTCATGTGCGCTATCGGATTAACAGGAGTAGATGGACAGCACTGATATACATATATACACATGTTATACTGTGTCTTCTATTTAAATACTGCGTTTGTGCGCATATATTTTGTACTGATTTATTAAAGCGAAGCGTTACGTCATTCAGAAAGGGGATCAGTCGCCTGAGATCAGTACTATATGAGCACTACCTTGCGATACAGCCTTCATTTCTGCGTGGCTATGAAGGAACGTCTTTGCCAGTCAGGATTCACCGACAGCACACTTTACCGATTGTAACCACGCACTCCCGTTTTTTCCGGTAAAATATTTATACACATTGCTCGTTTTGAATGGGATGTAGAAAGCAACAGGGCAGCAGGGATGTGAAGAAAACACGCCTTCCAAAAAGACACAAAATATTGTCTTTTTGTTGCAAAAGTTTGATCCCTGAATGGAAAATTTGTTCCTCCAGAGATACAAACCTATTTGCCCAATAACCATGATTACACTGGAAAGAAAAGTGGACACTGATGCAATAATAATGTTAATAATAATAATAATAATAATAATTTGTTGTCACTGCTCTCAACATAGCTTTCAAATGCTGATTTAACATTTCTTATTTCAAGCTGTCACTTATTCAGCATCGGTACAGGTTTATGATTAACAGAAAGGAATATTCACCTGCCTGGTCATCCATCCATCCATCTTCCAACCACTTAACCAGGTCAGGGTCACTGGTGGGTGGGAGGGCTGTCTCAGGCGGGGGTACGCCCTATGATGGGATGTTGGTCCAGCACAGGGAACACACACACACACGCACGCACACACACACACAAACACACATACACACGTTTGTATTTTGTATCTTTGTGGGAACTCTCCATTCATTTCTGTGGGAAAACCCTAATCCCAGTAATGGCGACCATAACCTCTACCCAGGCCTGACCTTAACCACGAGCAACCAAACAAAAAACAAGATTTTGGCATTTCTATCTTTTTGATTGCATTCACAGATCTTTGGTCCCCACTTCGTCAAAATAACAGGTTTTTATTACATTGTGGCGAACACACACACATACACACACACACACACACAACATGTCACTACATGTCTTTGGACTGTGGGAAGAAACCTGCCCAACAGGAGGAGAGCATAGAAATGCTGACCTAGATCATCTCATTTCCCACATTTGTTCCCTGCCTTCTGATCTCCTGTTTACATTCGTCACATTATCTTTAGCAATAGAGCATCATCTCTGCTTTTGTTTGTTACCCATAATGCATTGTCTGTACTGCTGTGCTCCAGGTTATAACTCATTAGTCTTGGCCCTTCCCTTTGTGTTTAGCAAAGCAGCCAAAAGTGATGCATAACACATTTCTATAGATAGTATTGATCAAATATAACATATTTTTCCTCAAATAGTGTGACATAGTGTTTTTACTCAGCAACAATGTCAACAGTGTTAGGATAATTGCGATTTTAATAACCGTAGTTAAAGAACTGACTAGAAGGTGATTGGAAGAGAGTCCCATGGAATTACACAACGTTAATTGCTTAATTAAAATATACAATTGTGTAAACAGGTACTGTGTACATGGCTTTGGTAAACAAAAATGTCCACTGAACAGATGATAACAGATAATGGGCCTTTTCCCTTAAAAAGGGAATCCATTTTCAGTTTTACTGGGATCTTCCTTCCCAGCACGATTCAATTAAAAATCAGACTGGAAGTGGCAGATACAATATCAGTACACAATTCCAGCTATTGGTTTACAAAAACAAAAGCAGACTACACAAGAATTCCTAAACAGTCTTGAAAGTATACTTGCACTCAAATGACTAATTGCTATCATCACTCATCTGCAACGAAGACAAGCACAAATATCTCAGTCTCGCCTGAATAGCTTTGCCTGCTCTGACGCAGGAACTGTAGCGAGGGGGGGGGGGAGGGGAGAAAAACACAAACAATATATAAGGGACACTTCTCTTCAGCTGTAGAGAAACAAACACAGTTTAAGAAAAAACAGTCTGTAGGAAAGGCAGAGAACAGTTTATAACCGCAGGTAAATTTAGCCACTCTGGCAGGCATTAGCTTCAGACAGTTGACACTGATATTGTTTAGACAGTAAAAGCTATTTCAGACCCACACGGTGGTCACAATAAGTAGTCAGATTAGAACTGACCACGTAGTCTTACCCACAAACTCCCATAAGACATGGCGCCATGCACAAGGTAAGAGCCGTACATAAAGCTCTTGTGGTGCCAGGGATAGAATTCAGGTTTAAATCCCTACCCCCCCCCCCCGACCTTCTGAAATGTACTCTTGTAATTCAGAACGGTTTATTAAGTTTGTTCTCCCAGTCACCCTCCACCACACACACATCCCACTCACAACCCAGATGAAAATTATTTCCTGGCTGTCTCACTGATAACGTTGTCCAAAAATCCCACCGAAAGAGCGCTGTAGCTCCAGTCACGGACAGCATGGTGCGGGCATACTATGCCCAGCTGAATATCTATGATGATGTTCTGTTATGGAGGATAATTTTAAAGTATGCTTTTTCTCAGAATCAATTATTCATCTGGTGGCTGGATTATAGGAGAGAGGTATTATGTTTCTCAGTTCATGCTTGTCAGAGCTGTACAGACTGGGGAGCGCTATGGAAAAAGTGGCCCTTGTTCCCCTGGATTAGTTGGTTGTCCATGATTCGGAGAGATCCAACTGAGGCACCCACGGTAGCTACTCTCGTACAGCATGTCACGGATTTTGAGCTCCGAGGGTGAAACAAGGCCCCCCCAAATGACTGTGGCTTGGTGAGAAGGTTCGCAGGGAATTCCATGGAGGGGTGGCCTTTTTTAGCGCGGTGGGACGTGGAACCTGGCCCATGGAACCCGGGTCTGCTGGTAGGGATGGCAGCACCTGTACAGCAGCGTGGAACCTTAGCGTGGAAAGTTTGTAAAAGGCTAAGCTGGTGGGACAAACTGCTCAGCTGCATGGAACTTTAACGCAGAAAGGGCATAAAAGGGTCCGCTGGCAGGACAAACTGCGCGACTGCATGAAACTTTAACACGGAAAGGGCATAAAAGGGTCCGCTGGCGGGACAAACCGCACAACTGCGTGGAACCTTAGTGTGGAAAGAACATGAGAGGCTCTGCTGGCAGGACAAGGCTGTTTGGGCCTGGGCAACCCAAGCTTAACACAGGCACAGGTCGCAATTGTGAGTCACCCCATGTCAGATTCATTTAGCTGCACAAGGCTCGTCGGCACTGTAGCCAGATGTGTCGGATACCTGCAGCTGCCTCAGTCATTCAGCCATTAAAACAGAGAGCAAAGTCAGGCTGTCCATGCTGACTGATGACGTTGCATGATGATATCTGCTGATCGATGGTGTAGGAGAATTTTCAATTCAATTTATTCAATTTATTTTTATAAAATAAACATCAGAGTCGCCCCAAGGTGCTTTACATGGGTGTGATACAGTACAGCATCATTAAGACAGAATAATACAAAAATCGGGAAAAGGAAGATAAAGAAATGAAAGAGTGCCAGATGACAACGGAGGAGAGTAACCAAAAACTCCCAAGTAAAGTGAGAAAAGACCTCTGGGGGTCTGAGGTCAACTGGCTGCCCAACCCCCCTGGGCCTGCTAACAATATTGAAAAATTTAATTTGACTTATTTTATTTATCTAGAATGGACAATGCTTACTGATAAACAGAAAACAAGAGCCAGAGTTTGCTTCATAAACTTATTTTAATCTGTTTTTCCAGGCCGGTTCTTAAAAAGGCAACCGATAATCACAACCTTATCATAAATGTCACATTCAAATAATTTACATATATACTAATACCCAAAACCTGATATTGAGGGGGACACAACTTAATCATTTAAATACAAAGGTCTATTTATTGTGCAGAAGAATGAATCCAAATGTAATTTTGTGGGTACATGTGAGTGGCACGGCTCATGTGTGCCGTCTCTGTTCTCTGTAGGCTTCATTTTGATGCCATCTGGATTGTTATTAAGTGCCACAAGGAATGTGATATCTAAAGAATGAAAAATATGATTCACTGTCCTCTTTAGGAGCGACAAGACCTTATCAGCTCTTCACTCAGCTGTTTATCAGTGTACACCTTGGTGTCCCTGCAGGACGGTGACGAGGAGCTGCCTTTATGGAAGCTGCCACATTAGCGTTATGCTACATTCAGCGTGTAATGAGTGTGATGTTAAACACTTGTGCAGGCTGTTGGTCTTGGCCAGTCTCGCGGGAAAGCTTCCAGGGGTACCCAAGGAAGCCCATACCAGGTTTAATTGCAGTGAGAGATCTTTCTACAATAATAAACGATATTTTATTAATCCCCGTGGGGAAATTGTCTTTACGCCTCCCGCAACTTGATCTTTGTAGAGTAAGCTGTCTGTGAAGGGCAGCCACCCATAGCAGCACCCAGGGAGCTGGGGGGTTAAGGGCCTTGCTCAAGGACCCACAGACGTGTTGAGGCTGGGTTTGAACCAGCAACCTTGTGATTACAGGCACAGCCCACTGAGCCACACGCTGCCAACATGCATGTTATAAGCATCAATTTGTAGTTTTGCTATAGTGAGCTGTGGTAGTGTGTGTGAGCTGAGGAACATTATTTTGTTATTTCATGTTTTAAGCGATAGGTAATTAGTATTAATTTTTGCTTTTCATCCTGACATTACACATGTACATCCATGTTCGCAGCCAATTTCATCTTTCCATTTAAGATTAAAAATGCAAACATTTTACTAAGAAGTCTTACTGTGATTTCCCACTATGGCTTATTAAATATGTCATGAGGCTAATAAAAGGAGAGATTGGACCACACAGCAATATGGGAAAAGGCATCAGGGAATAATCATTTATTCTTTATAGTCGCACAGGGAATTTTAATTGATCAGATAAATCATATTAGTATCCCAGGAATTTATGTTTATTATTCCAAGTTTATTTTTTTATAACAAGGGGTCTCAAGCAGAACCGATATAGTTTATGTCCAGGTTTTATGGCTCAGCAGTTTATGGTTGTAAAGTATTCTTTATTTTTCAAACATTTTGTGTAAGAAACAAAAACAAAGGGGTACCCATCTTCCAACATTATTATTTTTCAACATTTCGACATGTAGGATGAGGTGGGTCTATGACACAGAAACCCCCACTTGACCCTGTAAGTTTATGAACACACATGTGCAATTGCCTTCCTTACATTTACGACTTTCTTTTGTACTCCTAACACTGCAATATTGTTGAGTTTACTGGCTATTTCAACCCCAGATTTGCTGTTATCCATTTTACATTCTAAGTACAATTTTCTCATTAAAACCAGTGTACAAGTAACATGGAAACAGCACGTGGTATGGATATCAATTAAACAACATACTTTATGGATATCAATTAAACAACATACTTTATGGATATCAATTAAACAACATACTTTATGGTTATCAATGAGATAACATACTTTATGGTTATCAATTAAACAACATACTTTATGGTTATCAATTAAACAACATACTTTATGGTTATCAATGAGATAACATACTTTATGGTTATCAATGAGATAACATACTTTATGGTTAAGAATGAGATAACATACTTTGGATATTGATGAGATATACTTTGCAGATATCAATGAGATACCATTCTTAGCAAACAATTTTTTTTACAAGTGACAGTAGATTCCACCTCTTTCTCTAAAAGAAAGCTTTAAAATTGTATTTCTTTTTCATTAATTGTTATTATTGAAGCTTGAAGGCATTGTGTACAATTTACTTTATGATACATTATGATATATATAATATTATTACTGTACAGAAAACAATACATTATATTATACAGTAATGCTATAAAATTAAAGTATGACTCTTTAAAACCGATGTGTACTGCAGGGTTTAGGTAACCAATCAACCTCAAAGACTAACTATCTTACCTTGATGCTAATCAAAACTGGGCTTCCGATATATATGCAAAAAAGTGTATCCAGGTTACATTCATGTTGTGTCTACTTTGACTAATATGCACAGATGCAGAGGTAAATGGCCAGATAGCTGGGACTAGACTGAGGTGTGGGCAGGATCTGGGGTTGGTGCAGGAAACGAGAGCAGGAGACCTCAGCATGGCTTTCATATCTCTGGTAGAATCCACATGAGGATGCAGAGATTGTGACAGCACAGTTTTAAGAGGGAAAAGTGTGTTTCTCCAGTGCTTCTTGACCAAAGGGAAAAAGAAGGTTTTGGATCAAATGGGCTTGACTATAAGACTTGGTACATGTCTGTTTCATTGCTTTATTTCTATGTGAAACAGCATGGTGTAAACCAGAGTGACTCTGGTTCTGTTCACCTGGAAATGGTTTGACTCTGGAGCGACACTAGTTGTGACAGAGGACAAAAAGAGCCACAAGATTCCATTTCTAAGTTGAAAGATGTATGGAAACAATCAGGCAAGGTCAAACAGGTCAGGATTTTAGTAGAGTTAACATAAATGTTGAAATATATAATAAAAAATTAAGGATCATGTTATGTCAGCTAACAATAGCTATCAGGAAGAGAGGAGTAATGCTTCTGTTGAACAGGGAATATATCTGGTAAGTTGATGTTATATAATATTTATTGAGCAATCAGGCACTCCATGCTTCATTTGTGAGTGAAATCACGAAAGCTTTTAACTGTGACTTTGGTGGTGAATAAAGCCTCGCCTTATTGCTTCAATGCAATGGTTTGTTTTAGCTTTTGTCTTAACTTGCGTTTACTGTACCTGAACTTGGCAAGCTCCCCCCGCAGGGGCGGGTCCCTCTCCCTTCCACCTCGCTTCCCATTTACCACGCATGGCTCTTCTTCCAGCTGGGACGCGTCTCTGTCACGAGGCCGGGGTGTCCCAGCTTGTCTCCCTCCACTCAGGGTACCCTGCAAGGGGGACCTCTAGGTCAGTGTGTGTACTCCATCCACTGCCTTCTTAAAACACTGGCCTTGTTCAGATCTTTTCAAAGATAAATGTTTAAAAACCAAAGATATTTTTGGCTTGCCATGGTTATTAGGAAGGCAATCTGACTTCAGTGTTTGAAAATGCACTTTCTGTAGTATTCTGTTATTATTATCGCTATCTATTAGCCTTCCAGACATCTTTCTCCGACCTACTATATACTGTAGTCCCTTAAGAAAACAAAACTATTACGTTGATGTGACAGAAAAATAGACAGTGAAAGTGTTTATGAGGAGCTTGTAATTAGCCCAGTTCATAAATCCTATGACCACATACCAGTCATTTGAAAGATACATTTGACTTTTCATAAATAGTGTTTAATTGCTGTTTGCTGATTATCAGTTAGTGTGTGTCATCAGTCTGAGTGAGTTTAGGGATATTGCTCTCTACTGGAATGACTGACTACTGAGAAAAAAATATTTTTAAGGATTTAAGACTGTTTGCAGGCCTCAACTGAACCTCGTTATCTGAAACTGTTTTTGTAAAGTCTAAGCAGCTCTCTGGTGCCCTGTGTCCATTGAGGTGGACGGCTCACAATCAATGTAGGAAAAATAGGGCAATTTAGCCTGGGTAAATAATTCCTGTAGTCAGGTCAGTTTTACTTTGTGCTTGAACAAGGGCAAAAACATTCACACGAAAGCACATATGCAAACATCAACATTTACAAGCCCTTCCCATTGTACATAGCGTGCATCCTCTGTGAGAAAAACCAACGTATCCCCTGTACAAGTAGGTCAGTTTCATACTAAGATCTGATGTCAGTCATAGTCCCTGTGATTCTTTAGCCTGCCTGTGTATGCAAACAGCTGTTTAACCAAACATACATAATCCATCCATCCATCTTCTAACTGCGTATCCTGGTTAGGGTAGTAGGAGCCTTTGGAGGGTATCTGCGGCAACTCAGGGCACAAGGCAGGGTAATACAAAACACAAATGCTTTTTGGCATATAGGAAGATACATCTTTAATATAGAGACTTTTTAAATATAAGTCAGTATTGCATGAATTTTAATACATTGTAGTAATGCATTTTAAAAGTTCAACAGAAGTGGACAGAAGTTTGAACGTTTGAAAAAGCGAAAAGACCGCCATCTAGTGGAAGAGAGTGAATCTGCGTCATGAGTCCGGGTTTGAGTCTTTATTTACACACGTGGAGTTTGCATGCTCTCCTTGTTTTGTCATGGGGTTTCCTCCAGGATCTCAGGTTCACCCCCTCCTCACACAGTCCAAAAGCATGCTAAGGTGGACTGGAGTTGCCAAATTGTCTGTAAGTGTGAACGGCGTGTGTCTGTGTTGTTCCCTGCCTTGTGCCCACAGCTTGCGGGATAGGCTCCGCACCCCCATGACCTTGCATAGGTAGGCTAAGGCTTTCCTTTTTACCCAGTTATCGATACATTTAAGCTAGAGAAAGGCTAGAAAGCAACATCCTTAACATAAGTCAACGTCTTTGACTGAAAATATTCAAATGACAATGACCATAAGAACGACCATAAGTCTCTTGTGTGGAAATAAATGCTTTTTCTAAGATGTCTGAGAGGTGACCTTGATTTGAGCGCCCTGCCATACAGACTGCATGATTCGCTAGCTGGATATGCAGGCACCCCAGCATGTGCCCTGTGATGGGCCGGCATCCTGGTCGCGGTGTCCCCTGCCTTGTGCCCTGTGATGGACCGGCATCCTGGTCGCGGTGTCCCCTGCCTTGTGCCCTCTGCGTCCTTGGGAAAGCTCCATGCTCCAGGCAGGTTTTGGAAGAAAGACAGATGGATGGATGGATGGAAGGACAGATGTTTTCTGGGTAACCCTACTTCTGTGGACTGTATCCCACACCATGAACTGCACTACGATGTGCACCAGATATAAGGCCTGTGTCGAGGATGTTGGGCCACTGGTCACAGCTGCAGTGGGGATTTGCTGCAGTCCCACAAATTACAGGGTCCGAATGTATTTAGCAATGCTTCATCTTAGTGCGGGGAATCAGTTGTTTGAAGCTGGTTCTTTGAGCACTGCTGTGAGGTTATTAGTGGCGGAAGAGTTTGCTGTGAGCAGGTGATCATTACTGCAGTGCTTGTGTAATGATACATTCTGTTGAAAAGCTTATTCGTGAGCTTTATGTTTAGAAAGGCCATATGTCCAGCATGTGTGTACTGCTATATGCTATATGTGGTACATGGATATGAGCCAAGTGGTGGTCAAGCAGTAATTGACTGGTAATCTGTAGGAAGCTGATTTAAGTGTAAGCAGTAGTCTTCTGTAAAGCACTTAAACTGAATCACAGAAGTAAGATGTCAAGCCTTATTAAAGGGTACCTATGGATGAATGGGTAGCATTTGGCTAAGAAAGTCAGTGTTACAACAGGGAATATTCCTTTGGGAAGCATGAGAACCTGCACAGAAGAGAGAACGTTCTGGAGAATAATGTCACTGTGGTCAACATTGACTTCATGGCACCTAATAATAAGAAAACAATATTTTTAAAATAATAATAATAATGTTTTGAAGTGGGCAACGTTCTGGCAGCAAGACCTAATTCTGAGGGGTGCCGTTAATAGCTCCGCTCCTCTGCAGGTACCTGGCCAAGCTGTCGTCTTCGGGCAGCATTTCGGAGGAGGAGGCATGCGAGAGGCTCAGGGGTCTGGCCCAGCGCCAGGTGCAGATCTGCAAGCGCAACCTGGAGGTGATGGAGGCCGTGCGTGGAGGGGCCCGCCTGGCCATCAACGAGTGCCAACACCAGTTCCGAAACCGACGCTGGAACTGCTCCACGCTGGAGACGCAGCACGTCCTTGGGAGGGTGGTGACTCAGGGTGAGCCCACAGCGCCTCCTTCAGCTAGATGGGAAAATGCCAACCAACTAGCATGACCGGATATGTGCGATGAAAAATAGTGCAAGTAGATGTTATATGAAAGCAGAGTACTAATATCACAGTAGTGATTATAATCGTCATCATCATTGTCTTCATTTCTGTCATCAAAATAAATATAAATTAGGTTTTGCGCAACTGAAAAATGTGTAGAAATGTAGGAATTACTTTTTTGGTGTGTTCAGTGAAAAACATCGTATTAAGATGCAAATTGGTATATATATTAGCATTAAAACAGTTATTTAAAAAGCATGTGAGATGGTCAGCATCATAGCGGGCTTGTAGTCCACAGTATCAGCTCTCCTATGTGTGTGTGTGTGTGTGTGTGTGTGTGTGTGTGTGTGTGTGTGTGTGTGTGTGTGTGTGTGTACGTACTTCAGGCACCAGGGAGGCTGCCTTCGTGTACGCCGTCTCGTCGGCAAGCGTGGCTTTCGAAGTGACTCGAGCCTGCAGCAGCGGCGAGTTGCAGAAGTGTGGTTGCGACCGGAACGTGCACGGGCCTGGCCCTGATGGTGGGTCACGTTCTCTCTGTATTACCCATCATGCTTTTCTGGTACTATGGGCACTAGAGCAGTTGGGCTCCAAGGCATCACTCGTTGGTAACCTGATGTTCACAACCTGTTTCACTATCAGAAAGCCGCGCTGCATGTGATCTGGTAACGGACATGATATCTATTTCCATCTATCCATTTTCCATGACCGCTTCTCCAGAGCATGGTTGTGGTGAACCTCGAGCCTATTTCAGGAAACACAGGGCACAAAGGACACCAAGGACAGGATGCCAGTCCATCTCAGGCCACACACTCACACAGAATGCAGGGTTGCTTTTATGTGGATTCAGATAATGAATAATTCGGCCTGTACAGCTAACCACACTGCCTTCGGCACTCACACCAAGGGCAGCTTAGAGACCCCAGTCCGGATCACTGCATGTTTTCACAATATGGGAGGAAACCCACACAAATGTTGGAGGAACATGCAAACTGCACACACACAGAGCTGGGTAAGGGAACTGAGCCCACCACCCTGGAGGTGTGAGGTCATACAGCTGCCCCTTGAACCACTGCACCACCCTCACTTACATCCAACCTCCCGGACAGTCACAGGGAGCATGGAACCCATCCAAAACAGCAAAGGGCACAAGCCAATGGCCAGGGGTGGATAGTTCAGGTCCAGAAAGTAAAAATCCAAACCAAAAATTTTCTTTAACCAACAAGTTAAATCACTGTGCAACTATGACTCTTGATACTGAACTGGTTGGTTGAAACAAAATCATGGTCTGGATTTTTACTTCCTGGATCCAAACTATCCACTTGTGCCAGCGGTACATCCCAGATGGGCACATACCCACACACTCTCACACACTATGGATAAGTTAGAGATGCCTGTCACCCCAGCTGCATGTCTTTGGACTGTGGGAGGAAACTTGTGCGCCCAGATGAAACTCTGCATGACACAGGAAGGACATGCAAATTGGACACACACAGACACACACACACACACACAGCTGCGGTGTCATAAAAAGCTTCTGACTCCACACCTCCACACAAAACACACGAGAAAAATGCAATCACATGACACATATATGATGCTATTTTACCTGATGATTGTATACTAACAAAAACAAACAGTATATGATAGCTGATTTGTTGACAAATACTGCCCCACAAAGGCAAAACATGGTAACTACACAGACCGTGAAGCTGAGAAAGGGGGCTTCACAGACTGTCCACCCGTATGTGTGGTAGGTAGATAATTGATAGTGCAAGATATTTTGGCACAACATATGTAACAGAGACTAAGAGACCCGATTTCCGTCATTACTCAGTTTTGGTAAAATATGCAGTTACAAAGTTTTGCCTTAGTGTGGCAGTATATGTGCATGACAGGGACCGTGGTGTGGAGTATGTGTTATAAAGTAGCTGAGTGGAGGTAACAGAATAACGATGCAGCCTGATAACGGCGACAATGACCGCACGGCAGGCTTCCAGTGGTCCGGCTGCTCGGACAACATCGCCTACGGCGTGGCCTTCTCCGCCTCATTTGTGGATGTTCGAGAGAGGGGCAAGGCCTCATCCTCCAGCAGGGCACTAATGAACCTCCACAACAACGAAGCTGGGAGGAAGGTATGGTGTCGTCAGCCAAAGCACAGGATCCGTTAATGCGACTGTGTCGGAGTGAGTGCAGGCCTTCACTGAGAGATCGGCCTTCACTGAGAGATCGAAACCGTGAAAGTCTTTCATGAAAGATCTGTAGAATACAGTAAGACAATGACTGGCAACGCTCAACAAAAATGGATTAATAAGCAGTAAAAACTCATCAATAAAGTAAAATCAGTAAAATAATTTTTTTTCTCAAATTACTTCCAGTGAGTGTAACAATATATCAAGTAGAGATAATGATGAGAAACAGGGCTTTTGAGATGAACTTTTAGTGTTAATTACTGATGACAAATAAATCAACCAATTAGAAAAAGACTAAAATGAGTGGATAGATTGACAGGTACCCTAATTTCTTCACTAGTCATAAATATATAATCATGGGTGTCGTTAAGTCCGATCACTCGGGGTCTTCCTTCAAAAAGAAGTCAAGCCCAGGTAAAGCTGACTCAGCCCCGGATCTTTTCAATAGCTAGAAACTCCCGTGTACATAATTATGTGGAAAGTCAAACTAAATCATTCATCTCGTGTCCAGAAGAATATATAAACAGGTAGTGATGTATTACCTCCTACACCGAATGTATGTTTGTGCCTGTGTCCCCCTCCCCCTGCAGGCCGTCCTGAACAACATGCGGGTGGAGTGTAAGTGCCACGGGGTGTCGGGTAGCTGTGAGGTGAAGACCTGCTGGAAAGCCATGCCCCAGTTCCGCAAGGTGGGCAACATCCTCAAGGAGAAGTTTGACGGTGCCACTGAGGTGGAGCAGCGTAAGGTGGGCACCTCCCGTGTGCTGGTGCCTCGGAACCCCCAGTTTAAGCCTCACACAGACGAGGATCTGGTCTATCTGGACCCCAGCCCGGATTTCTGTGACCGCGACCCGAGGAGTGGGGTGCTGGGCACCGCCGGCCGGCTCTGCAACAGGACGTCGAAGGCCATTGACGGCTGCGAGCTCATGTGCTGTGGCCGCGGCTTCCGCACGGAGCAGGTGGAGGTGGTGGACCGCTGTAGCTGCCGCTTCCACTGGTGCTGCTATGTCAGGTGCAAGCAGTGCCATAGGACAGCGGAGACACACGCCTGCCGGTGACTCCACCCCTACCTGATGACCACACCCAATATCAGTGACCCTGCCTTCTGTTGGTGACTCCGCCTTATGGCAGCAACCCCGCCTCCTGTGGATGGCCCCACCCTCAGCCCCCATAATATTTTGGTGAGGCTCCACTCTAATGACCACCTGCAAGCAAACGAACCAATCAGAGACATTCATGAGAAATAATGAGCCAATAAGGACACTGGAATGGTCCCACGTATGTTTTTCTGAACTTCTGTTTTTCCCGATACATCCTGGCTTCTTTTTCATTTCTTATTTATTGTTACTCATATTGAAAGCGGTACCTGAGAAATGATGTCTCCTGGAAACAGGAAGTGATGTGTCATGGTGCCTTAGTCTGAGATCGGTGGGGAGGGGGGGGGGGGCAGGGGGGGTGGTTGGCCATTAGGTTGTGAGGCC
>JAODKC010000107.1:1486767-1523984 GCA_026777985.1 Mormyrops attenuatus | reverse complement strand
AAAGATGAGTGTAATGGCAAAACAAATATATAAGAAATTATTTATTTACCATGAATTAAGTTTATGATATTTGAAGAGATGTGTGACCATGCCCCAGGCAGTGAAAGTGTGTTTTCTACCCTCAGGGCTCAGAGGGTTAAGATCTTCAGTCCTATTCACCATCAAATATTTTCAGAAATGTAATCAAAAATGGTTTACCAGGTGCTGTTAATATTTTCAGCAACATTTCAAGTCCACATATTTCTATAGTGAAAAAATGTCTTCAATTAAAATACGAATGATCATTTGAGAATACTGGTCTGTCAATGGAAGAGCGACATGCTAATGCTGTGACATGCAGCGAATACCCACCTATTTTTACACCACTTCTCTTGCCACAATGCAAGCTTTAAGTGCAAGTTCAGAAACTCACCAACAAGACAGCCCTCAACCATTCAGGCATCCAGAGAAAATCAGCACAGACAATTACATACCTACTGATAACTTCATGTCTTTGGCATAACTGAGTCAATGTCAACAAAGGAGCTGAAGTGTTGTAAGCTTAATTCAATTAATCACAGGCCTTGTGCCTTGGGAAGAATTGTGTAATTTTCATTTCAGAGAAGGTGTTCTCCCAAATTAACACACTCTCGTGCCAGTACACCAACCTTGGTATTTATTAGCTCTCATTCTGTGTGAAAAGTGCCGATTCAAAGTTGGATTAAAAGGTGTGGTACATTGTTTCTCTTACCTGCGTGAGGGCAGAGCACTCAACGTATTTCACGGCCTTGAGGTCACGGGCCAGCTTCTCGGCTGTCTCAGGGGTGATGGGCTTCTGTTTGTTTTTGGCAAGCTTCTCGATCGTGGAGGGGTCATCCCTCAGGTCAATTTGCGTTCCCACCAGCAGAAACGGGGTCTTTGGACAGTGGTGAGTGATTTCAGGTACCCACTGTGAAAGTGAATTGAATGTCAGTACCGGTAACAATGAAAAATGTATTAGGATTCTTCTGTACAAGACACCCTTCCTGAGCTTATGAAACAATAGGCACTTTCACGACGCAGGAACTTTTTTCCAGAACCAGGAACTTTTGTCACATTCACACCGCAGGAACTCAGCCCAACTGCAGTTCCTCGGAGGCAGTCCCGGAACCCTTTTTTAGTACCTGCTCCAGACTTGGTCCTTTTGATTGAACACAAACTACTGGGGATGTACTTACAGCGATAGCTGGCTGATTGGTTGACCACAAGCACTACTGCTTGGAAGTTATGCTAAAAAGTGTGAGGAAAATAGATCTAACTAGCAGAGCAAACAACTGAGCAGATGGAATTATTCTTGTACTTGTTACATTTAATGAATACATTTTTTGCTTCCATCTCCATATTTCTGCGTTGCAAAATTTGATCAATAACCAATATGCTTTTGTCCATTATCGCTGGTAACGGCAGTGAAACTTGACAACACTTATTAGCAGAATACGTTTCAATTAAAAAATTATGTAAATGGAAAATCAATCTGTTGGTCAGATTTAATAAAGAAATATACACATGGTCATATATGAAAATATTTAAATAGAAGGCCGAGTCCCTTTTTCATCACGATTGTTCTTCAATAACTAACATAATTTAACAAAACACTTCACTGGATTCATCCTCCATTGTTTTGGGGTGTCAGTGTGGTTTCGAACTGTGAGAAGGTTGACCTATGAGCTTTTTGCGTCTCAAATGCTCATTTAGCATTAAGGTCCCAGTTCTGTTGTGCGGTGTGAAAGTGACACACAAAAGTGGCCAGGAGCTACAAAAGTCCCTGGTCAAGACAATCCAGGTTCTGGAACTTCGGTGTGAAAGTGCCAGATGTACAGTAAATAACTCCTAAACAATTTGTTACTGGAAATTGTCTGATGTTCTGCTCCATACTGTCAGTAACTGCAGAGGTTCCCCCATAGTTCAATAGCATAACTTGTCATATCTACCACTGTAAAATGTGATAATTTAAAGAAACAGCTGATTTTTTCTATTTAACAAAAAGATAACCGTCAACAGCACAGCACACACCTTTTCCTTAACGTTTTCAAAGGAAGAGGGTGAAACGACCGAGAAGCAAACTAAGAAGACGTCAGTCTGGGGATAGCTCAGAGGTCGTAACCTATCATAATCTTCCTGACCTGGGGAAAAAAAGAACCATGTTATTTCACACTATAGCCAGAGAATATTAGGGATGCACAAGTTAATTTTCCCTCAGACTTCAAAGGCAAATACAGCCACAGCAGAAACACTAACAGAACCTTATTTTATATTACCAACATTTAATAATTAGTAAGAAAGGGGCTGCACTATACCTGCAGTGTCGAATAATCCTAAGGTGTATGGTTCACCTCCAATCATAACCGTTACGGCATAATTATCAAAGACCTGAAAGTAAAAAAGGGTCAATGCGTATGCCGAACCACTACTTACTCTCCTTATTTTCTTCATTCTACAGATGTCTATTTGAAAAATTCAGCCTACATTTGGCTTGACGTTGTATTACTGGATTACTAGAGTTGTACTCGTAAATAACAAAAAAATCCACAATATTTCTGTTAACATATCACATCGGCCAAAGTTCGTTTAATATCAAGACATTTGTCCAATCGACCAATGCGTCTTGGTCAATATTGCTGTACCATATAAAAAAAAAAAAATCAGTTTCGTAAAAAAATATGGTACCGCTTGATACTTATACACCTGAAAACACAAATAAAGCCATTCCATTCTAAGATATGATAACTGACTTACCGTTGGTACATACTCAGATGGAAACTTGTTTGTAGTGTATGAGATTAAAAGGCATGTTTTACCAACAGCACCGTCGCCTACTACAACACACTTAATAGTCTGCATAGCTGTATTCCTTCAGGATGCACACTTCTCATTCAATCTGCAAAACAATAAAGAATCAAATGAGCTCTGCAAACAGCTGCCAGATAGCAACCCAGTCACTGCAGATTCCACTGCTGACCAATTCTTGTTCTACATAAATCATAAATTTTGGTTTTTGCCCTGCATTTCCAAAAATCTTGATACATAACAGCCTGGCTCAAGACTTTCTAGGCCTGAACTAAAATTAAGAGCAAACAGATTTTAGATTAAAAAAAAAAAAACTAAGCCTCATTTCCTCCATTACATTTAAATCACATTTGTTCTATATAAGATAAGTTTACAAAGCCAATATGAAAATGAATTTGTCCAATAAAAACCTTGCTCTGAAACACGGCCACCAGATGGAGACGTGAAACGATGCACCCCATATAAAGACAACGCCATAGTAATGAGATACCTAATGAGGCCATACTGGGGAAAAAAGACCCTCCTAAAACAATTTACCTTGGTGTGAGGAGCAGCAGCAATCCTGATGTGCCACATTCTCGTTGACTTTCAGCTTTTGTTACCATTTGGATTGCTAGTCACTTCAGCTGCTCTCAAAGGTATTTTCAAAAAGCGATATAAAAATGTTCGAGGCTGTGGCTCAAGAGGACTAAAGCTGCCAGTCTAATTTAATTTATGAAAATGTGAAGGAACAAAATGTTAGACTTAATTTGAAAATGCCTCTATTTTACAAAAGGAGGCAATTTAGTGTATTTAAAAAGCATCACTCATAAGGCATGGTATTAAAGTACTGAAACCTTTGTGAACTCTTCCTGCTAAATGCGATCAATACCATTTAAGATTCCATATGTCTGCCTGATACATTAGAAGAAAATGTTGGTGTGCAATGATTCACACTTTCAGTATGTGTGGACTTTTCCTGAAATTGGAAAAGTTGAAGCTTTAACTGTATAAATACATTTAAGGGGATACATATGAACAGGCCCATCCCAGCATTACGCATTTACCAATTGTAGTAGCACAATTCCTTTGAATCAAAGCTCAGTTCACAGGAAACGCACTCAGAGTTTGGCTATGACTGGCCTTGTCGGCCGCACCCCATCCTCCCCCCGACAATCAGCTCGTTTCCTCACCCGGATTCACAGGTTTCCTCACAAATCTCTACACGCCTCACTATTCCTGACTGGATGGCTTCCCACCGCCTACAGCTACATCTGCCTCGGAGCGATCTGATCTATCCGTCGGCTAACAGATCGCCCCTCCAAAGGCGTCCAACACAGATGGCTGCGTACTATTCCCCGGCGTGAATGCATGGAAGCTGCAAGCGTGATGTGGTGGAATTAGTTATAAGTCGTTTGCCCGAGGCGCGGAGACACCCATGCACACACCCAAATCCCTACTCCACAACATTACGTATAACGTTACCATGATTAACTCACTCTCGACAAAACAGTTTGCAAACTTTCCAACTGACACACAAATACGTCGTTTTAAATGGCCCGGAATTCAGGTTCCCCATAATACAGAATACGAAAATGGCACATCCATACAGCTTCCACTTAAAACATTAAAGCACAACCCCTTCATCCGATCCATAAGATTTTCCGGACACCGACCGGCTGCTGCATTATTAAACACCTTATTTACGTCGGGCTGCCCGGCTCTGGTGACGGAGGCCGGCGTCCCACCGAGCCGCGCACTGCTGCATCCCGACAGGATCTGCGCGCTTCCGGAAGGGCATTTAATCGCTGACCATGTTAACCAAACCTAATGCCAGGCGACTGTCCCTCCAAAAGGCGGCTTCGACCCGATAACTGCGTATCTGGTTATAACACACAGCGGACGGTAACTATTCTTTTAGCTAAAACGCGAATCGAGCCGTAACATCACTGTACACCGCCTGACCGGCCATAGCAATTCGGATGAAAACCAGCCAGATATCCAGCTATTTTCCCAAACGACATAAAATCTAGACGGTCGTCACTAACAGCCAATTTAACTAATCGTTGGGCAGGAGAGGGAAGTATATTTACCCTTAACCGGCCGAAGGCTTCGCCATTATAACGATAACTGCCCGATTCGGCGGACGCTAGCTCGCTAGCTAATTTCGTCAGCTATCACAAAATTTGCCAAAACCAATACTTTTAGAACGAAACACAATGCTGCTTACCGTGGGAATACTACACGTAACAAAAAATCACATCCGTCTGTTAAATATTGACAAAAATTAAGGGAAGAAATGAGTATTTGCATAACATTCCTTACCGTTGGAAGCCTGACCGCTGACGGTTCTGCGCCGGGCGTTGGCAGCACGGGGTTTCCTTATCCCAACTGCAGGGGTGACTTGTATTTTTTTTCTTCTCCTTTTTTTCTTTTGGCGCATGGAGGTTGGACAGCCCCAAGCACGCTGTTGCCACCTACTGTACAGGATGGTCACGATCGGAAATCTAAAATATTCAGTTGACCAGGGCGAAAATTTGAAGGAGACGTAATGTGTTTTTTTTATTAATGGTTAATGGTTAGACTTATTTAAGTTGGTTAATGGACTAATCTGAATTCGTTTTATATAACATTTGCTTTTATTTATAATGCAGAAACGAGTTTACGTTACAAATCATTCTTCGTACAACCTACTGTTGTTTTACCAGTGCTGTATTAAAAGGGACTTACTTAGGCACACATATTTTGTAAACAAATAAGAGCATATGATAATTATACTTCTAATGGACGTGACATCCTGTAAGAAATGAAGGGGTACGTTTTTTTTTAAGAATTTGAAGGAGAATGTGATTTACCCAAAAGTAACACATGGGGGCAGAAGTGAATCAAAAACACATTCCTATACATTTGTATGGTCCAATCAACACAAGGAGAAAAATATTTAATAAAATAAGGAATGTACTCATAACATTACAAAACAATTCTATTAAGATTTCAAAAATAATTTACATTTTATTTTCAGGGTGAATGCTATGTATTGTTTCTACATGAAATCATCAGTCTTCTACAAGCGAATTTTTCTAATACGGCTTGCTTTTCTCTGAAGTGAGTTTAATGAGTAATATATTGGCCTTTCGTCACTCCCGTCCTGTGAGCCACGCAGAAATGGAAATTGCTAATGGGATTGTTCCATTGTGTCCACACATGTATCCCAAATGTTTAAGGCTTCAGTACTTAACCTGTGAGCCAATGAGATGTAAACGAGATGCAAAGTTACACCGTTTTAGACCGCAGATTTAAAGGTGTCACTTTTCCCCCTCCAAGTCAATGTCCTGGCGCAAAGGGAAACTTTGTTTGAGTAACTTTGTTTGTTTATTGTTCCACGCGCTTATGACCAGCTAAAATATAGTTTTGCATACAGATATACGTGTGTGTATGTGTGTGTGATATGCATAAAAACCCTGTACATAACAGAGTTACTAACTATGTCCGTATTTCTCATGTTAGACGGTGAGTTTTTATTATTAACTTTTTATTTTTGGAATTGTTAGGGAACTTTTGTAATTTATCTTTTTGTTATGATATTCCCCCCTATGTCCATCATTCATTGAAGTAAGTTTTAAAATCCCTCTATTCTGTTACCTTTGTTTATGGTTGAAAACCCTATAAAAGATATTAAATATTACTTACTCAAATTTACATGATGCTACTCATATAGCAATTTATTGTTTTAACTGAAAACTGAACATTTTCCATCCAGAACTCAAAATCTCCTTTTTATTTATATTTCTGAAGTTAAGTACGCCTTTGGTTATTAAGTCTTTTATGATTTCTGGCCTGCAAAAATAATTTGCTTGAATTTCATTCTGAGCCAAAATGTTATACATCTTAAAGTGTACATGAAGTGAAATGCCTCTGGCTAAATGTCATTGATCAGTATAGATGAATTATTCACCTTCACCTAGATTTCCTGAATAAAAAAAACACAAAAAAACATGTGAGATAATCCACATTATATCTGCAGTTGTTCTCAATTAAAGTCAGTCCAGAGAGTCCTTTGTTGACATACAAAAAACATGATTTAAGATGCACTTCTAAATAAATAGCAGGTGGCAGCTGAACTGTGGTGAGATGAAATACAGCCAGTGATTTTGTCAGCCCTCAAATGACTCGCCATTGCACTTTGTCGATTTTCTCAATTTGCTAGGGGGAGGGGCTTCACAGCTCCATTAGCCAATCATTCGCCAATCTTTTACCCCTATTGTACTCTGCAGCTGTAAAACCCATCATGCATTTCTGTTACCGGAGTTTTTTTTTTTTGCCATTGCTCCCCCCACGCACCAACCAGACCCTCTGGATCATGACAAGAGAGCCTCGCTGACTCTAAACAAACATCTCCTGATTCCTGACAGCTGCTGCAGACACTAAGAGCAATTTCTGTTGAAACTACAGCACCAGCACATAGAAGACACGCAGAAGACATAGATACCAAGGTGCCAGTGCTTGTCGCCTGGAAGGGAAAAGCCTCCTGGTGTTTGAAATACACAGAAGAAAGTGGTTCTTCATATGACAAGTGTGCTCTGCTGATGGAAAGTACTGGAAATTAGGCAGGGAGAAAGCAAAGAAAGACACCATAAGCTGAAGTACTGGGCTTCTGTTTTCTGACCCGGTTTTGGCACCATTTCCTGGTGATTTCTTGTGTGGAAATGGGCAAAGAGACAGGCACTATGCCGATGTTTTAGCACTGGTCCTTTGTTTTTGCAGAAAAAGAAAAGACTTTATTTATGCTGTGCCTAGGTACTGAGTAACTTTTTGACGCCTGTTTTAGAACCCCCCTCCCCCAAAAAGAGGAAAAGAAGAGTAAGACTTCAGTAAGCAGGCAGCATGGCCAACTCTGGGTTCCAGATTCTGGGCTATTTCCTGGCGTTGGGCGGGTGGATCGGCATCATCTCAACCACCGCGCTCCCACAGTGGAAGCAGTCGTCTTACGCCGGGGACGCCATCATCACGGCCGTGGGGCTCTACGAGGGCCTGTGGATGTCTTGTGCATCGCAGAGTACCGGCCAGGTTCAGTGCAAGGTGTTTGACTCTCTGCTGTCCCTGGATGGTGAGTAGGGCAGGTGGGGGTCCCACACAGACGGCCCTGATTCTAACCCTCTGCTGCTCACACAAACACTCGCGACACCGTTGCCTAGTTATACTTACATATTTTCCACAGGTAACTAGTGCATTTTTTCTCCCTCCTCATTCTTATAATGACCTTAATAGTTTTCACAGTCTTTGCCTTCGGTTCTTTCAATCTGAAAATCACCAGAGTGGTAGATCCATGACTTTGTTGGTGTGGTCAGATTTATTTTTTGGTAAAAGGAATAGAACATCAGGAACATAGATATCACAGACGTTGGAGAGTTTCCTGCATGAATCGTTTGACCAACTGTAAAATCACTGGTATGCTTACAATAAAGTGTATCATTAGAGCATTTGGTCAAATGGCATGTGAATGTTAAATTGACAGAAATCAAACCAATGACAGATGAGTGCAAAGATTTAATATTTGTATTAAAATTTGTGATGAAAATCTGACTAAGTTCATTCATTTATGATAAACCAAACCACCTTCTTGAAATTCTTCACATAAGGAGACAACCAATGAGATTTGGTTGAAATTAAACTGATTTTTCTCTCTCTTACACAACTTGGCATTTCGGAATATCATATAATCATTAATATAACAGTGAAATGTACTAGGAAAGATTAAATAAATAAAGTATTTGTGTAGCTCATTCCCCATTCAAAATGATAATGAACTGGATGAAGTACAAAATGGAGGATCAAACCTTGATGGTGCGGCCCAGATTTCTGCGCCTCAAAGGACAGTAATTCCTTAAGTTTCCAATAGGTGGCAGCAAATTAAAACAACCGAGATTTAATGACAATTGTGCATGTGGAAAAGAGTTCCAAGTGATTAAGGGCAAAGCAAAAAACAAAAACTGAATAATAACTTTACTACACAAAAAAAAGTTAAGCATAT
Source organism: Mormyrops attenuatus (assembly GCA_026777985.1). Classification (NCBI taxonomy): domain Eukaryota; kingdom Metazoa; phylum Chordata; class Actinopteri; order Osteoglossiformes; family Mormyridae; genus Mormyrops; species Mormyrops attenuatus. Next base: position 1,515,169 of record JAODKC010000107.1, on the reverse strand, counting down.
AAACAAACAGAGAGGTGAAGTGGGATAGATACGTGATAATTAGTGGAAGCTCTGGCGACTCTGAGTTTAACAAAGGAGGTCAGTATCCTGACACTTTCTTCAAACCTCTCTATTGTTGCCATGTTAAGTCATCAACGGGACAGTATCGTCAATGTTCTTCCCGCCAGCGTGTAGAAAGCCATACAGGCCTGTATTGTTTCCTTCCACTGGAGCTCCCTGGCCATCCTCAGTGGTCATAATTGCCGTTACTGTTGTAATTATGGCTGTCAGTGGAGATTTACACGATTCGACCACAGACTCCAGCACTGAACTGGCTACTAATTTTGACGCAGTGGTCTGCAAAGAATTTTAATATTTTACAGTATTTATCAGACAACACAGAGGGAGTTTGGTCAGGCCGGATTAGCACAAACATAAGATGTTGCTAACGGGATTCTCCCACTTTGCTTTTGAGAATAAACAGTCAGTAAGAATCTACACGGTCTTTGTAATCACATTTGTTATTGATTTAGATGACGATGATATATATTAAACAGTTCAGCAAAATAGGTAAAATTACCACACTTAAATATATTTCAGACTAGAGACAAAAACTAGTAACAGCATTTTATATCCATTTAAATTTACTCCCCGTTCAATAATAATTAAATCCATTCTTGCTTTAATCAGTGCCTTCAGATTATTTTCCATGTGCAAAGGGATTAAGAGTAAGACTATAAAAAGAGGAATAATCCAGTAGTTAAATGGATTTTCTAGCATTGCTGAGACAGTGATGTTGTACAGCTGACAGTGCCTTCAGATTGTAAAAGTGCACAATGAACAATGCTCTGTACAGTCCTCCAAGTCTCTGCCTGCTCACGGTCATGGATGCTTGCAGGCTCTTCCTTAACTTGCGCCTGGCACCGCCACCCTTGCTACTGAACTGAAAGGCTGAAAAAGGAGATTGTAGAAATTATGAGAAGCTATTAATCTTCTGGGAACAGTGAGCACAGAAAATGAGAATGAGGATAATGACCCTGTTAACCGGTTATTCATAGAATCAGAATACTAATAGTCTGTTATGAGCCATTTACTATCCATTATAGACTTGTAGCTCAATAGAAATAATTCTGTAAGCATACTTGTAATACAGTATATATATTAATATATACAATCGTAATCAAACAAAAACACAGTGGCAACAAATGCTAATAAACAAATAGTGGAAATTTGTTGATAAAACTAAGCTATGGTCTGTAAAGATTAATAGCAAGTAGTTAAAAAGTTACACAAACCTTTTACTACTGATCAGTTCTACTGCTCTCCTGGAAATGAAAATTACTTTGAAAAGCCACCCAGTGGAGAAACGCTCTTTCATTAAAGTTGTCAGGAAGCAGTATGTCTGGCTGTGTTCGTTTCTGCAGGCACCACAAACAGGTACGTGAGGAAGCAGACTTGCTCCTTCAGCTTTGAAATCAACATCTCCTTCTTTCACGGTCTCTCCTGTCGCCCTCTCTCCCCCTGCAGTGCACATCCAGACGTCCCGGGGCCTCATTGTTCTTTCCGTGCTGATGGGCTTCATCGCCATCATCATCAGTGTTGTGGGCATGAAGTGCACAAGAGTCGGAGACAATAACCCTCTCGTCAAGAGCAGGATTGCTATTTCTGGGGGGGTCCTCTTCCTCCTGTCAGGTGGGGTGTATATTCAGTGCTCACAGAAAAGTCTTGGGAAACTTGCTTAATTCAGTAAAAATATTGCTTTATTTTACTTTCTCTTTATTTTATCACTTTATTGGGCAATGGTGTCTTAATGGTTAGGAAAGCGCACTTGTAATTGAAATATTGTTGGTTCGATCCCCCGACCAGCAACACACCACTGAGGTACCCTGAGCAAGGTACCGCCCCAAGCACTGCTCCCCGGGCGCTGAATTAGCTGCCCCCTGCTATGTCACATTGTCACATATGGGTTAAATGCAGAGGACACATTTCGTTGTTGTGCACTATGTGCTGTGGTGTGTCAACAATGACCACTGATCTCCAAATTTATTCATTTGTTTATGAAAAGTGCATATCGCATTAGAAACAGCCAGTAGTTTTAAGTAAAACATTCATTTCAAGTAGTAATAAACTGAAACCCAACTTATAGTTCCAAAAGAGCTGTTTCTGAGTTTAAAACTTCATTGACTAGCAGTCTCACTGGGAGCTTTTTAATTAGTAACACCTCTGCAATAATATAAAACACCAAACATTTGTGTTTAGTATCCCTTTGGGAGCCAGTGACTACAGTAGTAATTGACAGTAAAATGACAAGAAAAGAACTGAATGAGTCAGTCAAAAAAATTCTGATCTTAATAAAATTGATATGTACAGTTGGATATTTGGAGCAGCAAAAAACATTTTCATTTGATGAATATCAAGTCAGTTTGGGTCCCAAAATACGATACTACATGTTTATGTGAAACTACATTATTGAAATATACAGCAACAGCTGAGAAAACAGGAGCAAAGCAGCGTTGTTGATTTGGAGACGCTTCTATCTCCTGCAGGGCTGTGCACATTTGTCTCAGTCTCCTGGTATGCCACACAAGTCTCCCAGCAGTTCTTTAACCTCAACACACCCGTAAATGCAAGGTAAACTCTCAAGTCTCAGTGTAATTTTAAGGTAACAGAAATGTATATTGTCACAGTCATGAACAACTGAGTAGAATATAATTAGTTTATTGTAATTTTTAAAGAGTCAACTAGACTAAAGAGTCTTTTTTTATTGTCCAGTGCCAAATCAGTCTATATATAATGTGACTGTATGTTGATACCTTCTCTAATGTTTGACATATGAAAAGTACATGTAGTTTAAACCACCATCCTTATGTCTGAAGGTGAATGGATAAGTTATTTGTGCTTGATATGAAGTGTAATATACACTATATGGACAGAAGTATTGGAACACCTGGCCATTACACTTACAGGAACTTTTATTACATCCCATTCTAAATCCACAGGCACCCCCCCCCCCCCCCCTTGCCACTATAACAGCTGGCACTCTTCTGTGAAGGCTTTCCATGACATTTTGGAGTGTGTCTGTGGGAATTTTTGCCCATTCATCCAGAAGAGCATTTGTGAGGTCAGGCACTGATGTTGGACGTTAAGATCTAGCTTACAATCTCCGTTCTAGTTCATCTGTTACAGCATGACTGTGCCCTAATGTACAAAGCAAGGTCCATAAAAACATGGTTGGGTGAGTTTGGTGTGGAAGAACTTGACTGGTCTGCACAGAGCCCTGACCTCAACCCCATCGAACACCTTTGGCATGAACTAGAACGGAGATTGTGAGCCAGGCCTTCATGTCCAATATCAGCGGCTGACTTCACAAATGCTCTTCAGGATGAATGGGCAAAAATTCCCACAGACACACTCCAAAATCCTTTGGAAAGCCTTCGCAGAAGAGTGGCAGCTGCTATAGCTGCAAAGGGGAGGACCAGTTTGATATTGATGCTTGTAGATTTAGAATGGGACGTCATAACATTTCCTGTGGGTGTAATGGGCAGGTGTCAGTGGGAAAATATGATCAGATGAGAGCCTTAGCCAGGCACAGTGGCTTTATGGGCAGCAGTGTTACTTCACACCTCCAGGTCAGGGCTTTGGCTTGGGCTCCTGCTCTCTGTGTAAAGATTGCATTTGAGCTTTGTTTGGGATTTAGAAATGCTGTCAAAAAGTATTCTGGTGGTGAATATGGCTGACTTTCATGCCGCCGTTATGAGCAGAGCCTTGATTTTGTGCTTTGTAGCTGATTGGGGTCTCACTTCTCATGCAGGTACGAGTTCGGCTCGGCTCTGTTCGTGGGCTGGGCGGCGGCCAGCCTTACCATGCTAGGGGGGGCCTTCCTGTGCTGCTCCTGCCCCCCGGAGGAAGGGGCCGGCCAGCAGTATTACAGGCACTCGCAGTCCCAAGCCTCCACCGCCAGGGAGTATGTGTGAGACCAGGAGGCTGCTGAGGGCATTGAATGCCAGTAACAAACACAAACTCACACACTTACAACACAGTCACACACACGTAAACTAGCATTTCTGCCTTACATATAACCTCACGCTAGTGATAGACAAAACGACGCCTCGTGAACCTTTTGCTGTATTTCTGAGCCCACTAGATGCCGGTCTTTGTCCCAAACAGGGCACAAAGTATGCCCTAAAGCAAACCAAGAGCACCATCTAGTGGGATCAAAAAATACAGCAAATGGTTCATAAAGGGTCATTTTGTCCATCGCTACCTCACACCATCGAAATGGAAATGCAACTTTTTTGGCAGCTTTAATTTCTTAAAGATGGTATAAAAGGTCATTTCATCTTATGACATAATGTCTTTTCTAAAGGGACATATAGTCTAATCTGGAGGTGAAACCTAAATTATTACCCCTTGATAAAGACAGTAAAATCCTTACATACAATAACACATTCACAACAAAATATACAGAGAAGTACATTCACAAAGAAACATTTAGCTAGAATTTTACAGGGAGATAAGACTCATGGTACATAGTCATATATTAGCATCATATAATCTCATATCATTTATTGTGTTTGGAGAGTGTTAAATTGCTGCACTGCTCTAAAAAGACCAGTTGGCCTTAACATAATAAAGATATTGTTTTTTAAAAATCCAGTCAAAACCCCCCTTCTAAATCCAAAGTCATTTTGATTACCCTTTCTGAGGCCATATTTAAACTACACATTTGCTTTTTTTGTAATTAGTTATGATAAATAGTGTATTTGTTGTTTAATAAATATGTACAACCTCTGCATTTATCAAACGCGATTGCTAATCGAAGACTACAAATAATTTTAATCGTAAGGGTTGATTGACACAGTGTATAACGTGGATATGGAAGATGATAAGCTTTTTGATTTTTTTTGTCAAGATATTCATAGAAAGCTGATATTTGTTTTAAATAAAGACAGGGATTTCAGAAACTGATCAACGATATTGCTCTCAAACTGTACTAATTCTATGTCATGTTCAGCTCTGAGCTCGTTTCTGGATAGTTTACATACGGGTTTAATTTAGATTAACGGGGTGTAATTTAATATACACCATAATTAATGCTGCAGTAAGTGTGTAGGTTTATCTCCGGCACCTAAACTATGTGCAGCACATTTTCGATTAAGTTTTGAAAACGTACACAGTTTATGACTTTGCCCACTGTGTTCCTTAAAAAATACCGTACCGTCCTTAAAGTAGACTAATAACGGCGGTCTCGGTGGGACTCTGTATACGTCTTTTAAAACCGAGACTAGTAATCATTTTCATCTTTACTAGCCTATATTTTGGTGATCCATAGTCTTACTTAAACTAAAAACAATCACCTGAGAACTAAATTACAAGCACACATGATACATGCTGGTTTTAGCAGATTAGTAACTGTAAAAAAGCTGTTCTATTCATATTACTATGAAAAAGTTAAACCAGTAGTCAGTAGTAATTATTAGTTATGGTATACAATACAGTATGTAGTATATATGAAATTCATTAATCGACTTTCACAAAAAATGTCAGTGTAACAATTTTCAGTTTTATGGAGATCTGGTCAGACCTCTTTTTTCGTGCAGCGGACTTTGGGTGTAGAGGGAGTCACCATAAGCCAAATGTTTGCTTCCAATTAAAACACACGTAGAGAAGTCGTATTGTTGGATAAGTAGGGCTACTGTTGCCAGTAAATTGCAAACCCAGCTAAATTAATTTATTCCAGTTGCAATAATAAAAAAAAAATCGTTACTGCGTTTCATGCATTTCCCCGATAACCAAAAATTACATCAGTGTGTGAAATTATAGTCATGCTATTGCCAAAGCCCAGCATACTTGCATGACACTGTTTAACCAGTCCTGTTTCTACTGAGAAATGCGTAAGATTCCATTTACATTTTGAAATAAAACTGGGTTTTTAAAACGTTGTGCAGTGATTCTTGTATTTTCTATTGAATAATTAAAAATTAAAAGTACCCTGGCTTTTCTCAGGTGTCATTATGTTGCTCCAAATGGAATACTGGGAATAAAGTGCATCTCCTTTCTTTGTAATTGATTTCATTAAAACTGGACCACAGCTCAACTGAAATTGACGATCACCATAATTTGTCAGTCTGATAGTGTCTTCTGATTTTAAAATACTGCTAAAATAAATATATAATTCTAGTGTGAAACGAAAGACAACATGTATTTTTGAATTTAATAGTATTCCTAGTCTATATTGGGCCTCTGTGCCTGTGATCAGAATGTTGCTGGTTCAAATCCTGTGGTTGGTGGAATAATCAAGACCCTTAAACCCCAAAATGCTCCAGTGGCCGCTGGATAAACCTCAAACCCTGCTTTATGTAGGCGTACGTCTTAATATGAGAACGAGAAGGGACATGCAAAAACTAAAGAATTCATGTGCATTTGTACTCACACAAATGTATGATAGGTAATACAATTCAATTCATTTAATTTGTATATAGCGCCTTTCACAACACAGTCGCGCAAAGGTGCTTGACAAGAGTGCATGGCAATCCATTACTACATGATCTGTACGAAATGCTGCATGAAACAGTGAAAAGGGATATAAAGGATGCCAGAAGACAACAGAGGAGAGGACCCAAAACCTCCCAAAGGAGAAAAGCTTCTGGGGCAGTGACCGCGTCAACGTGTCTGCGGCAAGACTGCTCTGTGTTCGTGGCACAATGTTTCGATTGAGAAAATAAAACTGTTGGCTACATTTTTAAACACCCATATCTGAGATTAAAAAATGCATTTAGATCAAAATGTCCATCAGAATTGCCCAGTTGTCCATGATCGACTGCCGGCCCAACACTGCAAGGCAGTCTAATATTATAGAATATAAGGAAAATTAGCCTGTTTTAATTAAAACAAAGATGTAAACTATAGTCATAATGAAGTGAATTTTTTTCCACGGAGGTCTGGGTAAGCAAGCAAATCACAGACCACACCCTCAGTATCACAGTCTGTATGCTTCCATTATTTAGCAATGGCATCGCTGTGTTAGTAACTGTTGAAATGAAAAATTATGCATAGATAAATTACACGAGCAATCATATACGATGAGTCCTAATTCTACTCACTTTGGGAAAACGTGACTATTAGAATGTAATCAACTTAAACAGAACATAAACTAGCAAGATCTGCCATATATATTATATACACATACATACATACATACACACATATGTATATACACATCCATCCATCCATTATCGTAACCGCTTAATCCCCACTGGGGTAGCGGGGGGGGCCGGAGCCTATGCCGGGAGCAACGGGCACAGGCGGGAACCAACCCTGGGTGGGCGCCAACACAGCGCAGGTTTATATACATTGTATATCTGATTTTCTTTAGTAAAAAGCAGATGTAAGGATCTTTTAATTTGGAAAAAAATACAATGTGTATGCAAAATGATGATACTGAAATTACAGAAGGTTTGAAAAAGTTTTCTTCCAAAACAGTAGCAGTGTCCAGAGTACAGCAGAGTAGGGATTAGTTTGCTACTCAGCTGCTACTCTGAAATACTTGTTCTTTAAACACTTCTTTCAGATATTATCAGTGTTAATTTTAATTTAATATTATCATTAAAAATGTTCATGTTTTTGGTCCAGAGGGGTAAATATTTGCTGTCACGGTATAATTAACTGTCACAATTCACTTACATATTATAAAGAATTATCAAAAATGTATTTGGTGTTTCACATTGGTATATTACAAAAAAACGAATAGGAAATGTAAATATTTTAAAAGTGATAAAGTTAAGAGTACAGTACAAAAACTGACCTAGGGCTTAACATAAGAATCAGTGTTTGATAAAAGGTTACATTAGAGAGAAACAGTGCAATAATGCTACTTCTTTTTTTTCTTGTTTGTACTTTCGCCAAGAAGTAAATAAATAAAACATGTTCATATACTTTTAAATATGCTTCGGTAAAGTAGCAGACTGGTGTGGGTAAGACATTCAATTATGTATAAAACCATAAGTGATTCCTACATTATGATGTACAACTCATGGAATGTGTGAAGATGTATGTCTTTCTGATGGAATGTTCTGGTCTATGGTAGAGGATGGACGCCAAGTGCAATGAAAGCAGAGGTTACTGGGTTTGTCCAGAGCAAAGAGGGAAGAGCTTCAGCGAGAAGCCCACGGACCACAAAAGGGCTTTATTTTATATCTCACTGCCATTAACACAACTGCAGACAGCAATTCCAGCTGCAGAGATGAAGTCTAGTGTTCTAATAAATATGATGAAATCATGACTGAGCTATCCGGTTCTAATGATGTGAAAATCAAAATCAATGATGTGAAAATCAAAATCAATGATGTGAAAATCAAAATCAATGATGTGAAAATTCCATTATCCTTCATTAATTCGAGAAGTTGAAAGGTAATATTGCAGTTCAATAACGTCATATTTTTTGTCACAGTTTTGATCAATTTTTTAAGTCAGAACCAAACAGTGGCAGGAATCAGTCCGAACACCCCAACCCCCACCCCCCAGGATGTCAGACAGAGGAAAATCACCGGTGGAGGACGTGTCGGAGTGATGCCTGAGGCCAGTTACCCTCCGAGTCGTAAACCTCCCGTTTGGAGTCTAATGGCATCTTTACAGTCGAAAGGAGTTGCTTCATGAAAATTCAGGGCACACCTTTCATACATTGAGGTTCAAAAATAGCCATGGAAAAAAACAAGGGTTATTTATTTTGGGTGGGAGGAAGGCAGGAGTGGGGGATGGAGGAAGGTAATGGAGTCTTGCATTATTCAGAAGAGGTTCTCCATTACATGTAGGCCCAGGTCGTGCTTGACCATCTCTTTTTTTTTTTTCACCCACAAATCTGTCTAGTTCTCCCAGTCACACGACGTGCGGGAGTCAGGTGTTTTGTACCGGCAAACTTTCATGTAGAACCTAAGCATGAGTCCTGCCTGCTCAAAGTGGAGGTAAATCTTACGTTTTCAAACTTGTCAATTTGAACTGATGCTTTTATTTTGAGATCTGTGCTGTGCTTCGTTTTGCATGCATGCCATATGCTTTATTTTTATAGTACATGTTCTTTGTACTGTGTGTGTTCTGGGGCTGTGAGAGATAGCAATGTGTCTGCACTTTCTGGCCACAGATTATCCACAAAGCTTATATGTGCTTGTTATTGCTGTCGCTGTTGTTATTTATGGATGAAGAGCAGTGTACTGAAAACCAGCTTTTGCCGAAGGAAATCATTAAAAACAATTTCAGTGACTCTGCCTTTTGTTTACTGCTTATACAATGCTATTGGGGTCCATGCAGTCACAATACATCCAGTAAGTTGGCTTTTCCTGGGTTGAGAAATCTTGCATGTCCTTCTACTTCATGTCTGGCCTTTTTAACACAAGTCGTTAGATGCTTCTTATTGTGTTTATTGCTAAACGGCTTCTCTAACTGAGGTACCAATGGGATAGTCAAAAGTGTGATTGGACTAAACAATGTGTAACAAATCATGGCAACATTCAGAACTGTAAAGTCTGCACTGTAATGAGAGGAAATGGAAATAGTTGTGGTTGGATTTCAGACACTGTACTGGTGCCATGTTTAATTTGTGTAAAGGAATTAAAGGGAGCAACGAGCATTGCATTAGTTTGATGTTTGCAAGAATCGTCTGGCAAGAATCATCTGGAGTTTGTTTAGATGAAAATATTTCATTTGTATCTTCTGGTAAAAAAGTATTTTGTTTTTGGAGTCCTCCAGAGTTGAAAATGATCGTGGTTCTTCAGTTCATGGCATTCTGTCTGGCACTGGTGTCTACAGTCTTCCTGATAGTGGCCACTTGGACCGACTGTTGGATGGTCAATGCTGATGATGATTGGGAGGTGAGCAAAATTAGCTGCAGTATTAATGGACAAAAATGCATCTGTGCAGATCATTTGTTGGCCAACATTTATTCTGGCAAACAAGTGGCTTCTTGTGATGAAACTGCAGGTGAGCAAAGTAGACACTTGACAATTATGCATAAGGAAGGAGGCTATTGATACACGTATGCACATTCACACATAGGTATATATACAGGTACAGCAATGGCCTGTTGAAACATGACATACTGCAGGTTTCTGCTGTGCTCTTTTTAATTCAGGCTTTCCGAAAATGATCTTTATGCAAGCAAGATTGTTCTGTTCAGTCTTTTTGCATTTAAACTGTCAAAAGTCTTACTTGTTCCTCCAGAGTCCTTGTGTTCACAAAGAGTTCTTTGGGCAAATTCTCACGTAAAGGATGTGTATGTTTGTGTATGATGATATGGAAGCTCACAGCCTTCCATCAGTGTCTGCTGACCCGTTCCAGGTCAGCCAAAAATGCCGAGGACTGTGGTGGGAGTGCGTGACCAATACGCAGGATGGGATCCGCACATGTGACCAGTATGAGACCATCCTTGCTGAGCATCCGCGTAAGCTGACATCTCCCCGTTTCACACATGACTTTTCCAAGTGTTAGACTGGATACTGAATTCTACTGTTGGACTCTCTCAGTAACTATTACATATTCATCATTTCATCACATTTTCCCTTGTGCAGTTATTCATTGATTCCGCTTACGTAAAGACGGCATACATAAAATTAGAACTTAAGAAGACCATGCTACATTGTTTTTCCTGGATTATAAAGGGAGCGTTGTCTTCTTAGTTATACAAATTTTGAACCATTTTTATTGGCCATCACTACAGTACTTTTGGACTGCTGCAGACAGATACACAGATATGTCTATAGGCGTCCTTCTATGATGGAGAGTCTCAGGTCCTTCAGGCAGCGTGTAATGCTGCTTTGCTGAAGCCGCCTGTGCTGTCTTGCAGTGAAGATCGTGTTGACCCGAGCCTTGATGATCACTGCTGACATTCTGGCCAGCTTTGCACTCATCATCCTAGTTCTGGGCCTGGATTTTATCAAGCTTCTAAAGGAAGAGCCCAACATCAAGCTGAGAATATGTTACTTTGCAGGCTTCATATTTGGACTGGGAGGTAAGAGGGCTCAGGAGCCCAACAACTATCAACCTATTTCTGGAATCATCAATGAATCTGTTTTGATAGCTAAAAAAAAGAGAAAAAGTTATCTGTCCTTTTTCATCCAGGCATCCCAGGAATGATTGGTTCAGTGTGGTATGCAGTGGATGTGTACGTAGAGAGAGCCACCCTTGTGCTGAAGAATGTCTACTTAGGAATGCACTATGAGTTTGGCTGGTCCTGTTGGCTGGCAATGGCCGGGTCAACAGGATGTTTTCTAAGCTCGATTGTACTAACATGCTGCCTGTATATTTTCAGGGGTGAGTTCAAAATAAAAGTTCCACAATAATTTTAATACCAGTATAAACATGTATGGAATTATTAAAGCATCAAATATTTCTCCTCTTCCGGTACAGATGCCAGATCCTCTCAGTACCACAGGTCCATATATCAGTATGGAAGGACAGCGGCAGGGAAAAAATACGCCATGGACTCTCGTGTCTAAGGAATGGATGGCAGCGGTGACTTCAGAGGTGATGCGAATGAGGAGCACAGTCACATCGGACGGAGGACTTGATGGCCGCCGACGGGATTCTTATTTTGACGTGTTTTAGCGGAGCCTTGTAGACGACTGGCAAAGGGGGATCATGGCACCAGCTGACCTGACTTGAGAGATTAAGTGTGTTGCTAAAACACATCAATGTCTTTTATATCTCAGGATGAACCTGAGACTTTAAAGATTCATTTCTTCACTGTTAAATATTGTAGTAGGACATTTAAATTCACTTACACAGCCGCTTAAACTACAAAGCATGGATTCCTTTAAGCCATGGATTTTTTTGGGTTGTTTTTCAGTCTTTCTGAACCAAATATGTCATCCAAAATAGTGAATTTAGCCCATTTTAGAAACGGAAAAAAAATTACCAAAGAATGTTATATACATATACATATATCCACCACTCTTTCCGCAATAATTTGGTTAAGATGATCTTGGTAGGTGGCCAAGATTAGACATGATTATTAGGCTTACACTCAGCCATACTTGAATGTATTGTCTGTATAACTAATTGTTAAAAACTGCAACATATAATTATTTAAATACACAGTTACAAACCTTCAGAAAAGCCTACCATTATATATTACCTTTGTATAAATGTTATCAAAAGAGACAAACAAAATCAACTTGTTCTGTAATATCTTTGTATGTGTATCTGGTTTCCATTGCAATGTAAAAAGAGAACTGTTTCTAGTTCACATAGATATATGTCAAACAGGGAACATTTATGAAATAAAATATTTAAATGTATATTGGCCAAAAGTATTGTTTTGAATAGCACCCATGTAGTCGTGATTGCTCGAGATTTATATTTAAAGGAAATACTCACAGCATAAACAAGGAATATTTAAGGTGTCATGGAATTACATTTCTGTTCAGATGACCCTGACATGTTTTCCAAAAACCACAAATCCTTAATGGTCAACTTGGTGGTTCTGGGATTGCAGAAGTTTGCCCAGTATATATTTATACGATGCTGTGGAATTCTCCAGCACGGAGAAACAGCCACGCCCACAATAACCAAAACTGTATCTGCAACAGACCCACACTCCCGTACAATTTACACAACAATAGGACGTACCGAAAATGGCGCCTTTTTCCATTAGCGTCGGTATGCCAACAGAAAAATAGAATTGCTTGATTATCCGGCTTAATGATTAATCCTTTTTATAAAGAGGAATTTGTTTCATGCCATTTAGAAAACCTAAATATGTCATTATTATACATATCTGGCAGGCTTTTTTCTCACACATTTTTCAATTTCCTTCCTTATATTCTCCCTCTGGACCCAGCAAAAGTAATTAAAGGTGGATCATCCTTTGGACTGGGAGGTGCAGAGCCTCCCACCTACAAATACTCACCCCGTGTTTAATAAACTTGGGCAGATTTCAGAAGTTCATAGGAAGAATCAGACACAAGGCTGCTCTGTTTATATATTTACAGGCATCTTTACAGATTTCACAAGTATTCTATGAATTTTGAACCTAATTTATTTAAAAAATTATCCTTTAACTGATTTTTTCACATGAAATCCTGCTGAGTTTGTAGTTATTAGCTAAAATTGCATTTGTTTATAGCTTAGCTAAAATTCAGGACTAGAATGGCATTTTTTGGTTGACCTTCCTTCAAAGATATTTATTATGCCTGATAATATCTGTATAGTGAAACAATCAACATGTGCCCAAACTGATAATCTCACCGGAATTCTGGGTTGTTTAAACAAAAACTCAAAACAATTAGACATCTGAATATTTAGTTAGTTAAACAAACTAAATACATAAAAGACTGACCATAGTTCATCAAGGCCTACTGAAAGGTGACTTCTACCAACCACTTACAAATTCTTACTAAGATCAGATGTTTACTGAATCTTCAAAATTCACAAAAGTGGACATTTACAGCCCTTCTCAAGTATTGATGGCCGTCTTTTGAAAGTGTTACAGTTTGACTGTATTCCAGAGATGGGAATAAGCCGTTCTGTCTGTTCACACTTAGTGTCAGGTGAGGAAAGCAGATGTCAGTGTGAACAATGATCCCTGCAGCCACAAGAAAGGTGCATCACCCAGTAGCCTTCTGGACACTTACAATCACAACACAACCTAGCAAGGCACCAAAAAGGATCCAACGCAGAACTGCCCATATATCTTGAAACTTGAACTTGAGCTCACTGTGTCAAAGGGAGGAAGGATTTAGAGATCAGAATCCACTTAGTCATTATAATACCAACAATATAAAGCATCATCGGGTGTAATTAATATCAAGAGCTATAATGATTATGCATATGTCAAGGTAACACACATGGATGTATGTTTTGTGGGCGTTTATTTATATATGTTTCAGGAATACTTATGTTTTATACATTAAAGTAGCCTGTTGCAGGTGTTTAATATGCGTTAATAAGATTCACGGTGCTCTGCTGCCCCCAACTGGTTTGGAAGCAGTAGTGTTCACTGTAGTAATAAGACTCACAGTGCTGTGCTGCCCCCAGCAGGCTTGGAAGCAGTAATGTTCACTGTAGTAGTAGGAGTTGGTGTATCTGTGAAGACCAGATTGTCAAACAGTTTTTTTTTTTTTCATATGAATCACTATGTGTTGAAGATACAAATCATATTATACTAAAAATCAGTGGCAATTGAAGATCCTATTGAATTTTCATTCACATGTCATACAAGTTGTATTGTTGGGGACCCCTTCTGTGTTTATACAGATTGAGAATGGCAAACCTTACTGGGGACTCAACTGCCCTAGGGGTCAAATCCTTGGATTTCCCCAGTTTAAAATCCTTATTACTGCTGTACACACAGACACAGACACATGCACACAAACACACGCGCACGCACGCACACACACACACACACACACACATATACAAATGTATGTGGCTAAAATAAGTGCGGTGTATCAGAATTCTGCTCTAAATAGAATCCTTTAGTATGCAATATATACAACAGTAAGAACCCAGCTGTATAAATGTATGCCTTTCACTTTTTCTGTAACTCTAAAATGTCTTGGTATGATGTTCCAGGTGGAATTACCTGCTTTTACAACCTGCAGGAATACTCCGGCGAAGATGTTTCTCAGAGGCTTGGAAATAGCACACCAGTACTTTCCGCTGTCTTCTAGCTGCAGGTCGTGGACAGTCACAGTTAAGACTCCGTTGTATCTCTCATCACTCATGGCAGTCCTGTTATTTGTATTGAGCCCTGTGGTTTTCACTACAGCCCTGCAGAAGTCATATATTGCCCCTCTGCACCAGTACTTTTCATAATTTCTGTAGCGGGGGTCATACTGGCAATGAATGGTGACAGACTCCATGGCGATGGCGGTCACCAAACTTGGTGCCGAAATTCTGGACTTCTTGGCTTCAGAAGATACTGTTGGTGAAGGGAAGGACATTTCATAGGTCAGAAAATATAAATAAATGCTCTAAGAAAAAGGTTTGCATCGCTGACTTGCTGAACAAAGATACCCTTAATTACAGAGCTAGAAAGTTCATGTTTAGAAAGTACTAATCCAGACCAAGGTTTTGTTTCAACCAACCAGTTGAGTATAAAGAGTCATGTTCATGAAGTACTCAACTGGTTGGTTGACACAAAATCTTGGTCTGGGTTTAAACTTTCTGAGCCTGAACTTTCCCTCTCTGCTTAATTAGTAGTAGTACCTACAACATTTGCATCAATGATTAAAAGTTTTATATACTTTACCAAGGAAGAAGCAGATAAAAAACACACAGGTCCTCATGTCTGATGGAACCAGTGAAGGTCTTGAAACCGAGTGAGAGAACGGTTTATTTTATTTACTTCCTCATTGATTTGTTGTGAAATACGTGTGCTTTTTATAAAATGGCATTTGATCTCATGACTTGGACTTGCGGGCTCCGCTGTTTGCGTATTTACATTTGTGACACATTCATTTGTGACACAGTCGTTCCTGGTCTCCCCTACTGCACACTGATTGCTTGGAATTTACAGACACATCGGCAGTGCCTTCATCACAACCAGGCAATGGTTGTGTTTTTTTCTGTATCAGCAGCAGATTCCAGTGTTCAACCCTCACTGTTGGAGAGAATCTCATACATGGTGGCTAAGGATGGACGCTCTGACCTGGTGACCCCCAAGTGTGAAAGGGCATCTTTCCCCAGAACAGCCTCAGTTTTCAAATATTTCAGGTTAGTTCAACGACGAACCCAAGCAATTCATATAACAAATGTAAAATGGCACAAAATATATTTAAATTATGTAATCATCCATCTCGTCATAACCACTTATCCTGTACAGAGTTACAGTAAGCCTGGAGCTGATGACAGGAAGCACAGGACACAAGGCAGGGGACACCCAGGGTGGCATTATGGTGCAAGGGCATAGTTTTGGGTATGGATGATAGGGAAACGTCCCTCCCAATATTGTGGGAGTACCATGTGTTTAGGGGGTGGAGGTTCAGGGCTGATTTAGTCCCTGCCAATACTGATATCAAAGCAACACCCTTTATATTATGTAATCATGTGTATTTACATTTATTTTCTCAAAGGATACAGAGATAAATGAGCGACATCAAAGTTTAAGTATGAAAGTGCGAAAACACTATATATAGTGCAAACCATGATGTGCAAAAACAGGATAGATAGAAAATAAAAGTAAATTAATTAATTAATGACGTACATAGTACAAGTACAATTATGTACGGTAACATTGCTTGTTATTAAATGCTGTCCTGTGCTATGTCTGGGGGGTGAGAGCTGGCATGTCAGGAGGGGGTGCTGTGGTACCTGATGGCAGAAGATAGAAAGGATCCCAAGAAATGCTTCTGTGCACACCGTGGTAGCTAAAGCCAGTGTTTCCCAATCCGGTCTTTGGGGACTCGCAGACAGTCTATGTTTTTGCTCCCTCCCAGCTCCCGATAGGCAGCAAAACGTGGACTGTGTGGCAGGGAGCTGGGAGGGAGCAAATACATAGACCATGTGAGTCCCCGAGGACCGGGTTGGGAAACACTGGCTAAGGAGAGTGGCCCTTGGAGCAGATGGGCAGATTTGCTCATGATGTTCATGATGGCAGTTTTGTCACATCTGCTACTCTGCAGCTACCTCTACTGGGTCCTGGGTCAGTCCGGTGATGGAGCTGACTTTGCTAATAAGTATGTTCAGACGAGTGCATTACCTAAACTGGAGATGTTTCCCCAACAGACCACAGCATAGAGAAAGGACTGTGAACATGTTAAGTCTGAAAATATATCTACAACATTGTGAAATGTGCTTCGGTATACATGCATGATTTTGACATTGATACCTATATTTTGTTCGCATACCTATTTCGAAATCATGTGCATTCAAAGTGTGTTTTTGAAAAATTCTACTTTGCATTGTATGGAGATAAAAGGACATTTGACCTGTTCTCCATGAAAAATCAGTTAGATAAAAAATGTGCATTAGCTGAGCCGTATCATTTACTAATATAGCTGATATTCTAACGTGGCTATCTCAAAGAGATTGGGCTATCTCAAAGAGATTGGGCTATCAGTTATATAACACCTACTAATTGTTCAAATAATACAATTACATTTTCCAGACAGGCTGTACATCTGTTTTCTCTTCCATTTTTACTAGTAGTGTCGGGAATACCTGCATATACTGTCATGTGAAATAATTTGGACACCCCAAACCTGCCTTTATTAACATAGGTAAACATATGGACATGTGATCTTCATTTTAACAATACTGAGAAATTAAGGTAATATAACTAAACAAATGAAACTGAAGAAGTCTCTTAAAATGATTTGTAAAATGTGACAAATAGAGAAGCAATTTCTTGTGAGGAAAAAGTGAGGGCAATTCAGTCATTACTACTTAACATGCCTGGAATTAGATTCAGGTGCTGCACATCAGGTACTAACGATTAGACCATCATTACAGAGCATTTTGGAGGAGCATGCCTTATTTAAGCCATAAGTACAATGTGGAGAACATTTAAAATGACTGCCAACATGGCCAGGTCAGGCCGTCCTAGCGAGTGCAGCCCAAGAGCAGACCACAAGAGCAGACTACGACAGAGGACGTGTTCGGCACAAAACAAAGACAACATTTGAGGAAATGGGCCTCATACCAACTGCGAAGCACGGGGGTGGAAATGTCATGGTTTGGGGCTGCTTGGCCGCAGCAGGGCCTGGCCAGCTCACCATCATAGAATCCCCATGAATTCTTCATTGTGTCAAAGGGTGCATCAGTCCAAAAACTAAAACGGAAGCAGAGGTGGACCATGCAACATGACAATGACCCAAAACTTTCCAGTAAATCTGCTAAGGAGTGGCTCAAAAGAAAGAAATGGAGTATTCTGGAATGGCCAAGTCAAAGCCGGATCTGAATCCTGTTGAGATGCTGTGGGGTGATTTGGAACACACTGTGCATGTAAGACACCCTTCAAACATCACACAGCTTGAGGAATTCTGCATTGGAGAGTGGGGAAAACTTTCTGCCAGTCGATGTCAGAGACTGATAGATGGTTATAGAAACGTCTCACTGAGGGGAACTTACTAGATATTAGGACATACAGTGTCCTAACTTTATCTTTAGTAGGAATTGACATCTTAGTTAATTTCTTTTAAAGAAGTAAATGTTGTTTTTGTGTAGGTGATGCAATAACATCACATTTATCTATAGATATAATTTGAAAGAAGATCAGATGTTATGTTGATATTTCGCAATAAAGAACTAAATATTTAATGGGGTGTCCTAATTTTTTCACATGATTATAAATCATAGATTTTCATTCAAGAATAAAATCCCCAACAGATGTAATTCATAATACTAAGGATAGAGTATCTCTGTATTACAAAGAAGATATTAAATTACCTTTAATTCACCACATACCCGACATACGCATGCAGAAAAATGTTTAGTCCAAGGTTTACAGAATTGAGCAGTACTAAGTTTTGTTTCCTAATTTTTCCTAAGTTTATGAAAAACTGTTTGTCCTTTCATTCACAAAAATAGGCAAATCTCACTGAACCGGGTATCTTTATCTTACCCCGTGGTTATTTAAAGTATAGCAGTCCGGTGTTTGTCCAAAGAATATTGAAAACATGATAAGTGATCAAGCAAAGCATTATTTAATCATAATGGACCTCAATCTTTAGTAAATATTTCCCTGGCAAAAAACATTGTGGAAGAAGGCACAGAGTATAAAAGTGCAACCTTGCAGACTCAGTTTGTACTAGGCAATCATGGGGAAACTACTGTTATTTTCGGGTAAGTCGCTCACTACCTTTGGGTAGACTGGCATATTTTTCAGTGTCAGGATCATAACTGTAAACTTTCTGGGAGTGTACCTCGCAGTTTTGTATGACGTGCTGTTTTGAGTCATGATGCTTCATGATGTCACTTTTCCACAGAACGTTCTGCATGTTAATCTATGTTTTTGTCTTGTTTCTCCTTCACAGCTTTGGCCCTGCTGCTCAACGCGCAGCTTGGTAAGTGAAGCGTCCATTGGGGTGACATTCTGTCCCCATGTTGTACCTGACTGCCTACAGAGTTCCCTCTCTCTGTGTTGTTGATAGATGGTGTATCATACGTTCACACTTCGGAAGTCCGCGTAGAATTGTTCAAAATAACATAATTTAATCTAGTTTCAATTGTTATATTCTGGCCCTTTTCTTCTTTTTCAGCATTTGTATAATACGTTGTTTCCCAGTCCGGTCCCCTAGGACCCACAGACAGCCCACGTTTTTCTCCTTACCAGCTCCTGGTAGAGCAAAATCTTGGACCGTTTGTGGGTCTCCAAGGACTGGACTGGGATACCACTGGACTAATTCATAGTTATGTAGTGCATAATACTAGCTTCTCCCAGTGTAGTTGAGAATGCAGTTGCAGATTAGTATCTCACTCTCAGAAAAACATTAGACAGGTAATAGTCAAACCTATACATTTGTCTCTCGCACCCAAGATCTTCAGAAGAGGCCAAATTTATAAAACCATTTGAAAACCAGGACCTCCATGCGCTACCGAGGAACTCCAAACTGAAAATACCTTGGTGTCACTTAAAAACTCACTGCTGATTAAATAAATCAACTCATTTGCTGGTGAAACAGGGACAAGGAAATCCAGAAGTTAGCCCCTAGCTCCCTCTAATGGCCAGAATGAGAAATGACAAGCTAGTATTACGTAATCTTTCTAATACTTTATTGTGTGAAATAAATCCTGTAAATCCAGTATTATTTTATTTATTTTTTATTTACCTTTATTTAAACAGAAACATGCAATCAAAGAAAAATAAATATTAAACCAATTTAAGCAGTTCATTTAAAAACAATTACATGAACCGAACGCCTTAAAGCTCTTATCATCACATATTTAAACATATCCACGGTGACAGGAGTTTGAAATTTGGAGCATTTTCCATGCAGCCGGAGCAGCAAACCTAAAACTGGCCTGGCCAAGATGGTGCAGACTTTGGGAACCAATAGATGCAAACAATCGCTAGAGCGCAAGGAATAGGTACCCACACTGGAAATGTTCAAGTAGACCAGGGGTCACTAACAGGCGGACCGCGGTCCGGGTCCGGACGCAGAAGCCGTCCCATACGGACCCGGACCGGTAACCAAAACAGATATATAACTTAAGAATTGAAAATCTCACTCCAGCCAGCTGGCCGAAGTTCTATGTCTACATGACAATAAATATTGTCAAAGTTTTTGAATTGTACTGAATTAATTTGATTTGACAGTCAGGTACTGATTACATGCGACGTGTCTGAAACGCCCCCATTCGCCATTTTGAGTGAACCGCGGATGTAAACGCATTTCGTTAACAAACTTAATATTTCATATTCATTGTTTTTTTTCTCCACAAAAATTTTTAATGTTTTATGTAATCAGTAATAAGCAATTTTCATTACGATAATACACTGGTAATTTAGGTGTTTAAGAAAGGAAGAGAGTCAAGAACGCCGTAAAAATGTAATTGTACATAACTTTATTGGTCATATTTAAAATATAGGTGGCAAGCAGAATACAGGCTCGGTATACAATGAGTTTATACAGATCCTTCCAGACATCATGTGAAACGTTATAAACTACTTACAAATGTTTCTAAACTTAAACTATAGTCAGGCATTGGTTTGTCGGGGCCCAGCACACAGTGACAGCCTTACCCAGCATTGTGGCTTATAATCCATGCAGGCCAATATACACATACATGCAGATAAACGTGTCATTACAGTTTTGCTCTTTACTTTTGTCTTTTAAAAGCATTTACTCTGTAACGCTGCTTTAACGCGTACAGATTAACCCGTTTCTGCTGCCCTCCGTAGGGAGGCTAGCTTGCTAGCGTAGGCTAACCAATGTGAAAATACCAACTTTAGAAGACAAAAAATGCATATTCAGTAATAATACTTAAACAAAACATCTTACTTGCCTTTATGAAAATGCCGAGAGCAAACAGGCATAAAGGGAGACATCGATCGTGTTGAAAGTGATCTTCCGTCTCACCGCCGCGGCCCAGGCCGTCCGACGCCTCTTCGTTACCCGCCGTCCATAATCCTCTTTTCCAAGTGGGAAACCGAAAAAATCTAATGTTGTGCTCCATCTTTCTGCCATTTCTACCATGTATGACAGCCTTTCACACAGCACGAGAGTCCTATCTTACCAAAGATAACGCCACGCCAATGCTGGCACAAGAGTTGTATACAACCAAAATGGCGATTCGACCCACAATGCACTGCGGCTATAGCGGGTGTGACGTCAACTGTCAAAGACCGTCACGCTAAATAGTTAGACATTATGATCTTCCGGACCTTTGGTTCAAGATTTTTTCTCTAACTGGACCTCTTTCAAATTTAGTTGAATACCCCTGAAGTAGACAGTCAAACGAAAAAACAATTCCGGTTGAGTGTTCATACTATATACCGGCATCCTGATAGGAATGTCCCTTATTGTGTGTCAGGAATGTCCCTTATAATGTGGCAAATGCTTCTTGGGTGGAGCTCCAGGTCCACAGTGGCCCTTTACTCGAGAAAATTTATACACAATGGAAGGATGGATGATCGCTATATATCTTTTTTTTTTTTAATACAAGGGTATTTGTATACACAATTAAATGTTATAAAGCCCTTTAGTGAGCATTTATGTAATTCACCTTTGTTATGTAGTTCATGTTGCCTGTACAGTATAGTTACTGTTCACCCTGTGAAATAAAATTATGCTACTTGACAAGCTGTATAACTTATTTCCAAAGTCTGAGGAACATTAATGCGGAACAGACACAAAAAGAATTCAGTGAACCAGGGGAATGTGTGCTGCAAATGTCTGAATGGGAAGAGCAGACGACTTTCAGCAAGGTCAAAGCTGGCAGAGCTGCTGGACACGATCACATCCCTTCCTCTGTTCTAAAGACATGTGGAGCACAGCTGGCCCCTGTTTTCATTTGATATCTTCGTCCTTGTCCACTGGAGAGGAGCCAAAACAATAACCTCACTCTGAACGTCAATAAAAAAAGAAGAATCACATCAGGAGTCACAGATTGATCCTCCAGATCCCAGAGGGGTTAAGAGAGACAGAGAACACTGGATCAGACCTCATGAAAGCCTGTCATTTCCTGGAATAGCTAAAGAAGTGTGGGATGAGCACAGTTCAGGTCCCGAAGGCCAGTTTGAGAGTTAAGAGATCAGCCCAGAAGATTATGGAAACCAAACTGCAATCCATCGACTGGATATGCATCAACCATTGATCAAATAAAGTGTAGTACATGACCTAAATCACCAATGCCACATTCCAGAATTTCCACCTGGAATCAATCAGGATCAAGTCCATCTTAATCATAATCTTAACCTTCTCACCCCAGAGTTTGATAAGAAGTTTCACAGCATCAGAACGCTGGCTTCCAGATTCAAGAGCGGTTTCTTTCCCCAAACCATCTGCTTCATCAATATCGAAATCTGAATTACTTGCAGCTGCACTTTATGGGGATTGTGATATTGAGGTGTTAGTTGTTTTCATTGATCTATTGCACACGTGTTATTTATTGATTGGTATACAGTTTCCTGTACTGAATCATCACATGTCCTTCTCCCATCCAGGCTCTTCCTACATCCTGTCCTGTTACTTCACCAACTGGGCACAATACAGACCTCCTCCTACCATCTACATGCCCACTAACATCGACCCGTGCCTGTGTACCCACCTCCTCTACGCCTTTGCCACGATCACAAACGGCAAGCTCGCCACTTATGAGTGGGATGATGTGGCACTCTACGGCCAGTTCAATGACCTTAAGAACCAGTGAGGGAACCATCGGCCGCCATTCTGCAGATGCACGCAACCTGTCCCGGATACAATTTTTGTCCCATTCATGTCCATAAAACGTCCAATCGCCAGCCAATAATATCAACTCTGTTCACTCTCATTTTGCAGGAATGGAAATATGAAAACCCTGCTCTCTGTTGGAGGCTGGAATTTCGGCTCCTCTGGGTAGGAAGTTTGACATTAATTAACCGCACACATCCGTCGAGTGTGTCATGTGGGGCTAAGGTGCCACAGCAGCACCATTGCCATGAGCATCAATAAAACATACAGTGCTGTTGCCTGTTTGCTCCATCTTGAGCACCACTATACTAGACATCTTACTAATAATAAATGTTGATAAATAATGAAGACCAGGATCACCATTACCAGTTTGTAAAGTACCGTCTTATCTATCATCAGCAATTTCCTTTGGCCTTTGGACATATTAAAATAAAAAAGTCCTTCTGTAAAACTAGTATAGAGAATATTTTAATACGCTGGCTAGTATATTTAAAATTAACCTCCTTTCAATGTGACTGCAGATATATTACATTTCCAAAAGGAGATTTGGTCAATTTTAGTTAACCTTTTACATGTAAATGTCAGTGCTACTTGGTTTTGCACGTGTGCATAAAACTTGCTGTCTCCCTTTTTCAGATTCTCTGCTATGGTGGCTTCCTCTGGTACCCGTCAAACCTTCATCGACTCTGTCATCAGCTTCCTCAGGAAGTATCAGTTTGATGGTCTTGACATTGACTGGGAATACCCAGGCAACAGGGGGAGCCCTCCAGAAGACCAGCAGCTGTACTCTGTCCTATTGCAGGTAATTCTGGGACTAAAACTCAATAGCCTGGCATATTTCACTGGTTTATGTGGTTTATCTGTCGTACCAGTTTTTAATAAGGGTGGTCACTCTGTGAAAGTTATAGACTGACAGAATGTATTCGCTACGTCTGCAGATTTACTAACAGAGATGGTTAGTTCAGGTCCAGAAAGTAAAAATCCAGACCAAGATTTTGTTTAAACCAACCAATTCCATAAACCAACCATAAAGAGTCACAGTCACAGAGTACTCAACTAGTTGGTTGAAGCAAAATCTTGGTCTGTGTATTTTTACTTTCTGGACCCAGACTGTCCACCTCTATCCATCACTGTAAACACTTAATTCCAACTGGAGTCGCAGGGGTGGGGGACCAGAGCCTATCCTGGGAACAATGGGCACAGGCAGGAACCAACACACTGCAGGGAACACACAGTCAACTCCAGGGCCAATTCAGACTCACCAATCAACCTGCTCTGTATACTTTTGAACCATGGGAGGAAACCCATGCAGACACAGGGGGAGCGTGCGAACTCCACACAGAAATGACCTGGGCCCGAACCCAGGACCTTCTTGCTGGGAGGCAGCAGCGCTAACCACTGTGCCGCCTCACTAGCCGTCTCTGTTTACTGAATTGGTAATTAATTAATAAGTCTGCTAACTGATTTAAAGTTACAAATTAATTGATTTATTAATTTAATTCTAAGTGAATCTGACTCTGGGATGGAAATGTCAGGGACAGGCATCTGTAGTTTAATTAGAATACAAGAAGCACCATTTTATGTCTGGAACAGGTTGCTTAAACGTGTTAGACGACAAGGCTGAATCCTGATCATGAAACACACATAACCATAAAGCTAAACACCAGTGAGGTGGTTAACGCAAGTGAATCAGGAAATGCCCAGTGTGTAATGAAAGGTTCATGGAATAGCACTGCAAATTCTTTAAATCTTTTATAAAAGCTTATATGCAAAATCTGGTACTTTTTCCTATTTATACATCCAAGTATGTAAGTGTGAAATGCAGGACCCATCCAATAGCACACCTGTGGATGACTGTGTTTGTTTAATAGGAAATGAGGGAAGCCTTTGAAGCTGAAGCTAAGCAGACCAACAAGCGACCACTGCTGATGTCCGCCGCGGTCTCGGCTGGTCGCGGCACCATCGACACGGCCTACCAGATACCCGAAGTTGGAAAGTAAGTGTCATTCTTCAATGTCACCCAGGGAACCAAGCCAGACCTAAAATCTATAGCACTCTTTTGAGCAATGGTCTGCATTAGATTTTTGTTCAAAGCCAGAGGTCTGGAACAATTTTCAATAACAAAACAGTATTTCATGAAGTTTAATGATTTAAGAATAACTTTCTATATAAGCCAAACTGTTTATCAAGTTTGATATGTAGATAGTAATAGGGTACCAGATATGGTACAAAGTGTCCAGTGAACCAGCTGAAGTGTATAACACTGTGCTGCCCAACGTGCTGATGGAGAAGCGATGATGTTGCATGTGACTATCTAAGGATCTCCAACTTTATTTACAGTAAGTGCTATTTCTACAAAGGCAATAACCTGGGGGGGGGGGGCAGGGCAGCAAGTGGCAACAGGAAAAGTTGTTGACTCCTCCTTGACTTGTGAGTCGTGGTCGACATGTTGGTGACCACTGATCTAAGCCATGCTCCCCTATACAGCTGACCGGTAGATCTCCTCTGAGGTGGCACCATGTCTGGGGGCCACTCCACATGCACACACTACGCTCTGCTTCCCAGGTCACCAGCTCCAGGCACCATCCAATTCCTTCAGCAGCTTCCTTACCTCTGTTCTGTTTTCACGTGGCCACATTGTCATTTACAAACAAAGGGATAACTATGTCGTGCTAATGACAACTGTCAGCACAAAACGTGTTTTATGACACCCAAATTCTCTCTGACTAGCAACACAGGAAAACTCTTCATGCTCAGCCTTGTGTAGCTAGCCATTTTTGTCATATTTTCCATAATACAATATACATTATAGCTTACTCCTTATTTTAAGCAAACTGTCTTGGTACCTGAGGACAAGAAAATTCACTAAATGATCCAGTTACCATGCCCCTTTCCATATATTTCTGTTAATTGTATAATCAGATACCTAGACATGATCAATGTGATGACCTACGACTTCCATGGCTCCTGGGACCCCTTCACTGGAGAGTGCAGTCCTCTGTACAGGGACTCCTTTGACTCTGGATCCTACATCTACTTCAATGTGGTAAGTAGGAAATTAATGAATGTTACTGAGTATATACACAAAAAATGAACGGCCTGAGACATATCTGTCTAAAAACCCCATAGTTGGTCTCTAGAGATCATGAAAGAAATTAGATTTTCCAAAACGATTTGTGAAAAACGATTCTTTACCACCCCAGGAGACAGTGCCACCTACAGAACGTTTTGTTTAAGGTGGCCGTTAAAGGGGCAGTTGTATAGTTACAGAATATAGGGCTGGTACTCACTGCTGTTCTTCATCTTAGTGTGTAACCTTTATTTTTTATAGGACTATGCAATGAACTACTGGAAGAACAATGGTGCACCAGCTGAGAAACTGCTAGTTGGCTTCCCCACCTATGGCAACACCTTCACCCTGAGTAACCCAGCCAACCACGGCATCGGCGCTCCCATCTCAGGGCCTGGAACTGCAGGAAAGTACACGCAGGAGGCTGGTGAGCTGGCGTACTTCGAGGTAACCAAACCATGGGCACACTGAGGATTCAAGTTGGCGATAAAAATTCTGTTTATTAATGCTCCTATTTTATGGATGAATATTGTTAATATCAATGAATTGTTGGACGGCATGGCCACCTTGTACGTCTGGAGACCAGAGTTTAATTCCCCAGCCCTGTATGTGTGGAGGGTGATAGTGGGGTTTCCTCTGGGCCCTTCATTAACCCCCCCCCCAGCTCAAAATTGCATCTGTTGTTCCCAGAATAGGTTCCACAACCCTGTATAGGACAAAAGCAGTATAGAAAATGAACTCATTAATGGCTAGACCAGGACATCTATGAGGTCCTCAGTGAAGTTATTAATTCTCTTTTCATAGATCTGTGGCTTTTTGGAAGGAGCTACAGAAGTCTGGAACACTGAGCAGAGTGTACCTTACGCCTATAAGGGAAACCAGTGGGTTGGCTATGACAATGTCAAGAGCTTCCAGATCAAGGTGAGGCTTTGATGACTGCACAGCAATTCATGAAATTGAAAAAATATGTACCTGTTAGTACATGAGGTACTTGTAAACGCTGGACAAATCTATGGTATTTTGATTTGTATTTGGAAACATAAACTTACAGATTGTGTGAAAATAGTGAGCTTTGTAACTGACATTATTTCAGGTAAATAAAATACTGTCTTAACTTACTAATTGGGGGCAGCGTGTGGGTCAGGGGGCAAAGCTTTTGTGCCTTTAGAGCCTGGTCTCAGCACGTCTGCGGGTCCTTGAGCGAGGCCCTCAACCCCCAGCTCCTTGGGTGCTGCTATGGGTGGCTGCCCTTCACAACCAGCTTGTTCTCACCCACAGAGATCAAGATGGGGGAGGGAAATTAGAATTTGCACCATGGGGATCAATAAAGTATCAATTGTTATTATTTGAGTCTAGGCTTGCATTGATGTTAATAAATGGTTCCTGTAGCTAAACAAGTAGAGCATTGTGCTAACAACACGAAGGTTGTGGGTTGAACTGCTGGGGACGACACATAAATTGTAACCCTTGCCTCTACTGTAAGTCACTTTGGGTACAAGCACTAGATAAATTATTTAATGTGAATGGACCTTAGTAGTAGAATAGAAACAGCTTTCAACTAAGTGTGTTTCATGTAACCCCTTAACATAAGCTCAATGGGCTCCTTCTACATTATTCTGCCCATCATCTGTAGGTTGACTGGCTAATGAAGAACCAATTTGGAGGAGCCATGGTGTGGACTATTGACATGGATGACTACATGGGAACATACTGCAACCAGGGCAAATACCCACTGATCAATGTCCTCCACAAGGCTTTCGGCTTGGATCAAGGCTGTAAGTCTCTCACTTTTCTGCAGCCCTGTTGTGGAATGTGCCTGATGACACAAGTATCTATAAAAGGCCCTGAACAGTGACTTGCCTGTAGATAACATTACCGATTTCACTTCACAAAAACCCTTTGCTATGAAGTAGGAAGTGTGATGCCCCCCAGCCCATTTAAAGGCTTAACCATCTGTGCCACGTTCAAACAAGTTATAAGTGAAGGATCTCTGGGAATGACTTTAATTTAGACATGACCCTGATGATTACAACAATAATGCTCTGTAATATATACATACATACACATATACAGTATATATATAGTGTGTATGTGTGAGTATGTATATGTATGTATTTATAGGTATATAAATTGTTCTCTTTTACTTTGTTTTAGCCTGCAAACCACCTGCTACTCCTGTGCCCCCCATTCCAGGACAGTCCACCACCACAGTCTCATCAAGCTCTACTGGAAGCAAGTCAAAGGGAGGCAGTTCCCATGCAGGCAGCTCCAGTGGGGGCAGCTCCAGTGGTGGCAGCTCCAGTGGGGGCAGCTCCAGTGGCACCGGAGGCATGAACAGCAGTTTCTGTACGGGCAAAGCTGATGGAATGTACTCTGACCCCACCGACAAAAACAAGTTCTATGAGTGCAGTAGGGGCAGAACATACTTCCAAAGCTGTGCTAGTGGCCTGGTATTTGATACCAGCTGTTCCTGCTGTAACTGGTCCTAGATCAAGGAGTTGCACTTAAGGGGGGAGGGGGCACTTAAGGG
>JAODKC010000107.1:1471322-1486667 GCA_026777985.1 Mormyrops attenuatus | reverse complement strand
GGGGGGGCGGGGGGGGGAGTGAAAATGCTTTTGATGTCCACCACTGCTCTTACCTGCCTTCTGCTCAAAGCCCTCCTTCTTATTTTATGGACGCAGCTCTTTAAAACAGCAGAGGGTAAAACAAATTTTTTATCATTTTTTTCTGGAGTCAGGAAAAGCATTCAACAGTACCGTGGTTTTACTAGACAATGCCTTTCAGAACCATTTGAAATCAAACTATTAAATAATTTAAGGGAATACCACCAGAATAGTGCACCAGTAATATGTATTGGGTACCATTTCTGAATAACACCACTGGTTCCCAAGTCTGAAATTTTACGCACCTCCTGTAACATGTCTAGTACTTACCATCACCCACTATTTTTCGGTTATAATTAATTGGATAGTACATGTATTTTTTCGTTTTATAAAGACAGATGGTTTACATACATGTCAGAATTGAAAAGGTTTACATCTGTGGTTGTACTCCAGAATGAACATGCAAAAACAATAATATCATTAAAATAAAGCAGTAAAACAGCATTTCCAGCCTTTGTTTTTTTCTGTTACAGGCACACATTTAGTAGAAATACAAAGGTTGGTGACATGGGCATTATTATGATTAAAATGTTTCTAGAAATTCATATATCTTAATATATTGCTCAGGCTTATAATTACTCAAAAAATGTGTTAAAGGGAAAAATAATTATATATACCTGCGATTATACACACGTAAAAACGTCTTTCCTTCAGGGCCCAATTTCACGTTTTGGTGCATAGTATCCAAACATCATACTTTACAATTAATTTAAGTATTTCGTCCAGCTTTTTGCCTGGTTACTTAAAAGGTATTCCCTTGGGTGTGTATGGGAGTGTACGACTGGAGGCATCGCCGCTATTTGAAGAGTTAAATGAGCTTGTTTTAAACTATGCACCTCGTCTCTGGCCGTATAATACTAGCTGCATGGCCTCTTTTTGTCTTATCGTCAGTGTCATCTCAACCTATCCGAGTGAGGGGCGCGTTATTGGGGCGGGGACATGCTCGTGAATGACAGCGCCTCCGTCCAATCCGGAGTTGAGAAATCGTTCGAAATGCCCAGTTTACGAATTCGTGTCAACAAATTCTCCAGTCAAATATTACGGTGGGAAGTCCTTCCAAACAAATTCCCGCCTAATGATAGCGGTTTGGTTGAGCTAGGTCTGCAGTTTCAAATTGTTTTATTCACCATTTTGTGTAGGTAGCTGAGGGTATTTTTAAATATATTCTCTTTAAGATTTCAGTTATTTTAAATTTTTGTTATTTTTCCCTCAAATTGCTGAGTTTATTTTAATTTTATTTTTTACATTTAAATACGTCGCTCGAGCTACCCAGCAAGCTAGCTCGCTAGCTGGCTAGCCAGGCATAGTTTAAGCTATCTTACATCGAAAGGAATTTTCTCCTCAGATTTTCTGTTTTTCCTGTAGCTAATTTAAGTCTCATTATTTCAGCAGAATGTCAAGACCAGTGAGGTATGTTTGCACGCGTTTTTTAGCCGCTAGTTACCTTAACCAGTTGCATTGCATGTTGGCACAACTAGCGCCGTTGCGATGTTAACGTTACATATGCGAAAAAAATGTAGCTAGCTAGCGTGCCCCTTGGCCGCCCAGTGTCGGGTGATAGCCGTAATAAAAATATGTCGCCGATATCGCGCCACTGCTGGTATTTTATTTCATGCGCGCCTCCAGGGAAATCGGGCGCAAAATAATGGGCATGGTGACGATTGTTACATTTAAATTTCTCAACGCAGCAGTAGCCGTAGCCAGAATATGGCTGCTCATTCATCCATGATATGCTTGCACACGGTTGCATGTGTTGTCTGGCCTTAATGAGCTATGGAGCTGGGCGTCTTTAACTCTCTTTTTTGAATGGGTCTTGTTCATGCGTGCTTAACTACTATAATGTTGCGTGTGGACAGTTGCTTGAGTTGGCTTGGCCATGTCAGCTTTGTATCAATGACATCACACGCCGTGCATTTGCTTATTGCGAAAACATGGTTTGTGCGAATTTGTGTGTGTGTGTGTGTGTGTGTGTGTGTGTAAGTATAAGAAGGCGGCGTGGTATTCGGCTGCAGAGAAGGATCGAAGGGGATGAGCAAGCACTCCATTTATTTTATTATGGTTTTGTAAAGAGCCTCAATGTGCACGTTAGGGTCGTGCAACTGGTGAAACTCAGTAGTGGCGTTTGAATACTGTGTGTTTTTTTTTTTTAATCTGAGGTTTTTGTTTGGAGATGCGCATGGATTTCAGTGGTATTGCAGCAAACCGAAAAGCAGACCCTTTGGCTGCAATTATTGAAATAAGATGATGTCCCGTCAAACATGTCGGTACTTGAGTGCTTTCAGATGGAGCGACATTACGTGTCGTTTTTTCTTTTTATTCCGATGAAGGTGAGTTCTGTGAAACCCCTATCCGAATTAGGCCCGCCTTTTCTCCCATGATTTCCGAGTCTGCCCATTTTTTGAATATTAACCCCGATGTCGATTTAAGGAAATTAGATTACAGAGTTTTATGACTGGGGATATATTAGGTTTAGGTGCGTATTGCAGATTTTAAAACGACGCCATTAAACCTTTAATTCCAGTTCTTACATGGCTTGTGAAAATTTGAGGGCAGACCACGACCAGTAAATACGTAGCAATCCGTGTCTGGTTCCTCAAGTCTCCAGTTACATCCCGAAGTTTTCTATTTCATGCTCATGGGTATCAGGTCTCTGTTTTGCATGCTTAAATTTCCCTATAGTTAGGATCAGTCTTCTGTATCTGTACATGAGTTGATAAACATATTCTGTATGCATATTATATGCATTTACCAGTCTATGTATACGTACATATGCACCCATATAAATTACATATGGCCGACCATATATTGCTTCCAGAATATCCCTGAATTTCTCAATTAACCAGAAAAATGCGTCAGTAAAGATTTTTCAGTATGCATTATTACTAATGACGATCACAGGTTGCTTAAGAGAATCTTCAGTTTAAAATAAGGGGCCAATTTGGAAAACTGGAAAATGCGATCAGTAATAATCGAAATAAAAGTACTTGTTCGGTGTATTTTCAGAATTTCTTTGTGGTTTGAGTAGTGGTTATGGGCAGGCCACGCGGGTTGCAGATATGGTTCTAAGGGGGTTCCCGGTACTAAAACGTACTGCAGCTGTGCTAATCGTTTATGTTGATGAACATGTGCAGCATTCTAGATATAAGCTTAATGCCACTTCCCACTCTGTGTTACTGTGAAGACACCTATTCTTTTGTGGAGTTCCAGCATAATTGTAAGTTGCACTCTGTACCATCATTAATTTACAGTACTGTTGTATCAGCCATTAGAACAATTTGTATGTTGGCGTATTGTAAGTTGTATGTAAACCGTAACATGTTACTATTATGTAAGAAGCATGATCTAAGACATAAAAAATATAGCATGCGCAGTGGGTGTACTTTAGTGTTAATAGGTAGATTTGTCTTGTGGAAGAAGTTGAAGGAGTACAGATTTCGCTGTCTATGGAAAAATAACTTGTAATCACTATCAGTCAATCCTCTTAATAGGTACCATAGTTGAGGCCAAGATATGCAAGCAATTTCTTGTATGATTCGCAGATAATGTAAAAGTGTAGGATTTATGCAGTGCTGTTTTTAGGTGATTTTTATAAGGTGTAGGGCTGTATGCATTACTGAAGTTTTGGATTTTTAAGGCTTTATTTTTTTAATTGGAAATACAAACATTTTCTTTTAGCTTTTAAATAAAAATTGTCAATTTTAATAAAAATAAAACCATATAGCAGTTTTGCTAATATTTGCACATTTTTTGTTGCTTGATAAGACTAATTTGCTCTGAAGCCACTCTGAAAGCTAAACATTTCACAGAATTGATTAAACATGACCTACTTTTTGATTAATATTTTTGCAGTTTTGTATTTTGTGAATATATTTAATGTTTTGGCATATTCAGCTACGGTGTTCTTAATTAGCCTGCATGGAAAGGCCTTTGTACTGACCTGTTTGGAACCCAGCCGATCTGTAAGAATTTTGGCATGAATACTCATCCTGCTTTTCTGTCATGGGGCAGAGATTTGAATTTACCTGTCAACTTGTTCTTTAACATACTTTAATTGTATAATTCAAAATGACAACAGCAAGTTCCTTTTATTGCATGTAGCAATTGTCTTGAGAATGTTGTAACTGTACATAAGTGTGTATTGCCAAAGTAGTCATGTGATGGCATACTTCTTATGGTTTTATAGGAACAGGAAGGTTGTTGATTATTCACAGTTCCAGGAATCTGACGATGCAGGTGAGCACCATCTCTCCCTTGTATATAACATAAATGTAAATATCTCTTATATGTCGTGCACATGCTGTTTTCGGCGTATTTTTTTTGTTTTTAATTTATCCTCCCTGTACAGATGAGGAGTATGGAGGGGACTTGGATAGGCTTAAAAAGGTGAGGTCCCCTAAAGAATCTAAGAACAGGAAGAGGTCGGGCAAGAACTCGCAGGAAGACAGGTGAGCCGGCTACATTTTGGAACAAGAAAATAGTGCTTTGAAGGGAAAAAGTGGCATGAGAAAGATTTAAAAGTGGAGAATTGGGCAGAGATTATAGGAACTAGAGGCCAAAATCCCAGCATTTCTTTTCTTTAACTCTTCCAGTGATGATTCTGATGATAAAGTCAAGAATGACGATTCTGCAGGTGAGTAAAACCATTTTCACAGCGATATAGCTCTTCCATCGTTCTTCCACCATTTCTTAGTCACCTTCAGTCCTTTGGTTCTTGCTTTTGAAGTGTTTTTCTGTCATTGTCCAGTTGGTTTGGATTAATGGGTATCAAAACGGGCCATACACATGTTTGTAAAGGCCACTCTAGCACCATTATTTGAACTTTTTCAAATATTTGAAAGATCCTTCAATACCGATATAGTGAAAAGACAGATGGTACATTTTAAAAACTTGGCAATTAAGTGAATAGCAAGTAATGTTCAATTCAGTTTTCAATTTTATTTGTATGCCGCATTTTCACAACATGACATTATCTCAAACGCTTTACATTAACCCTGGCCAAAGCCCCCAAGGGAGCAAGCCGGAGGTGACAGTGGTAAGGAAAAACTCCCTAGAAGGAAGAACGCTTGGGAGGAACCAATGTGATCATCGTCCATGACTATTTTGGGATGTAAACTTTATAAATGTGAAAAGAAAGCATGTGAGGCCAGGAACTTGGTAAAAATGAGCATGAAATGTAATAGATTCGTGCGTGATACAAGCTAAACACAATGCATGGAAAATCATGCACATGTTTCTGCTCTGCACCTGCCCTAAGAAGCGCTTGTCTTTTCAAGTATAATTTTTTTTTTCTATCTTCTCTGTCCTTTTTAAGATGATTTTGGCAGTGAAGAAGACAATGACTTTGAAGATGAGGAGGAAGAAGAAGGGGGGGATAGTGACTATGACAGCAAAAAGGGCAAGAAGGGAAAGAAAGGCAATGATAAGTCCACCAAAAGGGCGCAAAAGAGGAAACTCGATGGTAAGGCTCTCGATGGTAAGGCTGCCTGGAATTAAAGATTCTGGTCAATCATTGCTGATATAACAGCAGGGAGCTTTCTGTTGGTTATATTTAGCATTTGCTTGTAATTCTAATTATAACCAGTAGAGTATTAAGATGGCACCTTAATTGCTTGTTTGATATAGTAGAATTATTTTCTATGGAGGCTCGCATTGAGTTGCACATGTGACTGCTTCTCCTCGGTATATGACCATGCCACAGTCCGTGAAACATTTCTTCATATGAGTAGTTTTATAAGTAAACGTTTTGACTGCTGCTGCTTTTAGATTTTCTCCTTTACACATCAGTTTTCAACAAACATTGTAAAAGTTAGACAAGCGTAACCTTGTTGCATCTGCTGATTTGTCTGTCAGAAATGAGGTTTGCTGCCCTTAATGTCTTGTGCTTCTGTAGCTAGTTGTGCAGTATAATTTGAGTGTTATAACCCTAATGCTTTACAGTTCAGTGTTAGAAACGGCCTAGTTGGACAACCATGAATATGGTCTCTACTTTTGAACATTAGCTGGTGTTGATTTTCTTGTGTTGACAGTATTGCTGCTTTAATGTGCCTGGATGTTTTGCTGTGGTATTATATATGCTTAGAAAAGATATTATTTAACTGCATTTTTCGCAAGTCGGAATCATGGTCTTGTACTAGTTTTGGTTTTTACTGTCATCTCCTGCAACATGCAGGACTTGTCATGATATGTTCTTGTATGTCTTTGTTCAGTCTTGAGCTTAGTTTAAGCAGCAGTCTTTGAACATCACAACATGCCCCTTGCAAACTAACCATATATATGTGTGTACACACACACACACACACACACACACACACACACACACACACACACATATATAAAATGTGTGTGTGTGTGTGTGTATGTGTATAAAATATAAAATGCTGTTACACATTTGTGCAACCCCCACTCAGGCAATATATGATGGCAGCTATGTAGGCCAAGTATCATTGTAGAAGTCCCTCGAATGATAAAATTCACATGAAAAGTCCCATTTATCATTCTGATACTTCTTAGGGCTGAATGATTTAGGGAAAATATCTAATCGCGATTTTTCTTGCCATATTGCAATTGCTTTGCAGTATTCAGTTCAATATTCAGTGATTGATAGATTTAAAGCATATGATGCAGCATTACCACGTGATGGAGCACCAAAATAGTAACTGGTCTATATTCTAATGCAAAGATGAGAATTGTGCAAACTTTTATTGAATACCTCATTCCTCTACACGAAGGAAAGTTTCTAATCAAACTGAAGTTTTTACATCGTCATCCAATGACAATGGTCGTATGAGTTATTGTGGACGCTGTTCCCAGATTATGCCTCGGCAACAGAATCAATATTTTTTTTGCGCCGCGAATGTAACGTTTTCCTTGGGTTTCACTGGTTTGCTGTTTGGGGGCATATCCGCGTTTGCCTTTGGCCACTTCTAATTGGTGAGCGTGAGGAGCACAACATGAATTTGTAGAACTATTCTTGCGGCAGTTTTAAACCCTGGGTCAGACGTGATGTACAGTGCATATCCTAAATCGCAGCCTTTGCCATTTCTCAGTTTGCAGTGTACTTGTGATTCGATCTGCATGTAACAGTTTTGCAACACAGTTGGTAAATTGAAAAGCAATAAAATTTTGAGAACTTGTATTTTTTTTAAGGTAGTTTTAAATTCCCTGCAGTTTTCTTTGTACATTCTAAGAACTACAGTCAGCCATGATGGGCTAATAGATGAACTGCTCGTTTTTCTGTTTTAAACAGTCTTGCACCGAAACACACACATTTGCATCATTAAGCATCTCAGATTGGTGTGTCTGGCTTCTACCTCTTAATTTGCATTGTGACTTTGTCATGTGTTTCTTTGCAGATGACAGTGACAATGACAGGGAGGTGAGCAAGAAGGTTAGGCAGGTACGGCAGGCAGCCACTAAAGCTGTGTCCAAACAGAGGGAGATGTTGTTGGGTGATGGCGGCAGTGAGGATGAGGAGAAAGATGAGGAAGAACAGGCCTATGAAGATCGTGAGTATTCTTCGTTTAAATTTTTTAATGCATGATTCTATTTAATTTTAGTCTTCGCCTAAAGTTGCTTGGCTTTTTTCTGTTGGACTGTATGCATGTATGCCCTTCTGCACCTGTCATAACATCAACAGCCACTAGATGGAGCTTGTTTAAGAAATGGACTTACTTATTGAAGAACTTCCAATCATTGTATGAACTTGGAGGAACCTCTTTGATGTTAGCCTCCCTATGTGCCTTGTGAGAGAAATTGTCTGGTATTCTGCTCCAGTTTGCATGCTTGCTGCCTTGTAATAAAGGGTGGTTCTCATGGTTTTGACTGCTCCCCCACACTCACACAATGCCTTAGAGGAATCTGGCAGCGATGAAGACTTCATGATGGATGATGATGATGACAGTGACTATGGTCACTCCAGAAAGAGGGGCAAGAAGGTGGTCAGGAGAAGCAGGCAAGAGAAGAAATCACCCAAGCCTCGGCTAAAGGCCACAGGTACAGCCCATGGAAGCAAGTCACTTTTGCTCACTCAGCTATTCAGGAATTTATGGGGGCATAAGGAGGTTCAGTCTGTATTTAATTCTGGAAGTCTGCCAGTAACAACACCAGGCAATTTATTTTTACATTTTAGAATTTACAGAAACAAAAACACTTTTTTTTACATTATTA
This sequence comes from Mormyrops attenuatus, assembly GCA_026777985.1. Lineage (NCBI taxonomy): Eukaryota > Metazoa > Chordata > Actinopteri > Osteoglossiformes > Mormyridae > Mormyrops > Mormyrops attenuatus. The sequence goes on along the minus strand of JAODKC010000107.1, from coordinate 1,478,423 downwards.
ATTCATAAGTAGATTTTTTTGCCTCCTACAAAATGAAAAGAATGCATATTGACAACTTGCATTACAGTCTTTAGAAAATCACGTTTTTGACTTTAACTGTTCATCCATGTAAACAGAACATGGATGTAAGGAACTGAAGAAAGTGCCAGTCTTGGCATACATGGGTCAGTCAGGTGCGTTTCTGAGATTGACCAGGAGAGGGAGCTTGACAACCTCATTACTCACTGTGGAATATTTAATGGACACAGTGAAGAGAAACAACCTTGCCTGTCTGGCTTGGATTTTGCATCCTAAGGCCTGTGGGGCATTGCTGTTTAGCCTGATATACACTGTAAGTATTACAGTGACTAAGCAAGCCAGACCAAGTCTAAGAGGTTGCTTGGTATTTTCTCTTCCCCGCACAGTGGTTCCCAGTCCCATGAAGGGTAAGGGAAAAGGTCGACCCAGTGTGGGTAAGGCTGTTGAAAAATCCTCCCCTAAAGAGGAGGAGGATGACCCTGAGAGCCCCCTGGAAGAAGAAGAGCCAGTGGCTAAGAAGAAAGGTTCCCCTGCCCCCAAGAAAGCTGTTGAGGCACCTGAGGAAGAGGAGGATGTGTCGGAAGAGGAAGCTCAGTCAGGGGATGACTAACTGTCTTCAGGCTGAATCTCTTTGCTGTTGTGTTTTTTTTTTTTTTTTTTTTTCTTCACCGTTGTTTTTTTTCTTCCCCCCGCAAGAGCTTTTCATGTTGGCCTGGCTCAACGGTTTGAACCGCCTCTAATTTTTGTTTTAAATCTGTAGATACATCATGGAAAAGGACTTTGAGCTCACATTGATCCAGGAGGTGTGTTTAGAGGAAGTTGTGTGTGCTTCTGTGTGTGTAAGCAGGAAAGGTTTTGCTCACAGATATGCTGAATTAAACACCGGGGCGCCTCTAGTCTGAATAATAACTGTTAATTTTTTATTTTTTTTTTGTATCTTTTTTAGCTTTCCCTGCCCCTTTGGATAAAGTGAAACTAGCTTCTTATGTTATGGACAACGGATCATTGTTACAGTTGCCGAAATGTAGTCAGTGATGAGGTGTAGATTTGGCTCTGAAAATTTGGTTCTTTTCTCCCCATAGATCTGCTCCAATATCCTGCTCAGTTTTTACAGCCTAAAGAAAACCCTTAAGATCACTTAATGTTCAGGTTTCCTAACCCTGTTTCGAACTGTTATTACGGAGAATGAGATTGTCGGGTATGTGTGTCTGTGTCTGAGAGCCTGCTAACTGCTAACAGTGCTGTCCTGTCTTTGCTTTCCCTTCATTGATTGTCCTAGACATCTTAATCCAAGAATGAGACAAAGTGTGCAATATTGTTATTAATGTTCCATAAGAAGGCAAATGACAACCATTTTAAATACTTAACTGTGCACATTATTGGATCTGTCTGGATGTTTAATGATTTCGTTTTAAGCTTTGCTGTTTTAAATAGTTGGGTTCGGATGATATACTTAGTTGATCGTGTTTGTACAAGATATCTGGGTGTTTGCGTTTTGAGATTTTCTCAGATGGAGCCTAACGTCGGTGTACTATTTTGCTTGGCTCGCACCATTTCTTTTGGTGGTCGAGAGCCATCTGCATTAACCTGCTGTGCTGCGTGTGACGTACAGATGCGTACTCGCACAGCACACGTAGGTGAATTTGTCCAGGATACTTGTTGGCTGAGCATTCAGGCATGAATATTGCAGTGCTTAGGAAGTCTCTGTGTCAGGAACGAGCAGTTTTTGTTTTTTTTCCCTTGCTCTTTCTTTAGTGACGTGTCTCAGAGTGACAGTGAGCCCTCCGCTTTATAGCGAGAATATAGTTGCCGTTGTCAACATGCCAGGCTGTCGCTCATATTTCAATCCTTTGTGCCAGGCTTATTTTTCGGTTTCCTTTTTTGTTTCCATTTCAGAATTCAGAAATTTCCAAAAAAGATGTCATTTTTTTTTTTATTTGCTTTTGTTTTCCTCTTCAAGTTTTTGTAATGTTTTTTTTTAATGGGAAAAAATAAAATGTATCTTGAACTCAAAGGAACGCTTAACCCTCTCTTCTCTACAGTATTGGATAGAGTCACATAAACTGGCCAATGAAAAGTTCACCTCCGCTGTTATGTGGCTGTTTCATTACATCTCTAAATGTGTTACTGAGCTTATTTCTTAGTAGGTTGTGAATTTGAAATGTGATTCTTCTGGAAGGCTTCCCCCTCTGAAAGCTGTACTTTTTCCTATGTGCTCTGGCTGAGAGAGCCTATAAAAATGGTTAACTGTGGTTAACATCTGTGATGGGGGGTCCTTCCAGTTCTTTTTACGCATGTAGGTACACTTTCTGGCTCATGGCATGAGCAAACATTGGCTCAGCTTCCCGGCAATCTTAAGTTTCTGTTTGTTTGTTTTCTTCTTTTTTTAAAGACCATTTTTGTAGAACATTTTCATCATCAGTTCTGTTTTCTAGGAATGGAACCATCTGAAGATTAGTAGCTGTTTCTTGTATGTTAAAATTCGGATTATTACAAAGATTTTGCATTTCGCGCTCCCAGAAACTTCCATAATACCAAACAGCATTTTTATGAGCAAACATGTTTTGGATGCGAAGTAAAGCAACAAATTTCAGAACAAAAAATGGATCTTTTTAGATTTTAAAATATGAAATTAGGTCCACCTGAGTAAAGAAAAACAAAAAAACAAAAAAAAAAAAACGATGTAATCAGTCTTCATAGACATTCTTTATACGATAATGTGAGAGCTGTACTTGGGCGCTGTCACAGTGTCGGTGGGTTTTTCGACGGGGTCATTTGGCACAGAGAACAGCTTGCAAGTGGGAAATATGCTGAACGGTGTTGCAATGAAAAGGTGTTTAAGAGGATGTCCAATAAAGTGTATTTTATTACTCCCTTTCTCTTTGATTGAAACTAGTGTGTTTGTTTTTATGTGTGGTGTTTTTGATCAGTTGACAATTCTGAGTTAATCCATATGGCTTCTAATTAGGAACTTGGGCCTATGGTTCCAATAGAAGTTTACGGATCATCTTGGCTTTAGAAACGTTTAAGCCTTGGCGTAATTCACACGTGAGACTTATTTTGCTAGTTGTACAAGAAATTCCTTGGTTTCCACATAACTTGTTGTGCTACAACACACATATACACAGGGATGCACATAACTAGTACCCACGTGTGCATTTGCCATATGAAGTGATTTGTGGCAATTGTAGTAACAGGACAAACGCATACTGTTATCAGAAGAAATTGCTATGCATTTTAACCTACATACTGTGATCAGATCAGTCATGTCAATGTTAAAATGCCCGGTCATGTTTTGTCATAGCCGTGGAAATGCACATGAATTAGGTACTCATCTGCGCCGTTACGACATATTGTCATGTATTGCTTTATAAGGCAAATGCATACCAGTTATGCGCATCCCTGCGCATATATTCAGGTGAGAACAAAGCTGGGGGTCAGCGCAGAGTCAGCCATTTACGCAGACCAGCAGTCCTGGCGCAGCTGGAGTTAAGGGTCTTGTTCAAGGGCCCAGTGGCGATATGATTCTTCTGCCAGACCTTCCACACAAGGGCACAGATTGCTAATCCTCAGAGCCCAGCAAATGGGCTGGCTTGCATAGACATTTTTGCAGTGCGGCATTTCTCATGACACACCAGATGATTGAAGACAACAGCCAAAGACCGGTAATAAAGGAATTTATTTTAGGAAAGGAAATCTCAGCACCCTGAACTGGTGCTGGACTCCACAGTAAGGTTGCTGCTGCTGTCGCTTCACGTTCCTCTCCTCCTCCGTCACAGCCTGCTTCATATCAGGGACTTTCATCCTCATTCATTAAATACTTTAATATGAATTTGTGCAATTTTTGTGACCAGCTTCTCATGGTCTTTACGCCCTAGTTTGTAACGATCAGCCTCTTCACCAGCTGCTGTAGGAGTTTGGCACTGACCATCATTCTGTCTGGGTCCCTCCATGATCTGGTGAACAGCAGCTTCAAACATATCATAGGTCTGCATCTGAGAACAACATCCCATAAAGTACAATTACAAACCTATATCATGGAAGTGCAAGACTGACAATGTATATTGACTGAGTGAGCATGTCCCCCTTCAGATCTATCCAAATTATAATTATTGGGGATGGATACAAATGTCTGCTTGTTTTCAGTGATTCCTGGCGCGGCTTCCCCCCTCACCCGTCTCTGGTCTTCCTAGATGTCCACCTCTTGTCTTGTAATGCTCTCCACGAACCACAGCATTTGTCTTTAGGGTTGTTGTTGTTTTTCCAAGAACTTGCAATATAGAAATCAGTTGTAATACTACGTAGTATTCATGTCACATTTCTGTCAGAATAATACATTTTGTCCCCACTTATATAAGGAGACCAACACTTAAAAAATGAATCTGATTTGTAAAAGTGGGCCTTCAATAAATATTCCTACCTGAAGCTGTTGTGATGTTGTGCTGGTTATTTTTTCATTTAAGCTGAATTCATTACAAATGACAGATCACAGCTAACTGTACAATGGCGTACATCTGAATGCAAATAAACCGTAAATGCCTGATTATTTGACTAGAATAAAACCGCCAAAAACACTGTAATGTATTATGAAAAAACAAGTTACAGGGCATGCTCCACTTGACCGTCGCTTTCCCTTGAATGTAGGGAATCAGCCAGCACTCTGGTTTATGCTGAATTTGTGACACCGGGTGAGGATTTGTTTATTTTCAGCATTCTGTTTTTTTGGACAAGCACTGTAGTATGTATCTGTTTTTCCTTTCAAAGCCAGGCTCTGGGTTTTAGATGAGTATGGTTTCTAACAGGACTGGATGCTGTTTAGCCAAATGGCTACTTCAATATTAGTTTAAATGCTAGAACTCATGGCCATAGGTGGAAATTAGTGGGAGAACGTTTGAAACTGAACTTGAGGAAGCACTTCTTCACACAGCGTGTAGTTGGAGTATGGAATAGTCTTCCTGCTAGTGTAGCGCAAGCTAAAACCCTGGGTTCCTTTGAATCAGAGCTAGATAAAATTTTATCAACTCTGAGCTATTAGTTAAGTTCTCCCCAAACGAGCTTGATGGGCCGAATGTCCTCCTCTCGTTTGTAAATTTCTTATGTTTAGAAGTAAAATATAGATGATGTTATAAATGCTTACAAATTACAGTATTAAAATATCCATCTATCTTCTAACTGCATATCCTGGTCAGGGTCATAGGGGGGGACAGGATGAACTCCCATCTAAGGGCAAATATGTGTACCGTCACGCTTGAGAAGAAATTTAGACTTGCCAAGTGACCTAACATGCATGTCTTTGGATTCCATGAGAAAAACCGAGCATATGGGAAAAAAAACAGCACATCACAGAAAAACACACACACACACACACACACAGACAGACAGACACACACACACACAGACAGACAGACACACACACACACACACACACACACACACAGACAGACAGACACACACACACGCACAGACAGACACACAGACAGACACACACAGACAGACAGACACACACACGCACAGACAGACACACACAGACACACACACAGACAGACACACGCACAGACAGACAGACACACACACACACGCACAGACACACACACAGACAGACAGACACACACACACACAGACAGACAGACAGACACACGCACAGACAGACACACGCAGACACACACACACACACAGACAGACAGACACACGCAGACACACACACACACAGACAGACAGACAGACACACACACGCACAGACACACACACACACAGACAGACAGACACACGCAGACACAGACACACGCAGACACACACACACACACAGAGACAGACACACACACGCACAGACAGACACACACACACACACACACACAGACAGACACACGCAGACACACACACACACAGACAGACACACACACACAGACAGACAGACACACACACACACGCAGACTCACAGACAGACAGACACACACACACACACACAGACAGACACACACACACACACGCAGACTCACAGACAGACACACACACACACACACACATACACACATAGGATTCAAACCCCCACACCTGGGGGTGTTAGGCCACCATGCAGCCAAAAATTAATCTAGGTATTTATCATCTTATAATGTTTTAAATCTGATTAATGGAAACCGCTTTTTAAAAACTCCATATAGCTGCAGAAATAAGTATTGTAATAATTACAGTATGTCCTGCTCATTGATGACATTAAAGAGGTGCCCGTTCTCTATTTTGACACTAGAGGTCAGAGTTGGGCTGCATTCCATAAGAGTTTGAACGATTCGTGAGTTAGTTAAGGAACAGTTAATACTTCCTAAAATGGCTTAGAAAGCGGTGCTTAAATGTTCCTGTTTCTGCCAGAAACATAGGTTATAATCATTCACTCACTAGAAAAATCCCAGTACCATTATAATGAAATCGTTTTAAATCATTTTCCCCAAATCTAATCCACTTTTAACCAACTGTATGCATATTACCAAAAACTAACAAGCCTGACATTTCACAAACAAACCTAAATTCATATGTCTCTAATCTCCAGGGAACGATGCTGTTTGTCGTCGGTTTTTATTTACTTGCCTCATCACACTCTGCGCTTGTAGGTTTTGGACTGAGTTGAACACGCCCTGCCTGAGGCTCGTCAGCAGCGCCCCCTGTAGGTTGAAGATGGTGACTGAGAGTGAAGAGGAGAGAAGCTCGCTTGCCCCGGGGCCCTGCAAGCTGGCGTCCGGCCAGCTGAGTGAGTCTGAGCTCTCACAGAGTGCTGGGGTCGGTTGTGAGGGGAATCGTAATCCAGAGCCTCCGCCGCCCCCACTGCTGGTGCGCTGCCTCCCTCTCGCCCCCTCCTCTCGCCCCCTCCTCTCGCCCCCTCCTCTCGCCCATCTGGCTGACTTTCCTGTTGAGGAGACAGCAGGGTGCCGATGGGTAATTAAAGCTGCCACCAGGAGTAATGAAAGGGCAGATAGTGCTTTACCCTGCTCTCTCACCAAGTCAGGCTGATGCCTCCCAGGTCCTCCGCACCAGATCCTCCCAGTGTCCTTAGCCATCTGAGCCCTCATTGTGCTGTCTGGGTTACTGGAGAAG
>JAODKC010000107.1:1439875-1471222 GCA_026777985.1 Mormyrops attenuatus | reverse complement strand
TACACTCACTTACGCCTACCTCCTCATTTATGGCTGTAACCTGAGAAGGACGTTTAGAGCTCATCAACCGTAATTGACCCCCCCCCCCCCCCCCCCCCCCCCATGCGTGAGGTCAGTTTTTGCTTTCTCCATTACCTCTAGTCTAACCATTCTCCTCCTCAGAGTTTGGCCAAGGTTGATTATGTCAGGTTATAGTTCAGAGAGGAAAACGTTAAATTGCTTTGATCAATGAGTATTCAACAGCTAGCAATCTCGTGCAATTGCCTCCTGTAATTACACATTTCATTGGAACAGGAGAAATTTGCATTTATTTTATTATATAAAATCAACACAAATATTTACAAAGAGGGAAGCTCAGCTGAGAGCTCTGTTGTCTTGCACCTTTCAGTCTGGGTTAAGTGCGGCTCTGCATATGTAGAGCTTGTTTCCTCTCTGTTGCGTTCATTTCATATTGCATTTAATCTGTACTGTTTTGTTCTATTGTATTGTAACGAACAGGTGAGGCACCAACTGCCGGAAACAAATTCCTTGCGTGTGCCACATACACACTTGGCCAAAAAACCTGATTCTGATTCCTTGGTCGGGCAAACTGGCATTTCTAGATTGCTTGTGCGGGTATGTGCGTGTGTGACCTAAGCAGGCCTGGGACCCCATCCAGGGTGTCCCCAATGTTGTGTCCTGCGCTTCCTGGAGCAGTAACCAGCTCCTTTAAGCAACCCCTGCCAAAGTTAAGCGGTCAGGACATGGAAGAACGGAAGAATTTCAGCTGAAATACAGAGATACTCCTCTGCCCAAATTCCATGTTTACTTTGGTATACAGCTGTCACTCGATAACAAAAAAACAGGCGTCCTCAGCAGCCGAGATGGACACAGATCCACCAGACAGACCTGCGGCCTCCACCCTTGCTCCTCTGTGTTGGCTGGTACCTCCACATATCACAGATGTACTGAGATCCAGCTCCTCTGATCGAAGGTGGTTCTCCGGCAGGCTGAAAACAACGAGACCATGGCTCGTGGGGGTCGATTACCTCTTATAGAGACAGATGGGGCCAGGTTAGGCAAGGACGTCTCCCACCAAACATGGTCAGGCACCATCCATCACAATCAAACTGACCATAAATGAAAGAATGCATATTATCAGTTTTAAAGGGCGCATGTTCAAGTAGCCGAACGGTATATTATAAATGGAGGCTAATAAAGTGTTAGTCATAAAAACTCTGCAAAAAAAACAAACTCCGTGATGTGTGTATATATAGTGAAGACCTACCGAGTTGAGTTTGTTTCGTCTGCCAGAGTAAATTTCATGGCATTTTCTAGATTTGCCGTTCACTGAATGCTACTCGGATAAGCCCTTGATCCATCGAAGGCCTGACATGATTGAAACTGACCAGTTGGAGCGTGTGGGTATTAACAGATTTTATTTCAAGACGCAGACCTGTCAAATTTCACAGCCTCTAGATAATAAGCGAGCGTCTGTCTTGTAATAAATTCACTGATCAGCTAAACCGAAAAGGAAACCCCAAAATACAATATCTTAATTTAAAAAGTATGGTCAAACGTTGCTCTAAATTCCCAGGAGAAAATGAAAGTTGTAGAGGAAGACAGAAACAATGTAGAGGCGAACGTGTCCCTTCACGCCACACGGTCCTTCCATTTTCTGATTCGGTAACTATATATCAGGGTTTAGCGAAGCGGGGCGACTCACCCGAGTGGTATAGCTGGAGGATTCGCTTGCAGAGCACTGGTGCCGTGTAACAGACTGAGGTTTGGAGTTAAACTGTTGTGTGACAGCCAACCTGCCCTGGCTGCACCCAGGCATCCGCGTTTCGGTCTTGTGCTTCAGGCTACCGGGGTGAGAAATTTCGCAGTAGTTATTCTGCTTAATTCAGAGTCCCTCAAAGCAGACAAGCCCAGAGCCGCGGAACAAGCGGGGAAGTACGAGGCTGCGCTATCGGAGCTGTCAGACTGCATCTCGGAGGTGATTAATTACAGGAAAGCGAGGCAGAGCCCTTCAGATGATCATGCATCAGTTATCCTGTCTTTAAAAACAATACACCTCCGCCGCCCGGTTTAAAATGCAGTAATGCCGCAACACAGAGACTATTTTGGTAAACATTACAAATGCCAGATCATGAATTGTATGTCAGTCCACCTCATTGCAGATTTTAAATTCAAAAACAGATTAGTCCGTCAGTCAATAGATAGATGCGTGGATGAATAATCTCATGGCCCCAATTAAGGACATGCTGTTCTTTGTAAACTCTATTGAAATGCATGATTGTATTATTACTACACTGCTGGAGCCCAAGTCTGTTTTCAAAGTAGCCGCGGACCAATTAACATGGCAATACAAATAGCGGTTTACAGTACTGGGCACAGAAAGGCTGCGATGAATTTTTAAGTTGCGCGGTTCAAGTCAACTGGTCAAAATAAACACAGCAAAATGGCTGCATGTCCTATAATCACGTTGCCGACTCTTAAATGTCACCCGTGGCGTCAATAATCTTTAAGAAGAAGCGTAAATGATTTCGCTCTGCATGGCAATGACTGGCAAATCCACCAACAAGCATGTGAAAACAAATCTCTTATGCATTCTAATGCTGTCAAGTATCCAAGGGAAGTAATTTGGGGCAGGGGTCTAAAATAAATAATCTGACCGAAAATAACTGTTTGTAAGCGTTTGACATTTATTGCAATTCTGCGTTAAATGTTTGCTGATACCGCTCGCCGTCATTTAATAGCTCGGTAGATTATAGAATAGTCTAGCCTGCCGACTTGTGAAGCACATTTCATGCGCTGTGAAGGCTCCTGCGGCGTGAGAAAGGCCTGCCTGACAGTTTTGACAACAGTGAGCTTTTTTGCAGTCAAATCAAAGGGATGAGCTCTGCCCTCAGCCTGCTCGCCTTGGAGTCAAGGCAGGCAAGCTAGCGAGCTGTGTCCCCGAAAAGGAGAGGGAAGGGGGGAAACTACGGGCGCTTTAAGCAAACCATTCCAGTAGGCTGTATTGAGACAAGAAGATGGAGGATCTTGGCTTGCAGGGGTTCCCCACTGAAGCACTTTCATTTTTACACAGCCCCCTGTAACTTGATTTTAGTGGTGGGGGAGCTGGGGAATGAATGGTAAAGGAAATGGCTTCCTCAGTTCCACCATCCAGTTTCTTTTCCGTCACTTGCATGCTCATTTTATTCCATATTCCCAAACGATGCCGTCCTTCCCTCCCTCCCTCCCTCCCAGCCTACCCTTCTCTCGTACCCCAGTGTTCGTCTTTGCGGTATTCTCACAGAAAACGCGGAGGACCGGGAGGGGTGACTAATAACTCCCGTAGGAGGGAACGGCGCTTTCCGCGCCTCTCCCCTTCCACCACAATCAAGACCCCCCCTCTGCCATTGATGGATTAACAGTAGGAGAGCAAGAGCAGAAAAGAGAGGAGATGGATTTAGAATACTGAAAAGCTCAAATGAGATGAAAAAATCCTCAGCACAATACTCTCTCTGTGTAAGATCTTTCTTTAACCGTTCACTTGCCTTTTCTGCTTCTTCTCCATGTTTTTTTTTTACCCTTTAAATACACCCCCTGGTTAACTTTGTGACATAGGAATGCCGAAAAATCCTGGCACAGAAAAAAATAGCTTTTATTCCTCTCGAACGCCTCTTATCATACTAAAAACTCTGTGTAAAACTCACAGGTCACTGAGAACTGGATCAGGGTCACCACCTGGCACTAGGCTGGAATGTTGTCATTGAACCCGTCCTTTATTCTGAGATCTGAAATGACTGTCAACAGGCCTCTCTGGTTGGCTCATCCCATAAGAAGAGCGCGGTATAACTGATTAAAATGACTGTCTGGCTGTTGTGTTAGTGCCCCCTATTGACCCATCAGGCAGCTACAGGTTGGTAGTGCGCTGCACCTGCTACACTGTGCTGCTTGGATTGTATGAACAAAGCACTCATCTTAACCAAAAGACCAGCATATACATAATGGGAGAGGAAGTTACAGTACATCTTTGAGACATCATAGGTCCTCATCACAATCAGTCTGATATTCAAGATTAGAGCAACACATAACAAAATCACACAATACATTCAGTGATGTACATACAGATACATTTCCAGATAGACCCGATTAAAAGCACATTGTCTCTTTTTATTGAATATATTCACAGATTCTTAGAAATATTTCTGTACTTTCTTGCAGTGAATATAGGTTGTAAGTGAATTTAACTGACTAAATATTATCGGTCTCAGACTAACCAGATTGTTTTTTCTTGGCGAGTTGAAAACTAAACAATAAACCAAAAAAAAATACACTTCTGAAAGAGGAAGTACTGATATTTCAGTATCATCTGAAGGATTTCGGTGGTTGTACAAGATATCCCCGAAAAATGCTCATCGCATGTGAACCAGCCTCACATTCATTATTCAGCCATATTTGCAAACATTTCAGAATGCTGATTCGCTCGTATCCTTTTTACTGCTTTCTGTGCTACTTGGCTCTACAGACTCTTCAGATCTACCATTGCTCTCTCACTCTCTCTCTCGCTCTCTCTCTCTCTGGCTTCCTTTTTTCCTCCTCACTCCTCACTCGTTCATTATCTGTCCACAGAGCGCCTCGTGAAAAGAACCAGCTTTTCAGCTTAAAATCGGGGGGATGAAGCCCAGGTAAGCGCACAATGAAAGATTCCAGCATCAGGTAACTAAACTTGCACTCTGTTTCATCTCTTCACGCTTTCGTGGTCGAGGTTTCAGCCTGTGCTCCGTAACCCTAACAGGTCCTGGGGTCTCAGCATTCCAAGCAATACGACTGCAGACCGATTTGTTTTGTTTTACATTCATTTACTGCTACTGTTTTTTCAAGAGATGATTGGCTCAAATAATTCTTTTTCATTTTCAAGGTGAAATTGAAAATGATAACTGATTTACTGTAATGTTTGCTGAAAATAAAGAAAATCGTATGAGCTGTTGGTATACAAATATAAAGTTCAAGAGCTTTTTTTTATTCAGATATTTGTGCAGATAAACATAACCTTGAATACTGTTCAACTTGACTGATCGGGGTACGGTTTCTATACTTATACTCAATAAAGTAATGCATAAAGTTCTGAATGGAGGATCTATTTTATGAACTGTGCTTAATCACAGATTAATATTTAAAATGTGTACCTTAGGCTAGATGATTTTTAATGATTGTGTCCTCTGGAGATGAGACAAGGAAGTACTGTGACTGTAACAGATTTTTTTTCCTGCTCACTCCTTTGGAGTTACTTGGAGATTTGGCAGCAGGGAAAAGGCTTACAGCCTGACATAGAGGACTGTTATCAGATAGGTGGTACACACCTGGAAAATGGCACTTTTTAAATGCACTGTAGTTAAAACTGGGATAGCTTAAGTATCCTTATACAGCCATAGGCAATTTATTAATCAAGGGTGGAGTTACCTTCTGTGAGGAACCTGCACCCAGCTTGTCAGCAGGCTGAGATATGTAAGGAATTCCCCAGAGAAGGACAGACTTGAAGACCGTGTCTTTCTGAGAGCCAACCATAGCAGAGAAGCAATTTCTCTCCTTCCAGGAGAGGCATCTTTGGAACTGCAAGGATATTACTTTTGTTTATTTTTTTTAACACAACAGGCATATCTCCTCACTAGCCTAATTAAAACTAAAACGGTATACGTGTTAATTTTTCACTCTATCTATCTATCTATGCCTGGGATGACAATCAAACTTCACTAAAGTTATCATATACCATGTTAAATGAGTTACTATCTCTGTGTCTATTAACCGTTTGCATTCAAGTGCACACTATATTTGGCAGAGTACCGAAGGGTAGGCGAGCAGTAGGAGACGTTCTCGATCGGCAGCGTAGCGACAGTGCGACGGACGATCCTCCCGAAACAGCAGGATCTGGCAGCTTGCGCTAGTGGGTCGCCCGGGAGATGGAGGCGATGCAATGGTTGTGGAAATGAGAGATGGCGCCACGCCTGACTTCATAAACACCCTGGGAGCAGCCTGGGCAGCGGCTCATCAGGGTAAATCAAGGCTGTCACATTTGCTGCTGTAGATGAGTGTACCCATGCAGCATGCTTCCTCCGGCCTTTTCTAGTAATGACAATAATGATTTTAGGCCTTGTAATTGAAAGTATGGAAATTCTGTAGGTTCTCCATGCGTGCTGAACTGAGACAGAGCATTACTATATTCCAGGAAGGCAATTGCCCGGGATAATTCCCCTGTTTTTCCCCTCTAATGTAATGAAACATTTGGCTCGAGCGTATGCACTGCTGATTTGGCTGTGCAGGCACCGCATCAGGATCAAACAATTGCCAGTAAAATTTAATTTACGGAGAAGGTGTTAAAAGCTAGTGTTGCCAGTAGGGGGGGTCAATGACCCATACGAGTTAATTTATTTCCGTTTTTTTCCCCCGTTTGCTTGCTCGTGGTGCCGCTTCTGCCGCTTTTCGACTGCGCATTTTTTCAGATGTGAGGGTGGATGCCTGCATCGGAAGTTTTCCCTCTCGTTCTGTATCTCCTACACGTCACTCAGCATGACCCCCTTCACCGCATTGTGGCTGGGGAGTTAGAGCTGGGCAGAATTTTCTGAATGTACGGTGGAAGGTGAAAATGCATACAAATTAATTACAGAAATGGCTCTGAGTCAAATGGGGCAGGCTGGCTGGACGAAGACGACACCCAAAGCCTAATAAACAATAATGGGACATGTGAATGGCTATCGGTTTGTTCAGTATTAGAAAATAATAACTGCAGTCTCTTGAATGTAAACTAATTATTACTAAAAAAAACACTCTGAAACAATATATTGTATCATTTAGAAGTATACAATCTCTAAACCCAACTGTGCTATGTTTTCATATAGTTTATACACAATCATTTTATTTATAAATGTTCTTTAATTTTACAAATATTATTGCATAGGTGACGCGTAGTTTCGTTAGGTTGTGGGTTCGAATCCCATAGCAGGCAGAGTAATCATATTACTGTTGGGCGCTTGAACAAGGCCCTTAACCTGAGTTTCTGCAGAGATACTGGCTTATCCTTCTCTCCCTTTTGTCCTTCGGACAAAAGTGTCAGCAAAATTAATGTAAATATACAGTAATATTGTATTTATTTAGAATGAAGCTAACAGTGAATTTCTCTTACATAGTAAATTATCAGTGATATTGGTATGTCCATTGGAATAATGTGTTTTGATTTCTTCTGAGTGCAGTTACAGCAACACCACTGCAAAATTATGTAACAGATGTTGAGAAGAACTATTATTTAGTGCTTATTAGTGAAACAGAGCTGGAGTTAAAATTCAAGGATGGGCAAGTAGGAAACATCATGAAGCTTGTCACTCCGCTTTTCACGTTTCTGTGCGTGAAGTGGCAGCAGGAACCAAGTGCTGAATGTAGAAGCAAAGCCACGATATGCTGAATTAAGCTGCGCAGGATGTGTGCTTCATCCTTGGGCCACCACTGAGTGAAGAATAGGAACTTTGACCAGGAAAGGATTCGGTTACGTAATGTTGAGGGAGGTTTCAGAGCCTCCGACGGCTGGAGAAGTGATGCTGGTACAATGTACTCCTGGAGCTGCAGGTCATTATCGGCTGAAATGGCTGCAAAGGAAACACTCTGGTAGCAGTCTCAAGTGAGACTTTCCACAGCCTGTTATGTTTTCCAGATGGATAAACCATTCTGGGCGAAATGGCAAAAGCTGTACACCCGACTGTCTGGCTTTCGATTGAACCCTCGGAGTCAGGTGGCTCACAAATCGTTAAATTTCCAACTAATGACTGTGGCTGTTTTGGCGGTCCAGGTGCAACTGGTTGCCAAAGAGCTGCACATTAATGGCCCAGTGGAGAAATCTGAGCAGGGATGCTGCATGAAAGGACTGTGACTCTCTGCAGGGGAACACAGGCCATATAACAAAGGACAGGCCCGTGTCACAAGGGACTACTAGGAAGTAGGCCAAACGTTTTGGGAATGCCTCATGGTGATTTTTGTAAACCGTTTCAACCTCAGCCACCATGTCGTACAAGGCACTAAGACAGCTATCACCTGGCATCAGCTATTCCCGCCGCTGCTATTGTTACAGGCGATCAACAGTCTGGGACTGCGATCACAGTGCTCTTGTTCCCTGTCAGGCTTATCTCTGTGCCTCATGCTCATGCAAATCAGGGCAGGGAAGGAACGATACAGCTCAGCAACTCTCGTCGGCATGTCAGCAGATTGAAGGTAATCATGGCTGATGAATGGGAAGCTACAGGAAGAGTGCTTCTATTTTGCCATGGACAGTTTTCATTGTGCTGAAGCATAATGTGACGCTACCAGCTTATGGAGAGCAGGATTGCAACTTGAGCACGATTTCTAGCAGGACTCTTACAGTCATGTGACCAAATGAGCTGGTTTTCTTTTCCTACACATGTGTACTCTAGGTACAGAATATGCATGAATACTTATTTACGGAAATGTTTTACAAAAAACTAACATTATGGAAGGTCCAGATAACAGTAGGTCATAAGGCTTGTGTAACAGGCTCCGTGAAGACAAGCTTGTCTAAAAGGAGGCAATTTTCCACAATCCATTAATTGTACTTTGATATGGTACCATGAAAGAAGATAATGACAATGCATTTACAAAGGAACTGAAACCGAGCTCTTTATTGTATGTAGATTTACAGTTTCGTAAACATGGAAATGACCCCAAGCCTGGATGGATAAATCACAGCTCCTGTGTAGGTCTTAGACTTATCAGGCTGT
Source organism: Mormyrops attenuatus (assembly GCA_026777985.1). NCBI lineage: Eukaryota > Metazoa > Chordata > Actinopteri > Osteoglossiformes > Mormyridae > Mormyrops > Mormyrops attenuatus. The sequence goes on along the minus strand of JAODKC010000107.1, from coordinate 1,462,472 downwards.
TCCAGAGTTCGGCACAGGAGACCGCTATCGACATCGACATATGTGGTTTCTGTTTAACAACCCAGAAAGAAGACGGAACATTCTGGAGGAATGCTATGCAGTCACCAGGAGTCAACATTGATGGAATATCATTCCTTTGTAAATAAATATTTTATAAATTCTGTAGCCCTAGCCACATGTGGACTGATTTGAGCAAAGGCCAACACATATAACATAGAACCTGAAGGCTAATGAAGGCAGAACAGATACAGGACTGTACAAGGGAGCTGTCTATAAATTATGTTCCATATATCAACACTGTAGACTGTGAGCACAATTCTTTTCAAGGCGGTGGTCCAACCGTTGTAACACATCCTTGTGCTACATGATCTAGCCACCAGGGGGCACATTGGAGAAAACACAAGACATTTTAAGAAGTAAATAATTATACTTGCAATCACTGTATGTCCAATTATTCTCCATTAAGTATTAGCAGGACGTGATGTGGTTAAAGAACTTAGAGAGGTCGAACAGTCTAGTCTCAAGTGGGGGCCAGGTTCTCCGTCCATGTTCTCTCTGTGTCACTGTGGGGTGTCCTCCAGGTTCTCCGTGCATGTTCTCTCTGTGTCACTGTGGGGTGTCCTCCAGGTTCTCCGTGCATGTTCTTTCCGTGTCACTGTGAGGTTCCTCCAGGTACTCCATGCATGTTCTTTCCGTGTCACTGTGAGGTTCCTCCAGGTACTCCGTGCATGTTCTCTCCGTGTCACTGTGGGGTTTCATCCTTTGATTTTATGAAGTCCTGGGTTCAATCCGCAGCATCTCCTCTGTGGCATACTCCTCACAGCCTGCAGCCTAAATACTGGAGGGTGGGGGTAGTGCGTGTTTCACATTTATCACATTTGAAAAATCCCAGATTCAGCAGAGTTCACTGCTGGGCCCGTCAGCAAGGCCCTTAACTGTCAATCACACCATGGACTGTCTGATTCTCTTTTCAGTTGTATGTCGCATCGGATAAAAGCGGCTGCTAAATAAATTTGCTGTAACCGATAAACACTAAAATCAGACTCAGCTAAAAGGCGGCCAGCAGTGGTTCTTAGGCAAACCATTTTACTGTGACAGACAATAAAAGTATAATCAATGAAGAATTTGATAAAGGAGAATAGAGGTGAGAAGTCTCCTAAAGACTGCTCTGACTTAGCAGTAAAGCACAGTTTCTGACATTTTTTATCTTTTCCACATTTTTATTGAGAATGGTTGGGTTGACTGCCTTTGGTCACCAGAAGTCAGCATTTGTCTGATGAAGACTGTCCAGAAAGAATTGGCTTGAAGATTGAAGGTTCTGGTCTAGGGACACCTGGAAATCCCCAGATTACTATCAGAAGGTTGGTGCCACCAGCATGTGACTAAGCCTAGGATTATTTGGGAAATTCTCTTTCCTTTTCTGTACTTTTATCAGATGCCTTGTTTATATATGTTTCTTATATCTGAAAATGGACCTTTTCTATGCCAAGTTTGCTGCAGTTTTACATTTCCAATCTTTTTTGAATATTAAATAGGCCACATGTGTGACCACAAAAACAGTGCTCATTTTCCGTCCATGATTAAAAAACAAACAAACAAACAAGGTAGACTCTTGTCCATGACAGTTATGAATCTGCCGGTACATTTTGGGTGACTTTGTATCTTAATGAAATCGGCTTTGTCACAGAAACATGCTTTAATCTGGTCTGAAAATCAGCAATGGGCTGTTACGACAGGACGGCAGCTGAATGAAGACTTAAATATATTTTTCATCCTTTCTGTGTTTTATGGCTTTCTATTCCTATGTGATTTTATCTGGTATCTCATGTAGGGTTTAAAGCCATTGAGCACAGAGTGGAATTTCAGATAGGCCTAATGGACAAGGATTTAGCCATCCTAGAGAGAACGGGCAACAAAAATAAAACAAAAGACTTTAAAGGTATGAATGAAAACTAACAAATGACTTGATAATGAATGCATCCTAAAAAGCTATTATTTTTTTAAATTCATGCGATTAAGCAGAATTAAGCAGGGCACGGAATGTCGCGTCACTAGCTAAATACGTCAGGATTTTGCCCGAAAATGAGCTTCTCGGCGGACGAAGGAGCGTCACCTGCTGGAGCAGTAAAGGTCGGAGTCATTTTCGGGCGTTTTTATGCATCTTACTTAGGCCTAACTATGTCGGTATAATATGTAACCGGTTATTTCATCGTATCTGTTTGAATGTATCTTTGCAAAGTAGATTAATACTACAGGATGTAAGAGCTCAGCCAGCGGGACGTGGCCGCGTTACTGTGTGGCGCGGACCTGTTCGCCCCCCCCCCAATCAATTAACACTTTTACCTGGTTGTTCATGTTTTTCCCCAACAAGTTACTTTAATTTTCTGTGAATTAAATCGAACACATGTACTTTGTATAATTCAGTAAATTAACACAAAAAGGCCATTTTTTAACCATTTGCTCTTTAAAATGAAATAAGTATTCAATATAAATAATACAGGAAGTCATTATGTACAATTAATTATATTCTGCTTTAAAGACTTGGGGGTGGGGGCATTAAAACAAGTAAAGACACAGAAACTAAAATCGTAGCGCCTTGGGGGCGGGGGTTGAGTCCATCGGAGGGCCAGAAACCCCCCCGGGCGGAGCGCTGGCAGCAGTCCGGCCTGAAGGCTGCCCCGACATGCCCTCGTTCGCGGAGGACCCCGCTCGGCTCTCAAAGCGGAGGCTGCGGTCGGAGCTGCTGGCGCGTAGCGTGCCGCTGCCGGCCGCGGACAGTCGGAAGGAGGCGTACGTGCAGCTCTACCGTAAGCACGTCGCCGGCAGGCCGGGCGCCGACTTCTCCAGCGATGAGGACGACGGCGGGGGGCAGGCGGGCGGCAGCGGCGTGAGTGGCTCCTCTTCTCGGCTTAAGGTGTAATCCGACTCGGACTTCATTGATTATGGCGTCTGTCATCTCGTAACCTTGGAAGATCAATCGTCTGTCGGAAACGGGGGGTTATTTGGGCAAGTTGCTTCCTAACTACAGGTGCAGGTGGCATTTTCAGAATCCCACGTTTAAGTCCATGAATGGATTGTTTTTTATTATTATTTATGTTTGTGCCCCACATTTGCCCACTCTGGCCACGTGTCTTTCTGGATGAGGGCGTCTGTTAAGCCAGTAAGACGTTAAAACGCTAGACGTCGGCCGGCGGATTGTTGCACGATCCTACACAGAGAGCGCAGCTCTGAATCGCGAATGCTGATATTATTAGCACGTCGCTGGGGGAGCGTTTAACTGCGGTGATCCGAGCTTACAGGATGCCTGGGAGTTCAGCCAAGTTTTAAATGTGTTTCTACAAGGGAGCTGAGGTCAGCAGACAGGGACTTGGAGCAGCCGCGCAGCTGTCGCGGTGCTGTGCCGCCGGAACCGCGTCCGCTCGGGTTTTAAGTACCCCGACTTGGCTGGACCGCACGGGGCAGAAGGGGCAGGTTTAGCAGCCCCCACCCCCATTATTAATTACTCTCTTAAATGATCATCTGAATATGTGCGTTTTTGTCTGAGTATTTTAAGTGTATAGAGCCAATAAGGTATAAATCATGATCACAGATGCAGCAAAACTAAAACTGCATCATTAAATAAAAATATAAAAATAACGATGGCTTTTATTGCCCAAATGTGCTGATATCAGCTGAAATTAGGCTTTCACATTATACCAAGTCAGTGTGTTCAGCTGGCAGGAGGGCTGTCATTTTCCTGCATTTTTATCTATTCTTATTCTCCATACACTGACTAGAAATGAAATATCAACTAAAACCGGGAGCCCGTTCCATCGTGCTTTTTTCGATGCCTCTGGTGCGTCTCTTTAAGGTGACGCCTCACATTTGTTAAGGGCAAAGTCTTGTGTAATGAGTGCCATCTTAGAGTGGATGGCCAATTTTTATTCTGTGTTAAAAACCAGCTTCTAATGTTTTGAATCGTTAGTCCGGAAGTTTTCTGAGAAACTTCACTTTTGTGAATCTCATGGTCACATTGCAAATTCTGCTGGGTTTTGCTTAGTGACATATGAGCTCCTCGCTCATGGGCGGTCAGCAGCGGGCGGCGTGTACGATGTCATGTGCTCCTCCTACACACACTCTATTTATGGCTCTGTTTAATTTTAAGCTGCGCTGTTGCCCACGGCTTGGCTATCATTTAATAACTGCATCCCCCACGTACTGGAGTAATTTTGTTTTGTGGTGCAGTGGACAGCGACATCATGAAGCCGATTCCTGTTATCTCTGCACCTCCACTTCATGACCGCTCACTAACTGACATATTTAGCAGACGCTTTTGTCCTAAGCGACGTATAAGTGCGGCAAATAGCACTTTGCAAGCATACATGCTGTGGAGGAGTCAGCTAGGCTGAGCTGACAGTGAATGTCCAGGAACAAGGGTAAGCAGGACTGGAGCAGAAGTTACACAACAAGAACCTAATAAGACTGTTCTTTTCTTGCACTTCTGGTCCTTGAATATTTAGGGGACCTAAAGAGGCATAAATGAGCTTTAATGTCTTCAAGAAATTTCAAAACAAGTCCTTGAGACACGTCCAGATTGCATGTTCTGCATAATTAAGTGTGATTGGAGTGATGCTTGAAAGATGTTCTTGTTGGGTATTGTCGCAGAATTCTCCTCCTCGGTACATCTGCTTGCACCTTACTCCAGAAGAACACAAAGGTTTTCACTTGTTTAAGTGACATTTCAGGTCATGTGCCTCATAATCCTTCGTGTTAAGCATTTCAGTATTATTCAAGGGGTATGTGCACATCTATATTTTTAAACCAGACCCTGAAATGTAACCCTTCTCACACACAAACTTATGATGTGCCTCTCAGTCGTTACTCACTGCTAGAGGGGAAGCTGTTTAGTACATTTCCGCTGGCTGTGTTTCCTTTAGGAAGAAGCCAGCATTCAGGACGAAGGGCAGAACAAGGAGTTGGAAGTGATGAATGTGAGCCAGCTGACTGACATGGAGCTGAAGGCCAGGCTGCTCCAGTACGGTGTTAATGTTGGGCCTATCGTCGGTGAGACCCATAGCTCAGTTGCAAATTTTATATACTGGTTAGGGCTCTTTGATTTATGGCAAAAATCATAAACATGTTTATCTTGGTCAGCACTGAAATTACGATTATTTAACACGATAATTCATTGACTTTAGAAATATCCTGCATTTATAGATTTTTATTTTTTTTTACTTGTCTTTTTAAGAGTGGATTTCCTTCAAATATAATTAAACTGAAAAATAAGGGGCTGGAAAAGGCTGCGCTGGATTTATAACAGAACTCGGAACAGGAATGTCATTGTGGCAATCATTTTATCACCATAATTTTGTTTTGATAACCATAGGAGGCCAAAATTGTAATCAAGATAAAAATTCAATTAATTGCCCAGGCCTAATACTGGAATACACATACCCACATCTTACAGATAGTGCTAGATCCATCAGAACCATCCGATCCATCAGATCCCATATCCAGTCGTACGACTGAAGCATAGAGACAACCATTAAGCCACCAGCATAATCACGGCCAGACTTTTCTGGTAAAGAGAGGAATTGAAAAGTAAAGAATTACCGGCTTCCATTTTTCTTTACATGGGACCTGTTTAAATGATTTATGGGTATGGAAAATGAAAACGCTAAGGTTGGAATTGGCCATTAAAAACTGAGTGTACTTGTGAATCTAGTGGATTTTTTCTCCCTCATAATTGTGCAGCTATGTTCATTTCTCTTCCTCCTGATACCACAGAGACCAAATGCGGGGAAAAATATTGTAAAACACAGAAGTAAGCCTGTTAGACATGCTGTTCTAAAAACATTCAGCTAATTAGAATCGGTGCATGTGTGTGCTTTGTAACGGTTGAATACGAAGCGTTTTTCTTCGACAGCTTATGGCGTGCCGTCTGTTTGTGTCAGCTTCCACCAGAACTCTGTATGAGAAAAAGCTGCGGATATTACTGAAGCCTGTCTCACAGCCCCCACTCAATGGTGCTGGATGTGCAACCCAGTACTCTGATGGCGAGGATGATGATGCTGATGACGAAGAACGTGATTATGGTGTGAAGAAAAATCCTCCTTGTTTTGTTTGCATTGGAAGCAATGAATGTTTTTGTAGGTAGCTGTTCAGCTAAAACCGGGAATTGAAAATCGTTACATAAAGTTTTTTGCGTATACAAATATATTTTGCTATAATAGTGTTTTGTTTAAATATCATAATATAGATAAGAAATTGTGTTTTTGTATGAGTACACCAAACCTTAATTGGATTACATTTTTCTGATCTCCTAATTACAGCTTGGTCACAATTCAGCAGTCTCTAAGCCCTTTGAGAAGCGTTGTGTGTTGCATTTTAAGGCTGGTTCCCTAAGATGTCATTGTGTGTCCTCTCAGGCTCAGTACACGCAGGGGGCAACCTGGAGGCTGACGAGGAGCAGGACCAAGAGGGACACAGCCAGGTGGGGACGCCTAGCAGGGCATCTTCTGATACCCCTGTACCGTCTTAAAGCTGCTGCTCTGAAAGTTAAAGGGTTTTCGCCTCTCTCGTTATCAGAAATCACTGGTTAAATAAGATCTATAGCCTAGAACAGTGTTTCCCAGCCTGGTCCTCGGGGACTCACAAGAGTGGGAGGGAGGAAAAATGTGGACTGTCTGGCAGGGATCTCGGAGGGAGCAAAAACATGGACTGACTGTGGGTCCCTTAGGACTGGATTGGGAAACACTGGCCTAGAATGTCAAATCAGCAGTTTTTCTAAATTTGTCTAAGTTCGGCTTTTAACTTCCTTATGTGCTGTTTTTGCTCTGGTATCCGTGTTTTTCTCAAGTTGAGAGCTGATTATGGGAAGGCAGGACTCTGTTGCTCATTTCCTTTTACTGGACAGGTGGGGCTGTGCTCTCATGGTGATGGCAGATACTATCCCCAGTGTTTCTTGCCCTCTTCTGGAATGGTAACTTTACTATAACCTGATTACACAGTCTCTTTCTCTTAACGACAAAACCTGACCGAATAGCTAATTTTGCTTTAAGGACTGAGAGAGTGAATGGTGCCCTTTGATTCGTCCCTAAATGTTGTACCAGATACCTGCCATTTGACGATAGCGTGACGGCACGTTCTCTGAGGTGTGGCATCGCTGCCGTCGGTAACACGATAACCTGCCACCACTGGCTCATTGTTTATCTGCTAGGTGACCCACATTCTGCAAGGTGTTGTGTAAGACTCTAGCCAGTGTGCCTCTGCTCTTGTGCCGTGCGCGCGCACGTGTGTGTGTGTGTGTGTGTGTGTGTGTGTGCCGCTGTCACGGAGTGCAGATGCCCTGAGCCCATGGTGGATTTGCATGCTGTAACCCCAAAGGGGGATCCCATCAGCCTGACAAGCCGCGGTGCAGCGAGAAGCCGGGCCCTGACCTCCAGACCCCAGAGAGAACAGAGTGCATCAGGGGTATTTTTTTTTTGTTCCTGACTATCACATCCAGCCTTCTTCATCTGAATGGGACGCATGGTCACCCGGGTGACACGGCAGTGGGGGCCACGTGCACCCTACCTGACTACTGAAATGCAGACTCATCCAAACTTCCCTAGTTATACTGCTGTATGGCAGGCAGGTTAAGGTTATTCACACCAAATGCTTATCCCCCCAGAAAGGCAGGGGGAATCCTAATTAATATTAATGAACCAGGCTGTCATCATTCTGACAACACAATTCTTGGGTCATTTTAATACAATTTGCCTAATTGAACAAGTTTGGATGATATATTTTTTTTTAATAAATTGTTTCTCAGCTTCTCTCTCCTCACCTTTTCACATCTTTCACTCCTAAGAGGTGTCTCATTAGTTCTCTTCTAACAGCTTTTGATGCACAGCTCTATGCAGTTGAACGTGAACAGAAGCATACAAACCTCTATTCTCCTCTAACATGGTCCTTGCAGATGAGTCCCAGGCACACATCTGTAGATGAGCTCAGGTCCCCCCCTTGCACCTTCCAGTCCTTCAGCATCACTCAACTGGTCGAAGAGGAAAGTGCCTCCACCCTGACATCCATTCCCACTAAGAATTACCTAAATCACAGATGCCTCTTCACATGAATGTGCCTGTTCCTTTGTACAGATTTCATCTAACTCTACCGTTTACCTGTTGTGTACTGGAAGTTAACCATTCGGGCTCCACAGAAGTTGTCCTTTGCGTAGCGTGCATATCATACGGCTTCTGTCTGGCTGGGAAGGCAGCACAAATGTAAAGACTGTCACTATAAATCTGACATCAAGCTATGATTGTGGTGAGGAATTCCATCAGACTGGTCTGCCTAGGCTTTTTTAATTTTATTAATTTGTATTTTTAATTAATGATATCAGTGATTTTTTTGTATTGACCCAAGCCCAACATTACTGGAGACAGTGGTTGAGGTGGTGGTTAGGCTACTGCGACGCTACTGCTAATTTTGGATATGTTTTATAAACCTAGGCGTCAGATGATTTGGGCCTGTGACGCGTAGTTTCGGCCCTGATTTCCGTGATGTATTGTGGGGTTCCCCGCTTCTGGAGGGTCAGTCTGCTCAGACATAGCTTCTAAACCTGACAGTTGGCTCTTGAGCTGAATAAGGTGTGTTTGAACAGGGAAATCTGCAAACTGTGTTGCAGACTGGCCCCCCAGGACTGGTATTGGGGAACCCTGGTGTAAAGAAGATATTCATGAATATTTTTTCCACTAAACTGCAGCTGGAAAGCAGGAGCCCTGACATCCGCAAAGTAGCGACGGGCAGCAGGATTGTCGCGAACAGTGAAGTGCCACTGGGACCCAGCAGCCAAATGGTCAGTACCGCTCAACGCAGCAACTGTCATGTGACCTTCTCCAGGCCCTGGGCATTGTAGCAGTTAAGGCCATGGAATCATAAGCCTCTACTTCAGGAGATGCTCTGCTGTCGTAAACTTGAAGGCGTTTAACTTGAGAGCTCAACTGTGAGTGACATCTAAGTTACTTAGTGTACAGCTGTTCAGCTGAGCAAAAGAAGTAATTGTGACTTCTTCCCTCCATTTTTCGTCCCTCAGCAGTTTCTTCTTTGAATATATTACTAAGGATATCTGGAACAGTGCAGGTCCCTCTCATTCATATTTGTCGGTTTCCTCTGTTTTTGCCTGTGAGGCAGGCAAACTCGCCAAATCAGCGGAAGTTTCTTTTCAGATCAGCCTGTCCGATTCCTATAAGGTTATGTGCCTATTTTTTAATTTAGATTTTTTTTGCCTGGGTTTAAGGTCTGTGTGATGCTAATGGGGAGGAGAATTTGCATTACTTTTGGTGTGTTTATACCATTGACAGGACCTGATGAAGGACAAAAACACCACGAGCAAATCGGCGCCCTTCAGTACCAAACCATCTGTGTTCAGACCTCAGTTCAAGGCAAATGCATGTTTCCACATATACGTGTTTGTTCAATGGCTTCATTTTGAATTATAACGCATACATTCCTGTAAAAGTAAATTTGTCTCATCTTTGTATATCATCAAATAAGAGAATTTTTCAGGTTTCTCTGTATTACTGGATTTATTCCTGTATAATTGCAGCTTAACGTTGATATCGTTTGCCGTGAAGTAGCTGTAGATGCTACTGCTGGTATTGAATTAGTTCACTAAGCCAGTTTAAGATACTGCTTGCCAGTCTGGCTTAGCTCTGCTTTTCCCACATCCCACAGGAGCCTGTGAGTGATATTCTGATGGAGATGTTTCCTGGGACAGAACGGACTCCCACTGGAATAAGGTCCGTGTAATTCCTGAACCCGATTTTTCATGTTTTCTGGTCGTTTGGCTTGTTTGACAGGTAAAGAGATGTAAAAATGAAATGATCCTACATTTAAAAACACTTTACTGAATGTGATGATTTTTTATTTTTTTTGCATTTTAAGAAATGTGATGCAGTTTGCCTGTAAATGATAAATTAATATTTATTAATTTACAACTTGCGCATCATTAAAGTACAGCCTAAGGACTAATGCCACATATGATAAAACATTCATTTATGATCCAGGTAATAATGGGGGCTTGATTAGCCAGACGCAGGCTTCTCAAAATGGGTAACTGCTTCCTTAGCAGGTTGTAAGGAGGCATCATGGGATATGTGGTGCAGCTGTGCTGACGATGTGCCCACCTTCCTTCTGCCCTCTAGTGCCACCTGCCGCAGGCCCATAAAAGGGGCGGCAGGGAGGCCTGTGCAGTTCAAGTACCCCGACACCCCGTCCAGCCCCGGTACTAAAGAGAGGTGGGAGCTTCAGCGCCATCTGGTGCCGACATGGATCCAGATGCTGGTCTTTCTGTTGGTGGCCTTCCTCTTCTACCTCATTTTCAGTGCGATGCAGGGTGCCCTGGACAGTCCTTCCGCTGTGCCGCTTGACCGTTCTGGCCATGAGGCCAGTCTGTCATCCTTTGCCACCTCAGAGGATCCTCCCTTGGTCTCTGGGGAGGAGTAACTTCTGCTACCTCGTTCTGGCTCTTTCTATTGGTTTCCATAGCAACAAAGGGGAAATTTTGTCAGACAAACAAACACTGGCACTCTTTATAAAGCTTAATCTCCATGTAAAGGAAAGGGGGATCCTTGAATTGGATTTATTTGTAATTATTTTTTGAATGGAAATGAGTAAATACTGAATTTAAAAATAGTTTGTTTTATATGATGTCTGTATGTTTTCACTTTGAGCCAGGAGCGGTTATATGGAAATAGAAGAAGCCAAACTTCTGTCTATTTACAGTCATGTCTGCAGTCGTGTCTAGGTAGGCAAGAGGAAGCTCAAGACGGGTGGTTTATCAGAACAGCGACCACAGCCTGGAGAAAGTGATCTAATACATTTTAGTCTAAGGACCTTCAACACTCATTAAAGGATTTAACTTGTGTTCTTGTGTGTTTCAGTATAATGATGCTACATGCAGACAACATCCAAAATTTATAATTGATTTAGGATGAATATTTGGTTTTGTTTTTTGGCCCCAATTTGTTTCAGGTACCATCATCAAAACAAACCACAATGTAAGAGATCACAACAGATCTGTTTTTGAATAATGTAAATGTTATAGTGACGTACCCATTTCTGGTCTGCATATCTTATGTACCTTGTTGGTGTGATAACTCGAGTATTTTAACCTTTCCAAATTTTGCAGATGCATTGCATGGGTAAAGATCTGGAACTGATCAAATTTTCAGACAAATCGCAGCAAAACTGAAGGCGTAGCACTAGGTGCCAACAAAGTAAGACGGGGGCGTCTACAGAAGACACTCCCCAGCAGAAGACACTCCCCAGCAACATTGTACAGGCAATGATCTGGGGTCTATTTCATTTTGAGACAAAAGGAACCAAAACTGAAGCGGTGCTGGATCTACCTTTTCAGGGACCCAATAGGCAAAGCTTTTATGGGGAGGAGAAAATTGATCTTGCGTGTAGTTTTATTAAAATTTTTATTTTGAGAAACTGTATTTATAAATTAGATATGAGTATGTGGATTTTCATGACTTTGTCTGGGCCGCCTCGTGCAAATCGACCCTTAGGCCGCTGCCTGGTTTGCTTTATGCCTGGACGCAGACCTGTGGCCGCATATTGATGGAAAATGGAAAGGCAGCCTCATACATTTCATTAGTGTCAAAAAGTATATTATTGATATTTTCAAACATTACACGTGTATGAAGTTCTAGAATTGGTCAGATTTTGAGAAAAATCACACCAAAACTGAAGCAGCACCCCTTATTGCAAGGATAATTAGAGAAGACACTTAATCTTGTGAATGTGATAACTCAAAAAGTACTTGATGGATTGTATTGCCAATTAGTAAAAATTATTATATGGTAGAAGATCTACACCGGATTTCATTTAGAGGCTAATCACACCAAACTGAAGTGTCACTAGGTGGCAGCAAAGGAAGGAAAGGGTGCCTGCAGAAGACACTTATTAACATTGTGAACACATTAACTGTAAAATTGAATTATCTTTTTCAAATTCCCTTGGGACATTGTATTGGTGATGATTTGGGACTGGTTCATTTGAGACAAACCACACAAAAATGGAAGCCGTGCCACTTAGCGGTGCCCCATAAAAGGACAGCCACATGCAGATTTGGTGAACCTGATTACACTGAGACAAAGATTTCTTCGCAGTGGTGTGCAGAGTGTGTTGGGGTGTGGGAGGAGAAAGGATTAGATGGAGGGAGTGATGGGGTCATCCAAACAGTACATTGTATTTACTACAGAATCAAATTTTTAATTATGATACCGTACAAAACAATAAAACAAGTCATAGTCGCCATGCAAAGGTGATGATTTTAAATGCTTATTTTCACGGAAGACCACAGGTAAATGGATTCCAGTAGCGTTGTGCTGAAATTGACGATAAAAGTTAAATAAACTGACAGCTAATTTACTCAAATTACTGAGCACAGATTAAGATCTTTAGGTTTTGCTCGTGTCGTCTGCCTTTCTTTTTATTTTGTATAGAGACATCTTTGAAAAGCTGTTACTTGGTTTCACTGTAATATGTTCCATCCGACTGCAGTACTCCACAAAGCATGTAACCTTGATATCCAGTACGAATTGTATTTATCGACAGTTGGAGTGACTTTTATTTTGAAGCATGTAACCGGAAGTCTTGTCGCTCCGTTTATTCACGCAACTCGAACGACAGCGAGCGGCACGAATATGACCGGCCAGTCGAGGGGACCGAAGCTGCTTGCATTTCTGAGAATTGCATTTCTAAGCTTCATACTGGTCTTGGTTGTCGTGCTGCTTGTTGCTACGATCCGGACGTTTTCACTGGATGTTAATTCCGGGCTTCAGCTCGGAAAATGGGAGAGAACAGCTAATATCGAAGCGCATATAAGCGCAGCACAGAGAAAGCAGCTCCTTTCCAATCTGAAAGGTAGCAAACATACCACGGCTTCCACTCTATGTCACTGTGTAAACTCCCGTTACTTACAATTTTAATCTTAAATCGATAAGCCAGTGATTGTTACATTATTTTAGACTTGTCACAGCTAAATTTGCACTTTAGACTACGCACCAAATAACATGAAACGACCTTGAAATTTATGGTCAGTGATATGGTTACTGTAACTTTGAGAGTCGTGATGATGTTGCACAAAGCATATTGTGGCTGGATTGCTATTCTGACGGATGAGTATGTGCATTAATTCCATTATATATTATCTGCCGTTAAGAGGCTATCCAGATACCCACCGTGTCATTTTCGGAGACCGACCTGAACACGACCGCGCTGCAGGAGTTCGGGCGCTTCCTGGAAAGAGGTGAGAGCCGCGCCAGTGCCGCCGAGCCCCCCGCTGCAGACGGAGATCGCGCCCCGGCTCCTTGTGTACTTAACTTGTATTAAAGGTACTGCTAACACGATTGAAATCGTTTAAGGTCCTAAGGAGGTAAGAGCATTCTCTGGGTCTTGTGTTATTTGAGGACACGGGGGATGTCAGGAGACATCCGCTTTCCAAAAGTCCCCAACAACATTATATCACGATAAAGCAAACCACTGAGGCACATCAGCATTGCCCTCTTTAGACCATAAGGTGGCATTTACACTGATCAGGAGCACTTTACAACGTATGGAAAAGCAATTTACCGTCCACATGTAATAAAAGTGTGCTGTGTTATTTGTTGTGGTTCAGGTAGTGCTGACCTGTTTTTTTGGTCACCAGTGTTTCCTGCAGTGTTCTCTTCTCCTCTGGTGAAGCATGAAGTGGTGTCCAACTACAGCCACCTCTTCTGGGTGCCAGGCTCGGACTCCTCCCTACAGCCTTACATGCTGCTTGCCCACGTCGATGTGGTGCCTGCAACGGAGAGCGACGGGTGGGATGCCCCACCTTTCTCTGGAGCGGAGATAGATGGGTTCATATACGGCCGGGGAACCATCGACGACAAGCATTCTACTGTGGTGGGCATTCTACACTATCAGTCATGATGATCTCCCCCACACTCACTGATGGGCAAGACAAGGCCTGTGGGCTCCCGCTTGCTGGAGATGGTTTGCCTTGTCTGTCTCGCCCTTCTGTTTCCGTTACCTTGCTGTTTCCCTTTGGGTAATCACGGATTTCATAGACCGCCCGATCCCGTCACTTCTGACAGCTTCGGTCACAGTTCAGATCTCAGTTGTCTTACACCTGTTGTGAGCGGGAGGCAGCAGAACAAATTTGCATGCTGTGGAGAAGGCGGGCAGGGCGCGAGAGACAGACAGCGTTCGGTCAAGGGCATCCTGTGAACCTACTTCATATGCCTCCATCAGTCGGCGCTTTTCACGTGGTCGGTTGAAAAACATTTATTGGAGAATCGGAAAGGCGTGCTGTGCCCCTCTGCCCTCAATTTCCATACAAAAGTAATTTTCTAGAAGCCAGCATGTAGACTCTTATTACTGAGACTTATTGACTACAGTACAACTCATGATAAAACCACTGTATACATTTGTTGCAGTGACTGATTAGGACATTTTTGTCTGTAAATTAAGGGGATTTTGCAGGCCCTGGAGTACTTGGTCGAGCGCGGTTACGTACCCAGACGTGGCTTCTACGTTGGATTGGGTCATGATGAAGAGGTGAGTGAGTTTAGTGCAAATCCTTTAACTGATAACAGCCCTTAATTTGCATTTTAATACTTTAAAACTGATGAAACTTTAATATCGATGCTGTCGCTCCATCAGGATTTCAGCTGTAACCATGGACACAGGTCACTGGAAGAGTTTTTAAATATGCATTTATCCACATTAATGGGGAAGGTGGGGTGTGATTTCACATTGGCAGGAATGAAGAGGGACAGGCAGTATGTGCCCCAAATACAGAACATGTTATAAAGAGCCTGACTGTGCTTCTTGAACTTGGAGCACAGTTAGCAGTGCTGTCATGTGGTTTGTGTCAGGTGGGGGGCTACAACGGGGCCAAGAACATTGTAAAGTTGCTGGAGTCGCGAGGGGTCAGCCTGGCTTTTGTCCTGGATGAGGGTCTGGCTGTTCTGGATGGAGTCATCAGTGGCCTGCAGGGGCCAGTCGCTCTGTGAGTCTCCCTCATGTGCTCTCTGAAACTCTAATTGTTGCGATTTAGGTCCTAGGTAGTGTTAATAACACCTTCATGGAACCTGTGAAATGGTTAGAGGACTACTGTCTCCCATGTGGCTGTCAAATTAGTGGCCAGGTTTGCTTTCTGATTGCCTTTTGTTCCAGCAGTTCAGGGTTCAGCCGATGGGCTTTTATAATGCGTGATCGCCCTCCCCCCTGCAGAATTGGAGTCACGGAGAAGGGGCAGGCCACGGTGAAGCTGAGTGTCGCCGCCCTTCCCAGCCACTCCTCCATGCCTCCCAGTGAAACCAGCATCGGCATCCTTGCTGGTGCAGTTACTAGGTAACACCCAGTGGGTTCCTTAGGTCTGTTTCCATGGCATCCAGTTGTGCAACCAGTGGGTGATGTTGGGGGATAGGGTTAGACTAACACACCCTAAAGTTGTTAAAAATGCGTGTTTAAATTGAACATTGATTCCTTTATTTGGATGCCATCCCAGTGATCCGAGCTGTTTATTAATATCATTTTTTAAATGGCACGTTGTTTATTACTGCATTGTTTATTACTGCACAGTTTATTGCTGTCAACTCACTCTGTTTTATCATCTGTGTATATATTGTTGTTTTTATTATGGTCTGGTTGAGCTCTGTGCTGTGTGTCTTTTCCTCATCTGTTGGATCTTTACCAATTATTATTATTATCATTATTATTATTATTATTATTATTATTATTTGCAGGGATGGACATAACTGGTACGCAAGTACGCATTCACCTTTAAAAACGATATGTGCAGCAATCGATTGTTTGTAACAGTGTAAGTGCGATGTAACAGCGTAAGTGCGATGTAACAGCGTAAATGCGATGTAACAGCGTAAATGCGTACATATTTTATGTGCATTTGCGCTGATATGACAAGAAAATACCTTGTATTTTAACCTGTATACTGCAAATGAAGTAGAGTTAGCGTATAAAGATTAAATGCATTATATTTTGTTTTCATATCAGCGCAAATGCACATAAAATAACTATGCATTTACGCTGTCACCACAATCGATTGTGGCATATATTGTTTTTGAAGGTGAATGAGTACTTGTGTACTAGTTATGTCCATCCCTGGTTATTATTATCATTATTAATATTATTATTATTATCATCTAAGGTTATCTATTATTATTCACTAAGGTGTAAATAGCAGTGGAAGCTGTAGAGGGCGCCATTTGCTTGGAATGACTTCATGTCTGAAAGCCTTGTCTTTTCCCAGACTCGAGAAGACTCCCATGCCTATGCTGTTTGGCTACGGTCCCGAGCGCAGCATGTTCGAGCATCTTGCGTACAAGGTCAGGCTTTTCACCTGAGGCCCTGAGCCCCTATCTCAGCTGTCCACACTGATAATGGCAGATTTACACTCTATCACCAGACTATACCAAACGTAAGGCAGAGGGGCCCGCTTTGCATTTGCCTGTCTGCTCTACAGTCACTTACTGTGGTTTCTCTTAACAGTTTGCCCTCCCGCTGAAGTTTATCATGTCCAACTTGTGGCTGTTTTCCCCCTTGATTGGAAGGTATTTGCAGTTTCACATGGAATGGTATCATCTTTTTCTGATGTGGTTCCTCACTAACCTCTCTGGCTTTGTTGTCTCTGCAGGATAATGGAAAGGAGGCCGGAAATGAATGCTTTTGTCCGTACGACCACTGCTGTAACCATGTTCCACGGAGGGGTTAAGGTGCTACATTGTTCATTGTTGCATTAACAACCCTCTTGCTACATACCAGTTATTTCCTCATATTTGTTACCCTTGTTTACTTATTTACTGTTACCGGTAACCTGCAGCTTCTCGTTTTATTCAGAAGAGAGCTTGCTTATGCAAATAAATGTCAGGAGACCTTCTTCGTATCCATGATTCTGGCCTTTTTTGGCCGGCATGAAAACAATCCTTGTGTGTATAGTCAGGGCCTGCCGGTGATTCCTCTGGGTTCCTTTCTTTACAGGTTAACGTCATACCTCCATATGCAGAGGCATTTGTGAATTTCCGCATCCACCCCGCACAGACAGTGCAGGAGGTGAGTAGCCCCATTTTCCACATCACTGCTGGATTAGAGGGTGGGAACAAAAATGTTTATGGGATGAGATATGGCAGAGTTCCATAGATGAACCACAGGGTAAGATAATTCATCAAGTGGGATAACTGGAGACTGGAGATTAACGGGAAAAGCACCAGAGAGCTTTGACACGTGAAGGTGTTGTTTCTATGTGCATTTCAAGTAAGGGCTGATCTTGAAATGACCCCCTCTGCCTGCTTCAAAAGAATAGTTTCAAAGTCCTGAACCAGCAAATAAATGGAATAATGAAAATGAAACGAGATTAGATTCTTGTACATTGTTACTCTTTCTTAAAGTTTTTCCAATATCCTGTCTCCACCTGTGCCTCCACTTGCTTCTCATTAACACCACTCAGAGTCCATTGAACCTAAATGCTTATCTATAAGGCATTTGCTAAAATTCTGTTATACCAGTGGTGTCTCATGGTACTGACCATGATAGACTATATTTCTCTTTGTATCACTACGTGTGGGCAGTCCGTGTGAGAAAGTGTTGGCTAGAGAAGGACACACAAGCAGATGACGTTCAGCTTTCCATCCTAGGTACTAGGGCTAATCAGAGGGGTGGTGGACGACCAACGGGTGAATATTGAGCTGGTGAATGGATTTGACCCGCTGCCTGTAAGCTCCTACGATGACGAGTCCTTTGGATACCAGCTGATCAAGAAAACTGTGCTGGATATCTTCCCACAAGTGGCAGTAGCCCCAGGTGACACTGCCTAGAGGTCCAAGCCATTTGCGGCTCAGCTCCTCCTATGGCAAGTTAAATCCGAACAGAGTCGTAACCCGTATCCATGGTGTCATCTCACTTTCTTTTTGTTTGTTTGTCTAGGGTTGTGCATTGGAAACACAGACAGTCGTCATTACACCACGCTGACCAAAAACATATACCGCTTTGCCCCTGTCTGGTTTAAACCAGGTGATGCTAAGAGGTTAGTGTTGTGGACCAGAAATGGGCAGTTCACCCCCAAACTAAAAAAGGTGTGTTTTAAAGGGGCTTTATCCTCATTTTGGAGATACTAGCCATAGAAATGTGGGGCTTCTCTTTGTAATGGGAGTGAATTCTTTCTGTGGTGATTAAAGCGCCAAAAAAGTACATTTGAAAAATCCAACAGCGACGTCTCTTACCAGAAATCATGAGCCGGTCACTGAAGATAATCCACAGACTTTGTAGTGAGCAGTTCAATGTAGGAACTATTTTCTTGTGCCAAACTCCACACACCAAGTGCCAGGGTGCTTGTGCTCGTATTTTCTGCACAGCTTCCAGTAGAACAACATAGATGTATAGATGTTACTAAAACCCCAGTAAAACACACCTTTTTGGGCTACAAGAATGATTCCTGGTCTTAGAGGAATGTCTTATGAGGAGAGGTTAGCTGAGCTGAATCTGTTCAGCCTCGAGCAAAGGACACTAAGGGGGGACATGATCCAGGTATATATGATTCTAACAGAATAGGGGGGGAAGTACATTCATACATACATGGAATTTGCTTTGGTGGTTGGTGCCAGACATAGAGAGAGAATGTGAGTGTGTGTGTGTGTGTGTGTGTGTGTGTGTGTATGTGTATGTGTATATATATATATAATCACACACACACACACACATAAGGGTATATACAGGTACTAATATAAATGGATAGAATGTGAAATATGATACAGCAGTGGAAATATATGCATGTTTAAGAGAGTGCATGCTTATACTAGGATGAGGAAATAGTATTTGAGTGAGTGTTCCTGGCCTTATTGATGAAGCGGGCTGCGGTGGGAAAGAAACAGGTCTGGATGCTGTTCAGCCAAATATATACATCAATATTAGTTTAATATTAGTTTACTAGAACTCGTGGCCATAGGTGTAAATTAGCAGGAGAACATTTTAAACTGGATTTGAGAAAGCACTTCTTTACACAGGGTGTACAGTAGTTAGAGTATGGAATAGTCTTCCTGTTAGTGTAGCGCAAGTTAAAACCCCGAGTTCCTTTAAATCAGAGCTAGATAAGATTTCAGCAGCTTTAAGCTATTAGTTGAATTCATTCCCCCCATGCAAGCTTGATGGGCCGAATGGCCTCTTCTCGTTTGTAAACTTGTGAACTCTGTAAAGTAGCTGCCCAGGTAGGGCTTATTTGGGTCAGTGCAGTGTCACATTTGGTTGGGTGTCATTTCTCCTCCGTTTCTACATGGTTATGGTAAATGATGTAGTTACCCAATAACTGGTTGCCTGTCAGATGCATGTGCAGCCGGCCGCTCTTGTTAATGTTTGAATGGTGAAACACCTGTTAAGTTCCATGAAGTCTGATTTCTTAACTTCCTGCTCAAATCTTTCTAACTAATGTGCAAGGTAGTGTGCATGGCTGAGAAAAACTACAGTCTTGACCCAAAACATTGGTCCGACTATGTGGATTCCGTCCTGGTCGTAGGACACTGGCCCTTCACCCTCACAAGGATACTGGAGGGTTTGTGGGAGTTTGCCGAAATAGTCTACATGTGTTTTGTGGACTTGGAAAAGGCATACGATCGTGTCCCTCAGGGGGTCCTATGGGGGGTGTTTTGGAGAATGGGGTACGGGGTCCGTTGTTGTGGGCCGTCAGATCCCTTTACAAACGGAGTGAGAGTTTGGTTCACGTTTCCAGCCGTAAGTCAGACTCGTTCCTGGTGGGTGTTGGACTCCGCCAGGGCTGCCCTTTGTCAAAGATTCTGTTCAACTTTTATGGACAGAATTTCTAGGCGCAGCCAAGGGGCAGAGGGGGTCTAGTTCAGGGGCCTCAGGATCGCATCTTTGCTTTTTGCAGATGATGTGGTCCTGTTGTCATCACCGGGCGGTGACCTGCAGCATGCACTGGGGCGGTTTGCAGCTGAATGTGAGGTGGCCAGGATGAGGATCAGCACCTCCAAGTCTGAGGCCATGGTTCCCGACCAGAAAAGGGTGGATTGCCCTCTTCTGGTATCTCGGGGTCTTGGTCATGAGTGAGGGAGCAAAGGAGCAGGAGATCGACAGACAGATGGGTGCAGCTTCGGCAGTAATGCGGATAAAGAGGGAGCTGAGCCAGAAAACAAAGCTCTCAGTTCACTGGTCGATCTACGTTCCTACCCTCACCCATGCTCATGAGCTCTGGCTAGTGACTGAAAGAATGAGATCGGGGATACAAGCGGCCGAAATGAGTTTCCTCTGCACGGTGTCTGTGTTCATCCTTAGAGATAAAGTGAGGAGCTCTGACATTCGGGAGGGGGGCTCAAAGTAGAGCCACTGTTCCTCCGTATCGAAAGGAGCCAGTTGAGGTGATTTGGGCATCTATCTAGGATGCATCCTGGACGGCTCCCTGGGGAGGTGTTTTGGACACGTCCAACTGGAAGGAGGCCCCGGGGCAGACCCAGGATGTGCTGGAGAGATTAGATCTCTGGGCTGGCCTGGGAACGCTTTGGTATTCCCCCGGAGGAGCTGGATGAGGTGGCTGGGGAGAGGGAGGTCTGGGCATCCCTGCTTAGACTGCTGCCCCCGCGACCCGACCCCAAATAAGCGGCAGATGATGGATGGATGGATGGATGGATGTATGAGGGAAGTCATAGCTTTAGATACCAGGCTGAATTATAACCA
The DNA here is from genome assembly GCA_026777985.1 of Mormyrops attenuatus. Lineage (NCBI taxonomy): Eukaryota > Metazoa > Chordata > Actinopteri > Osteoglossiformes > Mormyridae > Mormyrops > Mormyrops attenuatus. The sequence continues at coordinate 1,441,757 of JAODKC010000107.1, read as the reverse complement.
ATACAAAGCAATTGCATAGATTTAGCAGGTTGATGTGCCAAGATTGATAGACAATGGAAGTATAGGATAGCCAGGCAGACTGAAATTCCAATTATTGTTTTATTCTTGTAGATGTTTAAGGTTTTTACATAGTTCTCAATCTTCATTGTTGCGATTTGGGCCCGGCCATTCATTCCCATTATTGAGTACCTCTCTCATGACTAGGTTTCATGGCGTGAATGAGAGAATCGGCACGAAGAATTATGAAGACACTGTGTTTTTCTACTTCAAGTTCATCCAGAACTGTGACGTCAGGGAGCTGCCAGAGCCCCATGGCAGCCTGCATGAGCTGTGAAGCGGGCGGGGCGCTGACAGTCTGTCGCTGTCTCGGCGAGGTGTAACACTGCCGCAGATGAGGGGTAACCGTGGTGCGGCTGATTGTGAAGGGGACCCTAAGCTCATACGCCACCCACTCACTTTGACCTGATTCTGCTAATACCTGCTGACATTCTGACTGAAATTCTAAAATATTTTAAACCTAAATCTAGTTTGCGTTGGAGATTGTTTTAGTGAAATATCTGCATCTTCAATTGATCGTGTGATGTGTAAGCTCAGGGCTCCGCGAGCCTTTAAAGTCTTAAATTTAAGGCCTTAATTGCTGTTAAAATGTCTTAAATCCATCTGTTAAGTATATTAAAAATGGCACATGATTTACATGTTCTTGAATGGGACGATTATTTATGTTGCCACCCATTTGTATTTCAGCGTCACACACATGTATGAGCGAAACCAGCAGTAATCATTTCTGTTTGCAGGGGAGGGAGGGACGCTAGCTTCATGTAACCAACACGTTACTCTAAGTTAGCCAGTAAGTAATGTCATCTGTCATTTTTTCGTAGAGCAAACTCAATGAAAACTTGTTGGATGACCTGTTTCGTAACTGGTTGAAACCTGTTAAAGATAATGAATATGAAGCTCATTATACACTGTCCGAGCAGCTCTTCAGACTCAGCACAGTGAGATCAAAGCAGGTCGGATCCCATATGCAGGTCGAAAAACACAAAGTGGCTAAAATCGCCAACAACCCAGTGTAAATGGCGATATTGCACTCTTTTAGCCATTTTTGTTTTGTGAAACTAAACTTAAATTACGTGTCGCACTCCAGGATTCCTGGTAGAAACATTACAGAACTTTTAAAAAAATGCCTGGCTTTAATGAGAAGGTTGGTCTCTACCTTCAATGGAAGGAATTTTCAGTGCCATCATGAAATGTCTTGCGTGACTTTTCAGAGCGCTTCCCTGCCCACAGCCCAGTGGTCTGACATTACAAGCTTTGCTTCCCGTATTTCTTCAGACCGAATGTGCCAATGCTAACTACCGTTAAGGACAGTAAGCAATGGTTATTATAGTGCAGTATATATTATAGTATTATTACTTTAGCGTGCTGGAGTTCTTGCACACCTTGTTTTCCCACGACGCACCCAAAGTCATTTCTCTGTGTACACCACTGCTTTAAGCCAAGTTATTGTCCACAGCACGTTCTCACAGACTTTCCAGTAAGTCAGTGATTTTTAATTTAATTTTTTTTTATATCAACTACCCTTTCAAAATGATGTCCATAAAGGTTCTGTTATCACAAGACGCCGCAAGTGTATAAAATAAAAGCAGCTAATTTTTAGTTGTATCAGTTCAGAAGAACGTAAGTGTATTAACCACAGCAGTACACTTTCAGGAGATACATCAGCCCGATAGCCAATAAGATGCAAAGTGGCTTCAGTATCTTATGATGCATTTTGTGTCTGTAATATATAGATGCATAATATATAGAAAATGTTACGGCTGTGAATCAATTTTAAAAAGCATCTAATCGATCTCAGTTTTCTGTGATTAATCTCAATTAATCT
>JAODKC010000107.1:1418433-1430024 GCA_026777985.1 Mormyrops attenuatus | reverse complement strand
TTTTATTACCTTGTAAATAGTATGTAGTGTTTGTAAACCACGCCACGTTTTTGATGTAGCTAATTGTAGGTTTGTAAGGGTGTAATATAGATTTGCCGTGAGATTTCTTGCCAAACTGGAGCTAGACGGAGCGAGAGATAAGGGGATGCTCCAGTTGTTTCCAAGGACTGTATGCCGCTCCGCGCTCGCTCCCATTTCGGCCAAAATCCTCCCTGGTACCCCAACATAAATGGTCATCCTTCATCACTGGAAAAAAATGACATCTGCGACCTTTTTACTTACCTCTCGGAGAATGCCAGTGAACCCTAATGATAGTCATATATTGTTTGCCATAAACTCGTCACCGGCTGTGACACCACTGCTGGAACAAGGGTGTTAGGAACCTCTAAGCACGGACCGGGGAAGCAGGACTGGGGTAAAATGCAGGGGTTTTAATCGGGTAACGAAGGGACCAGGGAGGAAACAAGGAAACAGGAGAACTAGGGAAACAAACTCTGACGGGGACTTAAATACACTGAACTAACGAAGACAACTCAAAACAGCTGGTAAACGCTGGGAATCCACACGAGGGTAACGAGGAGGCGTGGTCAACGAAGGGGTGGAATGATGGGTCGTGACAAAGGGGCGGCCCAACTTATACACCTCCTTGTATTAGAGGATGGTTAGTATAAATAACTTGTAATAATGAAATCCACAATTTACCTAAAAATCCAAATTTACCAAAACAGTTCTTTAACTTCCAGATCTGAAATGATCCTTTATTTTCCATTAGGGTACTGGTGCATTTTGCCTGCCCCATCTTGCTCTCCATGAGACAAACAGAGCTTGGGGAGTCACAGTGTATAGTACTGTGGAACTGGAGGTTAGCGCCTTGCTCAAAGGCCGTTCCATAGTTACATGTTGCTATTCTGCTGAGACCCAGGCTCAAACCAGCAACCTTCTAACCACAAACACAGAGACTTAGTCCCTCGAGCCACTTACCACCACTTAGGTATGTGCACTTGTAGATGCTCTTGGTTAAATCAGGTCACTTAAAAATGAACAAATTCTGGAGGGCTTTTAGGTGTAAAGCATGTATGCAAATTCAGTATTGGGCATAGCCGGGGTCTTCTGTTAAAAATTTTCTTTGGTTCATAAAATGATAAAAGTTTTCCATAGATAGAACATAGAACATTGGTAGTAATATCCTGTGACAAAAGTGTATATTGAACAATCCACAATGCCATCCTCTAAATATGTAAGGGTTGCAGTGGAGGCTAGAGTCTCCCCACCATCTGCGACTTGTGCAACAGGATGCATCACAGTTTGTGAAACAGTGCAGGAAACTGACAAATGCAACCTGTCATTATCCACTCATCTACTTATAAGTAACCAAGGCAGCACTGAGCACCATTTAAGGGAATAGCCTGCACTGCATTGCAGTCCACGGCAGGGCAGACACACACAGATGTGTCACACACAGAGATCCGTAGACATTCCACATTTTTCTCCCTCCGAGCTCCCGGCAGAGCAACAATGTGGACTGTCTGGCAGAGAGCTGAGAGGGAGCAAAAATGTAGACTGTCTGGCAGAGAGCTGAGAGGGAGCAAAAATGTGGACTGTCTGGCAGGGAGCTGGGAGGCAGCAAAAATGTGGACTGTTTGGCAGGGAGCTGAGAGGGAGCAAATATATGGATCGACTGAGGGCCCTAAGGACCGGTTTGGGAAAGACCGCTCTAGCCCTGCAAATTGCTCTTTGTACTGGCATGACACTTAGTAGCAAATAAGCCATTTTTGGTATGAGGATGATTATATTAAATAGTTGTTGGCATGTTATACAAAGCTATACACTTTGTATACGTCAGTTTCACTCATCCACTGAGCCGCAGTTTCACGAGCACTGGAATGGCTCTCTACATGATCATTCCTGTTTGACTCTGAGGCTGAAGAATCAATTTGATTCAATTCAATTTTATTTGTATCGTGCATTTTCACAACATTAAATTGTCTCAGAGCACTTTACATTATCCCTGCCCAATGCCCCCAGTAAATAAGAAAAAAATCCTAATTTACACAGTCCAGATTTTAAGATTTGAGTCTCAGTGCAGAGGGCAGTCAGGTGATCTGTGGTATAGATGTCCCTGATAAAGTGATATCAGGAGTCAGCAGGTATCCGCTAAGCTATTTATTTGAAAATATCAGGTGTGATAGGATGGGTGACAGTAGTTTGATGCAGACCGCACACAAAGTGAAAGAGCCAGCTGAGGATAACACCACCACTGGGCTGCCATGTATAAATGCATGTTTATAACAAGCCAGGAGCAAGGCTGAACTGGGATTAAGTTTCGGTTTTGGACTTTGGGGTCCCCTATGGCCGGGTAAGCCCGATGGCCAGTCCAGCCCTGCCTGGGAGGGGTGTCACATTCTTTTGTGCAAAGGCCACTAAGAAGTAGAAGATTGCAATTAGATGAGTCTTAATAATAATAGAATAATATAGCGGTAATCTATTACTTAATGTATTAGCTACAAACTAAGTCTTAAATACTGATCTCATGTTAATTCATTATTAATGAATCGTGATGGATGTTTTATCTCAGGCAGTTACTATATTTGTTACTATACCTGTTAATTCTGTATACCTTTGTGAACGACTGAAGCAACAAGTAATGAATAACAGAAGTTAAATACTGATCTCATGTTTGTTCATCATTAATGAATCATGATGCAACTTGTATCCCATGTACTTATTATATTTGTTACTATATCTGTTATATATCTTTCAATCTCTACAGGGTTGTCAACTTTGGTCAACTGGCTGGCATGAGATTTTCAATTCAAGACAAGTCTGCATGCTCATTTTCATGCATTTAACAGTTTTATTACCTTGTAAATAGTCTGTAGGGTCTGCGTGGTTAGGTGAGTTTGGTGTGGAAGAACTTGACTCGCCTGCACAGAGCCCTGACCTTAACTCCATCAAACGTCTTTGGGATGAACTAGAATGGAGATTGCAAGCCAGGCCTTCATGTCCAACATCATGCAGTATCTGACCTCACAAATGCTCTTCTGGACGAATGGGCAAAAACTCACACAAACACAATCCAACATCTTGTGGAAAGCTTTCCCAGAGGAGTGGCAGATGTTATAGCTGCAAAGGGGGGACCAACTCCATATTCATGTCTATGGATTCAGAATGGGATGTCATAAAAGTTCCTGTGGGTGTAATGGCCAGGTGTCCTAACACATTTGTCATGTAGTGTACACCTGCTACACATGGTGGTTTGGAGGAAAGTGAAGAAGTTGGGCGGAGACTTATAGGACAAAATGCAAAAGTCAAAGTGCGATTTGAAAAGCTCGTCAAAAGCCCCCACTACAGTCGGGGCCCTGCAGGGAATCACCTTCTGATCCATCGTAATGTAAAACCTCTGAAGGCTACTTTTCCTTTCTCCGATACAGAGCAGGACAGGCTGTGTGGTCCATACATTTCAAAGGAAGGTTTCCATGCTTGTTCCCACCTAAAGCAACAACAGAGAGCAATTATTTAAGATTATCTACAGTGCTATGAATGCAGAGTCTTGAATCCCAATTGAATCACAAAACGTGTTACTTTCAGCACAGAATTGTACAGATGAAAAACTGTTTGTTCATGTTAAAACTCCAGGACATATGATAAAAATACTTAATAAGAATGTTAATTTTTTGTGACTGATGGAACCTGCCTGTATGGGAAAGGGCAATACATTAACAGTTCGGGATGAATATTTTAAAAATGTTTTCCAGTTCTGATTATGAATCACAGAAGTGTTAAAAGTACAAAGTACAATAACTCATGGTGTAATCAAGATTACATGTATATCATTACTTCCTAGCTCTGTATAGAGAGACCTTCACTGCCTTCAGCAGATAATCAGCGGCATGAGCTGCATTCATTTTCACAGAAGTCTTGTCCTTTGAGCTTGAATAAGTGGAAGAATACCAACTAATTCACCATCTCATGCTTCTAATAAAAATGTAAATATTATATTGGTGTGCAAATTAAAAATTTTAAATATGTATTTCCCACACTCTCTGAAAATTAAAATTTGAAAACCTTGGCATGACCTTGACCCGATGACTTCAATTTAAGAGTTAAATAATGTCAACATTTATTTTAACAAAAACATGTTTACAACTCTACTGCAAATACACTCCAAAACTTCAAAACTTGCTGATTTATGGAATTAAAGTGTCAAGTTTTATTGTCACATGTGTTCTGAGAAACACCATGAAATTCTACCACAGTTGCATAAAAATGATGCAATAAAAGACAAGACTAAGACAATATATGAGTTTTAGTTGCCGCAAGGCACTTGACAAGACTGTGAAGCAATCCATCATTACATCGTTAATATAAAATGGTACATGAAACAAGGTAAAATGGAGGATGGAAAGCAAACAAGAAAGAGAGGACAATGAAGGAGATGATGTCTGCTTTCAGCTAATCAATGAATATTTGCTGAAAAGCATAGAGTGTGGTAGTGGTGTGATCAAGAAAGTAGCCGATGGAACAGAAATTTTGGGCATGGGGAAGATGTGATTCTGGTGCCTACACAAGTCCTTGGGAGCTCTAAGATTTCCTCCTGAATGTTGTTTTGCTGTTCTTGTGATGTGTAGTATTCTCTTCCGTTTTCCAGCAGAACATTAGCAGGTGTAATACGGCCTGAGAACTTACGCCTGAACTTCATCTTGCGAGACCAAGGAGAAATTCTCAGAGAAGTCCTCCAAAACATCTTACACCCCTGAGTAACACATCATGTGCGCTTTATTATTCGTATGAAAGAAGCTGATTAAAGGAAAGTGAGATTTGTTTCAGTGATTTACTTTCTAAGTTCAGTTTTGTAACTCAAGGGTTCCCCACATCTGGTCCTATAGGTCCAGAATCCAACACAGTTTGCAGATTTCCCTGCTCAAACACATCTGAATCAGCTAATTACCAGGGTTAGTGTTTGAACAGGGAGATATGCAAACTGTGTTGGATTCTGGACCTGCAGTACAGGAACTGGGGAACCCTGTTTTATGGCATGTAGAAATATTTTCTAATGCCCTATGCAACATATCTTATACACAAGAACTAAATTAAAAGCATATTTTTGTATAATTTGTATTTTTACAAACTACTGGTGTAGCTAATGGCAATAAAGTCTGTAAAACTGATTCCTTTTGTATGCAGTGAAAAGATTCATAAAACACTTATTTTGTGTTATGACTAAATTGAGAGGTACCCTCTGATATTCTGACTTAATCTTTTATTTGTCATAAGAAAATGATTCCTACAATGTAACCGAGGATGATATGCCCAGTGGAAAGAGTTAATGCTAAAATGCTAAATACGATTGATGTCCTATAAAAATACTGGAATAATGAGCATCATACAAATTAACCTCCTATTTGCGAAATTACAGACACCAAACTATGATCATTAAGTACAACCTAATATGTTTACCAAAAATGCCCTAAGTCTGTCTTTAAGTTGAATTTGTAGGTGAGCCGGAACAGTAATACATAAAAGTAATACAATAGTAATAAAAGTAATTAAATACAAGACTGTTCTATACCTCAAGTCAATGAACCACTGAAGCCACAGAATGATTTGATGAGTGTCAAAGTTCATGTTAGGTTCTATGGGACACCTGGTTTGGTAACAGAAGTACAGATTCAGCTTTATGCTGCCATATTAGTTTATTTGTTTATTATTTTAATTCTTTTTCCAGTCACAGCAGCTGCACGATTCATTGAATACCAGGTCATCATTACAAGTATGGAGGGTGGTGTGTCCACCCGAGCACTGGTAAAAACTGGAGGGATTCTCCTCATTAGCATAGAGTCCGTCGTGTTTGCCCGCGCAGAAGCCGCTTTCAGGTGGGGGGGGAGCAGCGGTAGGTAAGGGCTTGCTCGGAGTGCTTGTAACTGGAGCTGAGCTTGGCAGGGGGGGCAGCTCTGTCAAAGTAGAATTTCACAAAATGGTGAAACTGTAAGTAAAGTAAGGCAGGCTACCAACGCATTAATGTTTGACTTTCAAGGTACATCACGGTATCATAATAAGCAATGCGATATGGACCTCCTACCAATTCAGGCATGACATGAGCTAACTGACCAATCAGCAGTAAGTTGATATGCAAAGTAATGACACATAAGTAAGGGCCGTTTACAGTCATCGAGACAACTGCATGCATTGTACAATTGGACTCACACACAGCAAGAACAAATTTCCCACAAATTTAAACCTGGAGGCTTTAGGCGATCGTCCTGCCCTCTGTGTCACCACACCAAATGTGTTCAGCGTTAATGATTAATGCCATGCCTTGCCAACATAGTACAGCTCATCCCCACAGTCTACAGACATGCAGTTAGGTGATGTTTCAAAATTGTCCATAGTTAGTCTATGTGCATGTGTGTGGCATCCTGTTCAGTGTGTTCTCTGCCTCTGTTGCCTGGAACAGACTTCAGGTCCATGGTGACCCTGTACTGGATTAATGGTTGGGAGATGGACTCATGGACGGGGGGGGGGGGGGAGGTTTTTCTGTCAATTTCCTGCAGCTTCCCAGAATGCTCCATTTCCTGCTAAGAAACCTTTTCATGGGTGGTTCTGTTTTACCTGTGTTAAGAAGACTGCGCAAGTGGGTGATCAGAGGATAGGGCCCCTGTCCGCAGAACTGCCCCGCAAAGTCATCCAGATCAACAGCCCAAACAAAAGCACCTCCAAAATGACCGTCCTTAAGATAGCGAGCCTGTAAAAGAGTGATAATTAGTGTACTGATGCAAATAGATACTAAATTATCATTAACCTTTTCCTGTGGAATAACCTTTTACTGGGCTTGGAGGCACGGATGTAGTTAGAAGTCAAAAGCATAACCAAGAAAACTGGTAATGAGGCACTGGTGTCTCCAGTGGGACGGAATTCCCAGTTTGGATTAAATGCGGGCAGCTGTCGACCATTCTTTTTTTTTTTTTCCATCATTTTTTTTTTGTAGGCACTATTTCCCTGTTTATTGTTTGGTTCTTGTTTTGTAACCATACTGTCCCGGGACTCTTTCTTACTCATACATTAGACTTCCCTGACAGCCTATCACAGTACACGCTGTGGTTTGTCAGTTTGTAATACAATAAAGCCACTTGTTTGCTTAACTGTCTGCACCATTGAGGAAAATTTTGCAGTGGGGTTCAGTGTAGAAGCCCTTGTGTAAATAGCATTCATTTCCCCCTGATCCTGGCTCCAGACTGTCATAACGGCTACTGTTAATAACGTAGTATCCTTTTTTGATGAGACCAGTAGCAAACTAATGAAAAGGTTCTATTCAAACTCACTGGGCCTGTCAGTGCAGGACCATGTGGTTTATACAGCTAAAATTCGATTATTCTAGTAATAAAGTAACTTCTTTTGATGGGTGAAGGTGCTACCTTGGTGTCATAGCTCTCTTTGGTGTCAAACCCCACCCACTCATTCCCCTTGGTGGCAAAGGGAACCTTCTGTTCCTCAATCCATTGAATGTTGGTTCCATGAAGGAAAGAGCAGATCTGGAAAAATACACAGAGTTTAAAAAAATGGAATTCAGTTTTTGATAGCTAGTAGTCACTAGAGCAAAGCATGTGAGTAATGCCTAGTATTCATAGTAAAGTATGTTGGTAATAACTAGTAGTCTTTGGAGTAAAGCATGTTAGTAATAGCTAGAAGTCACTAGAGTAAAGTATGTTAGTAATGTTTGCTGTGGGTGGCTTGTTGCTCGCCACTTACTTCGTAGTGGGACCAGAAGCCGGCCTCCCTGGTGTACTGGCCAGCAGACGCTGCCCCGCTAGCCGGAGCCCCAACTCCGTTATCGGCTGACGTCAGGTGGAACGTGCGTCCGTACGTGGCGAATCCCATCATCAGCTTCTCTACTGGAAAACCTTGGTCTCTCCAGTACCTCATGGCAAAATCCTGGGGAGAAAACATGCGATAAACACATGAGCTGGTGATAACAGCCTGGAAATCAGTCATTTAGGTGAAGGGGAGAGTAAACTTCTGCTTTGAAACACAGAGTATGTTTTACTCACAGTGTTGAAGTAGATGTGCTCCCCGTTATCAGCGGAGCCCTGGTACAGAGGGCTGTTGTGTCCAGTGAAGTTGTCCCATGCTCCATGAAAGTCATAGGTCATCACATTGACAAAGTCCAGGTACCTGAGACGCACATCGGTACTCTTAAATTTTGCATGAAAAACACCCGGGGCTCCAGCAATCGTCTGGTTCAGAAAAAATGTCTTTTTGTTTCGTGCTACGGGTAACATGGCCGTGAGTATATTCTGATACTCACTTGGCGATCTCGCTGATCTCGTAACCAGCATCGATGTTTCCCTTTCCGGCTGCCACCGCACCTGTGAACAGCAGCCTTGGACGTCTGGTGTCAATCGCTTCTTGCTCATAAGCTGCAAGTATCTCCTGTATTGGGGAGTTTAATTTACAAAGAACAGGGCAAAATAATCAGAAAAAGTATAGCTGTAGTTTTTTAAGTTTTAAAGGGTAATGTGTGCTATCTACTTGGAAAGAGCTGACGTAAAGGCCTCTTATTTAACGTGTTATTTATCTGTCTATATTATTGTATGTATTTGTTTTGGCAGCCTAAAGCATCCACTCTTCGTTTGGCATGCATATTATGGGCTGGCAAAGATGCTGTAATGCTAAGACTGACCTTGCACAGTATTGTAAATATCGGTTTGTCCTCTGGGGGGCTCCCTCGAGCCCCAGGATACTCCCAGTCCAGGTCCAGGCCATCAAAGCCATAGGTGCGCAGGAACCTGATGGTGGATTGGATGAATCGCTGGCGATTGGCAGCAGTAGAAGCCATGATGGTGAACCTGGAAGATGAGAGGGAGCAGGAATTAAAGAATAGATAAAACTACTTTTTAAAATAATTTTGTGCAAGTTAATTTTTAATCTTTTGGGCACATCTTGTACATATGGGAAAATAGAAATATTCATAAAAAAATCTTTTTTTTCTAATGCGCAAAACTAATTTCTTTCCCATTGTATGAAAGTACTTACTGGCTTGTTCCGAAGTTCCAACCACCAACAGCTAGTAGTGTCTTGAGTTGGGGGTTTCTGTTGGACGGTTGATGCAATTTGTAAGCACATTTATATAAAAATATATATGACAAAAATGGAAAAAGAGCAGAACAATTTGGAACCTACCTCTGTTTTAGAGCATTAAAAGACCTGTACAGAGTGTCATCATTCCACTCATAGGTAACAATCTCGTTGTTATGGTCAATGACAGAAAAGGCGTAAATCAAATGGGTACAGAGGTGTGGGTCCACATTTTCGGGAAGGTATCTTCCAGTGCCGGGTCTATACTGGGACCAGTTGGTGAAGTAGCACACCAACTTAGTGGAGGCAGCTGAAAATGGAGGACATGCATGGTGCAGATAACATAACAACACCATGACGTTAGACTTCAGTCTGCAATACACAATATAACAAAGGCAATGGTAACACCTTACCTGATGGGGCACAAATAATATAGTATCATGCTATTACTCATGTATTAATTAACCACAATCTAAGTCTTTGTTACATAATGATCTCATGTTAATTCATCATTAATGAATTAATGAATTGTGAGGCATGATTTATGTCAAGCACTTTATTTGTTACTATATCTGTTAATTCTGTAATCCTTTGTGAACTACTGAAGGAACAACTGTTCATCATTAATAAATTGTGATACATCTTTTATCTATATTTGTTCATAATTTGTACTTAATTAGTAATTGACTCACTACTCACTACTGAGTATTTTTGCCCCATCAAAATGTAATGGCAAAGTGTTACCATTGTCTCTCTGTTCTCTCAGAGCACCAAAGAGAGTGAACTCACCAATGTTAATGCACAGCAGCACGCTCAGACCTTCATGGCAGAACAACATAAAGGGGAAAGGTTCATTTTATTTCATGGTAAAGATGCATACAAATACATTAATACCAAACAGGTAACATTTAATAAAAATACATTTTTGAAGTAGAGCAGGATGTGCTTATTGTTTATGGACAAAAAAGTAATAAGTAAGTACATTTTTTAAAATCATACCTGCGAGGAAAAAGAACTTGTTCATGACGCTTTAGATGCTGGTATACCACTGGAAGGGACAATAATATTTAAGATTTTTGCAACAGGAAATAAACACACCTGATCACATATGTCTGCCCATGGGTAGTTTAATCTAATAAAGTCTCTTAAAAATCATTTGTTGGTCAAAAATTGTGAAAGTATTCAAAGCAAATATCAAGTGAAAACTTACCCGTTGCACGTGAAAATCAGAAAGAAAATGTGTGAAATCTGTTCATACTCGCCATTTATACACTCCTGATAAAGGGCTCAAAGGTGTGTGGGACCAATAATTTTTAGACTAAGCAGGTCAATGCTATCTCACACCAGCCTGTTAAGCACAGGGTGTGTGAATACATATCACATACAATATATATTAACTGCCGGGAATATTAGCTTTGATGTTTTTAATTATTTTTTCCCGTTTCTCCTAAGAGTTACAGTGTCTCAGTAGTGACTTATTCCCCATTTTCTCTTTTTATCTTATTATTTTTTCGTTATACACATAGACACACACTCACACTCATACACAAAAAGACTTACATGTACTTTAATATATTATTTAATAATGATTTTCACAGTGCAGTTTTTTTACAATTTTAGCTTCAAGTAAATTAATTAATAGGCCATAAAGATAAAGGATTATGTCAAAAAGGTCTAACAGACATATTCTGTGTTGTCCAGCTCATTGTTTGTGAAAGGATCTTTTCAGAACTTAGTGTGATAATCTACCTTGAAACAAACACAATACAAATAAAAAGTGGAAACTTGTTTCGTTATTACATTTAAGATAAGATTCGGTAAAGTTCTTTGGTCATGATAATAAAAAGCTGGCATAACATAGATATTTATTTGGAAAGACTATAAATCATTAACTTTTATTAAATTATTAATAAAAAGGTATAAATGGAATTGCATTTTTTATATTCTTCTTATACCTAACCTTTATGGAAGAAAATATCAACACCTCAATCAGTAGTATTATTTCAGGATAACTCTGAGATCCAGAATTATTATAAATAAACTTAATTAATCACTTTTCCCTTCAGTCAAAATACAATACAGCAGTGTACAATGGAGAGAATAAGTCAAATTTTCATATTATTATGGTCGTTGTTGTAACACCTTCTATGAATATCATGTCTATAAGAACCTATGAATACATTAATAACACAGGTATAATGTTTAGGTATCACTTTAGAATAAGACTACCCTCATAAAGGGTTTATGAATGGTTTATAATCAGGTTATTAATTAAGTTGTAACACTTTGTAAATCATTAATAGACAATCATAAACAAGTTTATGATTTTTTTTTTTACTGTTAATGAGTCACTACCATGTATAACAGGCAAAAAGGGAGCCTTATTGTGAAGTGGTACCAATATTTATGAAAAGGCATAACATGTTTATTTTGCATTACGAATGCTTTATGAAGCTCTCATCGATAATACATTATAGATACCCTCATAATGCAGTACAAAGCATTTTTATACCAACCAT
>JAODKC010000107.1:1393023-1418333 GCA_026777985.1 Mormyrops attenuatus | reverse complement strand
TGCTTCAGTATTTGTTTTGGTTTGTTATCATAAACTTTATTCATTTCTGTATCCCCGTATCTGTGGTTTCAGTAATCCGCAGTTTGCCACAGACCGAAAGAAAAGACAGTAAAATGTGTAACAGTATGTTTTTTCATTGTTCCTTCATCTTTTGAGAGGTATAAAAAGCATTTTCACTGCTCCATCATCCCATGATACATAGCATTTTTTCATTGCTCTACCATCATGAGAATTATGCAAAAAATCCCTTTCATTCCAGAGAGTTACAGTACGAGGGTGGCCAATGTTAGCCAGCTGGCTGGAGTGAGATTTTCAGACTGCACACAGATTTTCATGTATGCAACAGTTTTATTACCTTGTAAATAGTCTGTAGGGTTTGCCAACTATCCCCAGTGCTTTTGATGTAGCTAACTTTAAGTTTATAATGGAATAATATAGATTTGCCGTAAGATTTCTTGACTGAGCCGATATACGAGAGTTGCCAATCCTGCGATACCGTAACCTTTAATCAGTGGTCGGCACAGCTATCCAAAAAGTTAGCTTTGATAACCACTAATCCGCTAACTCCAAAGTTTAATTCCACAACACTAAACTGATAAACCAGTAAAAAAATATTAGTGGAAACTGAGAGATAATTCTTATTAAATGAATTTAGCTTCAGTTTGGCTTTTGGGTCTAAAACCAAAGAGAAACTGAAATTCTCTAAAAGTGAGAGGTTATACTCTAGTCCTACCTGTCAGACTAAAGTGATTACCAGGGTATATTTAACTTATGTAGAGTCTCCAGAATAAATCTGCGCTGAAATTTTCTTTCTATGATACTCTGTGTACGAGATGTAAGCATTTTTCTCAGAAATCCTATTTTGCAATTGACCCATGCTGACATTTTGCCCTCACTGGAGTCAGTTTGTTACTACAAACATGGTACTGTTTACACTAGGCAGGAGGGTCTTTATTGGTCTATAGCAGGGTTCTTCAAATCTGGACCTCAATTCCAAATCCAGGCCTTGTTTTCAGTTCTCCCAGGTAGTTAGTTAAATAGTTACTGATTCTGATTGGCCACAGGCTTCACACCTGGCTCACAGGTAAAGGAAGGCTGGAAAATCAGCAGGGCTCGGACCTTGAGGACCGTGATTTGATAACCCCGGTCTATAGCTTTGTCAACCAGATCATGGAAAATACAACCGGGGCCTGTATCACAAAGCATGATTTCGAGTTTAGTCAGACATCTTGTCAAATTTATGATTATCTGGGCAAAATACAAGTAAACGAAGATAAAGTCCATTTAAACTAGTGTACCTTAAATCTGACAAGTAGGGTACCTTAAATCTGACAAGCAAGAGATCCAGCTTCGTGATACAGGCCTCTATTCTCCGCTTAGGTCAGGGTTACCCCAGTTTAAATGGACTTTATCTTCACTTACATTCAACCCAGACTACCTTAAATTTGACTAGTTATTGACCAATCACATCGGGCGCTTTTTCACTTCCACCAAGAACCATGCACGATAAGTGAGCCGTACCGAGCCATAAACGCACTGACGTGGCCCTACTTACTAACAGGGCCGAAAGTGTGACAAAACCCAGCTGGTTGCATCACCACCATCTGATTAGCCGAAATGCACGGAGATACCCCCATGTCGTGCACATGGATTATCTGCAGGGAAAAAATATATATTCTATATATTATTCTTCATTGGTAGTACTGCACACCGTGGTGCATTCCAGGAAAAGTCAGACCTTGAAAATGTACAACCTCCTACTTAAAAAGTACTATAGAACAGCTGAAAGGAATGGATTTGTAATGCAAAATTTATGCTAATTATTAATAATTCGTGCTCTTCAGTTACTAATTTGTGTTAGTGATTTCTTCCCTCGAATCGCAGAGCACGAATTACCAACTCGAGAGGACGAATTAGTAACGAGAGCTCAGACTAGTACGTCGAAAGCACCAGTTACTAACCTGAGAGTATGAATTAACTCGAAAGCACGAATTACTATGAGATAATATTTTTTCTACCATGACACCTATGGGGTTCCGTTGGAATAAGCAAACGGTAAAAAATGCACATAGTAAATCATGGTGCACATCGTGGAAACAGTAAATAAGCGTCTCTTCGGTTTTACGTTACTAGCTGTCACTCTCCAAACTCGGCAGGGTCTTTAACGAGCTAAGTCTTCTGCAGTGGGAAAGTGAAACAAGCTGGGGCCGCGCTGTCCCTCTTCACGGTACGGCTCGGGTACGGCTCGGGTGCGGCTCGGTTCTTGTATGTCAGTGGAAAAGCGCCGGTCGTGCGTTAACACCAGCCAACAGCATGCCATATAAACTGCTGCAGACACGCTCACAACAGACAGGATGTGTATGATTTAAGCATTTACAAACGTGTTTGACCATTAAACTTTATTCATTTTACTTGCAAAAAATGACAGCGGATTTACAGTTAACGTAGCTAAATTTAGCAGATCGATCTGCTAAAGGTTTACAGATTTAGCGGAAATGCTGATTCGCTAAAGAAAAGTTACTTCGCTAATTAGCAGTTAGCAGATTAGCGGAAGCCTGCCCACCACTGCCTGTAATAAAACACAGTTTACTTTATTATTAATGTTTTAATGTTGGTAATGTATTGCTGTGCATAATCTATCAAGTACCGTATGAAAGTGCACGAAAATCCCTTTATAGATGCGGTCCGCGGCTTGTTCGCCATTGTGGTACAATGTATCACCCACGGATACAGGGGGACTGCAGTTTCTCTTGTATGTTCTCATATGTTGTATTTATTGTAAATACTGTATGATCCCAGACCTGCTACCGCGAAGTAATTCCCCCAACTTACCTGGCCACCTGAATCAAGTGGGAGCCACCGGGACTTCACAGATCGGGGCTGTATAATATAACATAAGTTTGGAGTACGGAAACCACATGATGGATTTACTTTCTGTTTTAACTGCAAATTATTCCAGTTATATTTTTTTTCTATCTTCAGTGATTTTTTTTCATTCGCTGTCATGCAGTATTGTCGGGAAAATTATGTTCACATTCGCAAGATGTACTCTACCAGATACATACTGGTGAAAGCAACATATAAGCTTTGAAGAATGGTTATCGTGTTTTTATTATCATGGATTATATTATGTTCTTATGATAGTTCTTATGTCAAATTTCATAGGCTTGATAACAGCCTGTAAGAGTTCGATTGATTTAAACACAGAAGGTGTTTCCATCAGACTTTTAATTTGACATGCAATGAAAAAAATCATGCTGTCCGCCCCACTCTCTACTCATGGTGTCTCGCCACGTGATTCCCCACTCCTGCCTCGTGCCACTGTACTCTTGCAAAATGGAAACTGCAGTAACGTATCGCAGTCTGTCTGTATCATGCCACATCAACACTGCATGCCTAAGTCCGTTCTGTATGTTGCCACCTTTCAGTTGCAGTCAGCCGATCTCCCACTGTACCAGCGAACTTTGCCCTTCACTATCAGTTTGGACTGAATCTGCATTGACCTATGTTCCTTTCATTGGGTATGCGCAGACGCTGATAGATATTGTGTAACATGAAGTATGTCTGAGATATTGGAAAATTTAAGGCCCTAGTAAATCAGTCCTGAATTCTAGTTTTAATTTGTCTGTGTATTTTAATGTGTATTTACAGAACATACATTTTATTTAAAAAAATAATAAAACTTGACTTGAAACTTCAGTCATCCAGCCAGTATCTAAGTCGCAGCGTTAGTGGTGATACATCTGTCTTGTCTAGGAATCATGTTATATGCAAAATGTTATCAATTCAGAATCCTACTTCCAAAATGTATGTCGCCGTCGTACATTAAAACCATAAAGCTCGCATCATAAATGTTAATTTTCCTCACTTCCAGTTACAAGAGAAAATTTGATTTTTTTTTCTTGTATATTTCCATGGTCAGCTGCCCCCTCTAGCGGGAGACTGCAATTCATGAAAGGGAAATTCGTAAAGACAGCGCCGCACTAAACTGTAGTATTTACACAGCACCCCTTCATTTTATATTGTTGGGCGTATGTTGAGCTACTTTATCTAAGGAACATTTGCAAGATCTATGATTTTTTATATTTAATTGTTGTGCAAAAATATGACATTTAGATTTGCATTCAGTGCTAATTCCCATTTTATTATATTAGCAGAGGTGTATGTCACCTTCACTTCTTTGTTCTCTTCAGGTTTGCTGGAAAATCTATTGTTTTGTCCTTTGTGACAATATGATTCACGAAGTAGGAGCTAGCAGTGTTACCTTCAATCCAACCCTTTGCTACAGATTCCTGCTGCTTTATCCCACCCAGTCCTCTTCCCCACCCAGTCCATGCATTTAGATCACACTTCTCAGCTCTCAGAAAATCACCCACAGGATCCCCGCTGCTTTAAGATGTGCGTCCCACATGTGACTGTCAGTCAAGGAACTGCAGCTTTTACAAGCTTGTTTATGCTTTATGAAATAATGCTTCCCAAACACCAGCCTTTTAACTTGCTGTGCTTGATTTTTTACACTGTGAGCCTTTTGCCTTTAACAGTGTTACCACAGATAACATTTTATTGCACTTTACTTTGGAGGCTGAAAACGAATAAACTCATAAATACATTTAATATTTTGCTGAAACAATACACATTCCAAAATGACAACATTTATTTCAATCCAGACAGTTTTATCCATAGACAGGCTTCATCCAGTGAAAACTATGGCAGGGCATGGTACAAAAGGTGTTTTTCACTGCAACTTTTGAAGCTATATATTTGAAAATGATAACAGGCAGACCTGCACTTTGATATTGTACAGTTCTGATACACCTGAGCACAGCTAGTAGAATTCTAACACAATAAACTTACAGGAACAATATTAATTAATAATTTACTGTCAAATGAAAGCTGGAGGAGGATAAGGGGAGATAAGAATGAGGAAGAGTGGAAAATAGAGATAAAAGAAAAGAGAAAGGTTAAGGAATAGGAACATGTGGGGGCAAGAAGAATAAATCTGACATCATTTTGTGTTGCAAGTTCAGTATACTGACATAATTTATAGGTATATCGTAAGTTTACAAAATGTTCACAAAAGTATGGTATAGTGATAAATGTAAAAAAGTGACTGGAATATAAATAACAAAATGTACATTTTAACTTGTAGTGTACATTTTTAAACATAAATTTGTTGTCATTTCATACTGGCATTGACACTTATATGTTTCAACACATAATTTTAGGCACCATACCTTTCTGTACAATAAAACAGACAATGTAATGATATATATATATATATAAATGTCCATATAGTATATTGTATTATTGTAGCATCATAAATTAAAAATAATTTCAGACATAAACTTGTTAAGATGTTACACACATACAGTTTGATTTGAAATGTCTACATCTGACAGACTTCCTGATATTCCGTTATATTATATTAATTCATGACATTAATTTACCTTTGCACTAAAAACTATTTTTGACTATGAACATGTCATGTAAGCCAACAGAAAAGACAAACATCATGGATCAATATTTCCAAGTAGAACCAAAGAAAGGAAGAGTTTTTCTGTGAATAAAGATGATTTGTGATCAGAGTAAGGAAAATAGGACCAAATATGCCATACCGCGAAGGAATTTAAGACTAATGGAAATGTTAACCACGTCTCTTCCTCTAACAGGCCCTTAAATACATAACAGGGAATACAATCTTCTCTTTCTCTGCATGATTCTGGACCGATAACTACATTTATCACCATCCCCCATGTAAACTGGAATTAGTGTTGGCATTAAGCAACTTCAAATGAACCGTATTTGTAATTCCCAGTACCTATGGATTCGGGGTCCCTGGTCACTGTTTATGATGACTAAAGAAACACAAAGAGGGTCTTTGAATGGCGTGCAGCCATTACAGATATGCAGAGGTTTAAAAACCCATGAGACTTTGTTGATATGCTAGAATAGACTTAGAAGAATAAACTTAGATCTTAGGGCTTAATGTGCACACACCAGGATGCACTCCTCTTATTCATATCTTCTTACTTTACTGACACCTTTAACAGAAATAAATGACACTTTGACCCATAGGTACAGCTAAATATTTCCTTTACAGAATTCAGTTATTTTGCTCACATGCACGACAACAAGGCTCTTTGTGAGACAAGCAAACATTACAATACTAAAATGAGGCATATTTATGAATCAGCTTGCTGGGTTTTATGCCATAATCAAGAAATATTAAGACTTTTAGATGGCACCTTCACAGCTGTTCTTCCATTTACTGCTGTCGAGCCTGAATGACCTGTTTTGGATACATTGTATCTATCATCTGTATAACTGAAACATACGTACATACACAAATAACAGTATAAAAACAGAACTGAGATGATAAAAAAGAAGTGAAAATTAACTTTTAAAATAAAATTATATTTTTTCACAGTTACACTACTTTGAATCACGTTTTATGAAAGGTGTAAAAGAGTGTCTAAGAACTGTCTAAAAGATTATTCCGTGCAGGTGACATATTAGGGAAACTTGGAATATCCCGGTCTTTTATGATGATACTGTGACTGTGTTATATTACATGTTAAAACAATCAATTCAATAAACAGTTATCAGATTAGTAACTTTACATTTTGACAAATCATGAAACATTGGAATGTTCACGTGGTGGTTGGCATATTTCAGCCAATGCTGGGATTCCCTTTCGTAGGGATGGACATGCCTTACAGATGAAGAAAAGGAAACCTGAAATGCACGGCACTGCTCCGATGTTGAAAGACTGATGGAAGAAACAGATCCGGGTCTGATGAATCGAGTTCAAGAGTCGTCCGCAGACTTTGACGAAACAACAGGAGATGGACACACTGTGCCCTCACAGAGGTTGGACTCTTTAGTTTTCTTGGGGTTGGGTATATAATTAGTGAGGAGGGTAAAGAGGCTTCCTAACTCACAGAGCGTGGGATTACCATGGGCTGTCAGTCACTGACGCTGACTAATACATGTCATGCTATTTATTTAGTAGGTAACCTTTGTAATACAGTTGCTGATTGACAGGTCATGGTAAAGCCCATCCACCATGAGTTCCAACGACTCATGTCTCCTATCACAATGTATAAGTATGCGCTGGTGAATACGCCATTCAGCCAGGTGGTGGCCTACTCCACGACTACGCCAGCGAATAGATGGCGTTGATGGGGGAGGTGGCCTCTGAGCTCAGGTTGCCCTCATTATCGTCGCGGTCCTTCTTCCCAGCGTACTGGCCAATGAAGGATCCATCCTCATTGAACTGGCCATCGCCCCCGTCATAGTCCACCAGGCTGTCGTCACTCTCCTGCATCTTCACCATGCCGTCCAGGGATATCTGGCTGCCCCGCAGGGGTTTGTTGTCCTCCTCACTGATGGGTTGGGGTGAGGAGCAGAAGGAGCGAAGAGATTCATCAGCCACTTGTTTTTGTTCAAAAAGGTCTGGGAGGATTTACCTTGTCCGATATGCAAAAATGAATATTTTCAACATGATTAGTTTTTTTTTTACTACTACCTGCTGGTTATGAAGCAACAACCCCCCCCTCCATTGGATTAGAAAAAGACTACAAGATTGACCACTGCAGGGTTTTGGTTTCAAGACAGAAGCAGTATAAATATTTACTGTGGTTAGTAAGCAGGACAATCGTTTCCTGCTTTTCCAACAACCTGCGCTCATGATAAAATCAAACTGCGTATTTCAAAGCACTCAGAGTTTTTTTGTTCTCTGTTGTTCTGTTGTAATGCAAGCATAACATCATAATGAATGATAGATCATTTACAGGTTTTAAAAACATTTTATAAAGACATTATATAATGTCACGTGTTGCACAACCAGCTGGGACCACTGCCAGGCAGGAATGATGATCCAGAACATTAGCTTTAGTTTGGTCTTGAATCAGGTTGATTTTAATCATGAGTCAGGATGAATTGAGTTACCATGTAATCTGAGAACAGAGCAGACATTTTTTGTCATGCAAATGTCTGTTGAAAATACATAAAAATCCCACTGTCTCCCTTCATAAAACCAGCACTGGAATGCAAAAGTGTTATTTGACCATATGGGGACACACATAAAGATGGGTCGAGTTTCACTTGGAAACTCCAAACACAATTGAATGTTTTGTTGTTGATTTTTTTTAATCGATTATCTCTGTGATGAGAAAGACTCACATTGTGACTTTATTAATCTCAGGGGGCCATACGTACCGTTTGGGATAAGGAAGAGTGGAGACACGGTTTATCCTAAAGGGTGTATTAAAATAACAACAGCCTTTATTGCGTGAAATTTCTAGACCTTCATTGAAACATACTTTGAAAGTGTCCTTTTCAAATCCCCAAATCCCCAATCCTTCTAGAATGAAAACATTACTTTTGGCTTCTGTTTTTGTTTGCACAAAACAGGAAATCAGAATCAGAGTGAAAAAGTGTGATTCCCCGAACTCCAGGAGTGTTACTTAATGGCCTTTCGGTGATTAATGGATTAATTATTAATTGATTAATTCTGGAAGCATAAATTCAGATTAATTAATGTTCATCTTGGTGTTAATGACACTAGCTGAATTACGATGTGGACGTTTCATTACTTTCATACCTTTCGAAAGACCTTCATCAGTCCGATGGAGCATGAAGCAAAAACACAAAAACGGAACATGGAGCAGAAAAGGAGAGAGATGGAGAAAGAAAGAGCTAAGAAAGTGGTACAGAAACAGTGACCGTGACGTAACTGATGGATGTTGTTATGGTCTAATATAGCCTCTGTTAGCCTAGAAAATGCCTTTTTCTAAGACATTAATTTTTACAAGATGCAAAATTTGTTAATGATCCTGCTCATTTCATTTTGCATTTCATTTAACTGACACCTGAAACTAGCCATATTCTTATATTTTTAACAGATAACATGCCGCTTAGGGTATGACTGGCTTCTAGGGCTTCATATTTTCTCTATATTTCACCCCAAATATCTGAATTCATCACTGTGTTAGACAAGCTGTTTCACGTTCTCTGAAGAAAATAGCGGCTCACATAAGTTTGGGAAAATGGCAATGGGGGCACTGTAAAAAGAGCTGGTGACTGAAGAATGTGAGAGGACTGTAGCAAGCTAGAAAAGCAGGTATCATTGCTGCTCTACACCAGTGGTGGTGCAGGTTCACTCGCTTGTGTATTTGTGGGGTCACACATCTTCTGTGTTTTTCTTTAAGCAGGTGTAAAATCTTCCTAGTGTAAAAGTGTGCATGTGTATGTATGTGTGCGCCTGTCTCTGTGTGATGGAGAGACATTTCACATGTTCACTGGGTAGGTTCCAGATCAACAAAACATTAGTTTGGTAACTGGTTATTAAAATGATGGATGGATGGTGGGTATATGGATAAATATGAGTATTTATCAAAATAGTGCAAATTATTTGTCTAACAAATAATTACTATCTCAATTACTGAGATAATGCTTGGATGTAGGATGATTATTACAGCTGAAAGAGAGTTTAGACACTGGTAACCTAGTCAAGAAGCCTGGAGATCAGTACAGACCTGTACTTTACTAGGGGCATGCAAGATGACATTGCAGTACCTTAAGAGTCTTTCTTGTGTACTGGATAATATCATGTATCATGATATTCATGATATATCATGAATCATGTATCTTGAGGGACCATATAAAATTATTGATAGAGTCCACCAACTTCTTACTTCTAATTCAGGAGAGGTGACCAACCTGTAATCAAAAGAACCATCCTGATCCTTTGGATCCAGCGAATCCAACGGTAGGTCTTTCTTATCCCGAACTGTGAAGAGACACAAAGGAAAAGAATGACGCACTCAGCAAACGTATTAAGTGTATTACATTTATTTACATTACACGTTCAAAAAGTCGAGGAGTTCATTCTGCCCTAACGGCGGAAACGGAGGTGTAAATTTTCACAATGAGTCGAGCAGGGATCATGCATTTTATGGAGATGTAGTGGAAACACCGGGGGGGGGGCTCCATTAGCGGATGAAGATCCTGTTACCGGGGTACTTTCCCCCTCGGCTCTTTTTGATGAAGCAGACGATGAGCAGGATGACCACCAGCAGAGCAATGGCGCACATCACTCCAATGAACCAGCCCTGGGTGGCGATGTCCACCTGCTCCCTGGTGAACGCTTCCATCATACAAATTAACAGAGAGAGACAATCAGACAGATCATACAAATATGTCTTCATGTCTATATTACCATTTCTGTTCTTCTGTTTCATGTAACCAAAATAAAAAGATTAAACAAACACAACTACCTATTCATCTCATTGCAATGTATTACATCTTGAAGTTAGAGTCCTATAAGATTTTATTTGTATAATCTCCATTTATTATATACACTGTCACAAAAGTTTGGAATCACTGAGAATTTTCCTTATTTTGAATGAATATCATAGTTTTTCGTTAAAATAACATTTTCAATTTCTACAGTTGCACAAAGGCCTATTTTCAGCAGTCACCAAGCCTGTGCTCCAGTGACACGTTGTGTTGGCTGTCCCTAAGTTATCATGTGAATAGGATAATCCATCATGGGAAAACCCCTTTTTTAACCCTGCAATTATGTTAGCACAGCTGAAAATCATTGTGCTGTTTAAGGAAGCAATTAAACTGGCCTTTGTTGCTACTAGAGTATCTGGATCATTAGCATTTGCAGATGGTCAGAGGTGGGTAGTTCAGGTCCGGAGAGTAAAAGTCCAGACCAAGATTTTGTGCCAACAAACCAGTTAAGTACTCTGTGACTGTGACTCTTTATATTCAGCTGGTTGGTTGAAACAAAATCTTGGTGTGGACTTGTACGCTCTGGACCTGAAATACCCACCTCTGATTATGGTCTCGAAATGATCAAAAAGAAAAAAGCTTTCTTCAGACACCTGTCAGCCTGTTGTCGTTTTGTAAAATGAGGCCTATGCCATGTGAGAAATTGCTGAGAAACTGAAACTATCTTACAAAGGTATGCACTTCCGCCTTTGCTGAACAGCGCAGACTGGCTCAGACGAGGACAGAAAGAGAAGTGGGAGGCCCAGATACAGAACTACGCAGAAGGATAAAAACATCTGACTCTCTAGTTTGACAGGCAGATTTCACCCGGCTGCTAAGCTGGTAGCTTTTTAAAATAATACCTGTAAAACACCAGTCGCATCTTCAGCAGTGAAGAGACTCCGGGATGGCAAACTTTTAGGCAAAGTTTCAAAGAAAAAAAACTTATCTGATACTGGTTAATAATAGAAAAGATTAAACTGGCCAGAACAACATGGATGTTGGCGGAGCAGCTTGACCGTATGGTACAAACGAAGTGCCTGTTAAGCCAGTCTAATTCATGTGAAGAGCTTCAGGTAGCAGGGGGTGAAATCTCTGCAGGGTACCTCAGCAAACCGACAGCTAGAATGCAACAGGCTTTCATTGCTGAGATGGAGGATTCTTTGATGAAAACAAAGTTGCAACTTATTTAAGATAAATTTGAGTTTAAGGAAAATTTTCTGAGCGATTCTAAACTTTTTGAACGACACTGTATATTAGCCTACAATCTCAATTATTTATCGTAAAATTAATTGAGTCATTCCGAATTGTCTCAGCAGTTTTATGAGAGATAATTCAGATAGTCAAGTGTGTGAAAAGTTTTTTTCTCCCAATAAATGAAAAAGACAGTAAAAAGCATAAAAAGACTGGATGTATTTTGAGATGGTCATCTTGCTTTTACTTGCGCAGTGGAAAATACAGTTTGCTTTCTTGCATTAAAATCTTTAAACAGTGAACTAATCAGTTCACTGTTTAACCAGTGTTCACAATTCACATGTGGGCGGGGGGGGAGGGTACAACTTCCCCTTTTGCCCAAACTATTTTCAGAAACTCCCTTTAAAGGTACAGACTGCCCCTTTAATGCATGTGTCAAAGTCTTTCAGCACCTGCCCTTCAGAGAGTCTCTGCACGGTCCTGCCAGTCCAGATTTATCGAGAATGGTATGACTGCCATCACTGCTGAGCACGGTGTGTCCAGCCTCACCTTCAGTGGTGAACAGCGGTGAATCCTCCACGGCGAACTCCCCGATCCCCAGCTGCGTTCGTGCTGCCAGGGAGAACCTGTAGCGGGTGTAGCGGTCGGGGCGATGCATGGAGTAGTAGGTGGTGTTGGGTGGGAAGTCCAGCTGTGTGCGGGCTCCTCTGGTCCCATTCACTAAGGGAGGAACACGGGTTCTACTAGAGCGATCTGACTATATTAAGTAGAGTAGTATACAAGAGGCTGCTCTGGGTATGGATTCTTTCCATATCGCCTTCATTTGCTTCCCTACTTCTTTGAGCTGATCAGCTTTAATTTGCGCTAGGGCTGCATGATATCACATCGCGATATACTCGCGATATACTCGCGATATACTCGCGATATGTGCGCATGCACAATAATCATCAGGGCCTCAGATGACAGGCGGAAACATTTGTCTCGATGCCGGCTTTTCGGTATTATATGAATGTTTACTTACACCCACAATTTGGTAAGCAGACTAGTAGCGCGCCTAAAATATTAATGAGAGGCGTATTATGACGCCCAGAAGTAATCTGTATAAATTTGCCGATTCCTTTATTTTGGGTAAATTTCATTTCCTTTTTTGTTTTATAGATATTAACTGGAAATATTTCAAATAATCACGATGTTACATCCTGCAACCCTAATTTGTGCACCTAAGTAACAACGGGGAGCCCCTCATTTCTACGGCATGAGACTCTGTACGCACCAACTTGGTACTTGAGTGTGTATCCAGTCAGGATGCCATTGGGTTCGGCTGGCCGATCCCAGTCCAAGTATAGGGTATCCATGTGTCTCTGCTGGACCCGGAAGTACCTGGGACGTGCTGGGACTGTGGAGAAGAGCCGGAAAAGAAAGGTCACGTGGGTGATGATGAGGATACTGTAACGCCCCGAGCAGCCTTGCTAAAAGCAGATATCTCCCATATCCTGATCCCTCATCCCCACAACCACTCTGCTTTTCACCCCCGGCCAGGCTTCCCCCCCCCTTGGTTTGCTGCACACTCCCCCCGCACCCTCAGCTCACCACCCTCCTTTGTCTGGAACTCAATGATGCTGCTGGGCGGCCCCTCATAGCGGTAGTTGGCCACTACCATGTACATCTTGTAGTTGCTGTACGGGATAAGGCCAGTCAGCACCCCCATGGGATGGGAGTTGGCGCCGTCCAAGCCCTTGGACTTCTTCTCCCGGCTCACACCAAGCCATTTCAGCTGGCTGCTCTCTCTCCAGTAGTATGCCTGCCAGAGAGATGACTCTTTACCCAGTGGATACAGGAAATCCTCAACCAGTGGCGGGCAAAAATCGTGGACAAGGCCCAGTGTTACAGTTAAGGACCGGTTCAAGCTTTATGATATAGCCTTATTGCTATATATACTAAAATAAGTAACTGAATATGAATATAAATATTTATTTGAATATCTTGTAAACCATGAAGGTGCACCAATAGTTTCTGAAGGTCACTTGCAATGATCACATGACTACAACAATAGAGACAAATAGTGGCTGTTTCTCAATACGCACACTTGACCGTACTTGTGTTCTCGTGTCCCCGTTTTATGTCACCTTCCATTGCCGAAGACCAGTTCCAATAATAACAATAGAAGTACAGAGGATGGTAAAAATCTCTAGATGTCGTTCTTGCCCTGCCCCAAATATCAAGGATACATGGGTTGCCTCCTCGTTAGACAAGACCAATTCCATGATTCATTGCTCCCCAAGTTTATTCTTGGGAGGCAATTTAGCAAGACCGGTCTTCCCAGACCACAAGCATGATCTATGCATTCTTGGTATTGAGAAACACCCTGTCTTATTTTCAGGCCATACTCTGTGCAGAGTGATGTATCATTGAAACTTATCACTCAATATTATCTAAGCACCTAAATGTAAGCAATACCCACCTTGTACTCCTTGAGATTACCCATTATGGTTTTTAAAGGTACAGGAGTCCAGTGCACGGTAGCCTTGGTACTGTCTGTCTGGGACACCTGCACATCAGTTGGGGCTGCAATGGGACCTGTGAATGCCAAGTCTTAGCTATATTTCCTGAACACTACTGTTCTAGAATGCCCTGATTTCCTTTGTGTGTGTGGTGTGTACTTTTCCCCACAAGGGTAGTAAATCCTGAGTAAAAGGTCTAGGGGAATGCCCCAATAAGGTAAAACGTTTCATTTTTAAAGTGCTTTCAGGTTACAGTGAAATCTT
Organism: Mormyrops attenuatus; assembly: GCA_026777985.1. Lineage (NCBI taxonomy): Eukaryota > Metazoa > Chordata > Actinopteri > Osteoglossiformes > Mormyridae > Mormyrops > Mormyrops attenuatus. Next base: position 1,404,093 of record JAODKC010000107.1, on the reverse strand, counting down.
CACATCTTCACATTATACCTCTAGGAAAATAATTCTCCTTGTAGCTGCAAAGGGCAAGACAGCAATTCACCTAAAACACACTATGGAAGCAGCTCACAGTATCCACAAAAACATATGATGAAAATACAAGTAGTTGTACACATACAAAGCTAGAACAGGTAGCTAACCTACAACCATAACACTGTCATCATCATCATCATCATCATCTTAAAATCAATACTGACGGTCCTCTCCAGAGTAGCCGATAACTATGTTGGATTCAGGACCCAGCCCAAAGTCATTGACGGCCTGCAGTTTGATCTCGTAGGGCGTGAATGTGTCTGCATCGTAGATGGTGTATCTCAGCCAGTACGTAGTGGCATTCTTCCACTCCTCCCGCGAGTCCCTCCGTCTCCACCAGACTAAGTATCGCAGGCGAGGGCCGTTCCTCTCTGTGTCCTGCAAGGCCTGTCCAAAGGCAAAAGAGTCTCAATCCACCAGTGGGTTATCAGCAAATCCATTTTGTACATATTTCAATCGTGTCATATTGATTTTGAGAAGGAATGTACTAGGCAGGATATGTGACGTGTGACGTGATGTGCTGTGGTTGCGCCATGATCTATAGTCCGTGCAGCGGGATAATGCTACTGCTAAATGGCGGACGGGACTTTACAATGGTGGTGACCGTATATCATTTAATACATAGTTGCATCGCACAAAAACCACAAGCAAACAATGGTCTATAAAATGCTCACAACACTGCACACAACACAGGAGCACAGCCAGATTCACTAAAGATATTTGTGCCTTCCAATGTATTGATAGCTGTAGAGCTGTAACTTTTCAGATCCCTCCCTTTCATCTCTTACGTCCCATCTGATATCCATTCTTGTCTTCCAGGTTCCCACTCCTCTGATGTTTGTCGGGATGGCGTCAGGTGCTGAAAAACACAGCACACACCAAGAGAAAGACACAGTGGACCATTTGCCCTATTTCCTCATAAATGGGAAACATGCTAACCAACATCAAGCTTGTATGAGTAAGCGGACAGCTAGCTGAAGAGACAGACAGACAGATGATTGATAGATAGATAGATAGATAGATAGATAGATAGATAGATAGACAGAGACCTTAGAGTTTAAATTTGACCATTTTTACAGTTGAACTTCCTACTTTAATTGGGTTTATTTACAAACAAAATAGCAGTGAGAAAAAGAAGAGATCAGCAATCTAAGTTAAAACAATCAAAGAGGCCAGCAGAGAATTTCTGATATTCGGGACGTAGTTGCTGCTCAGGCAGCAACGATAACTGCTGCCAAGTTGCTCCACTGACAATTTGCTCTGGTCTTCAGCTGAAAGTTACGTGTTCCACAAAAATGGGGTGAAATGTGTTTTTGTGCCAATAATATACATTTGCTTAGAGTGGAAAAAAAATAAAATAACTTGAAGTTCAAGTTTATTTATATAGCACATTTACAGACAACCACTTGCTGTCCCAAAGTGCTTTACATGTAATAATAATACGCCGCAGCAAACATATGCAGCAAATTAGAAATAAGAAGCAAAGAGTAAAAGGAAAATAAGTCATATTACAATTAATCAGTATAACTAAACTATAAAATAAGTAGCAACAGATTAATCAGTATAATTAAACTATAAAATAAATAATGATAAATGTCAAGCACAACTGGAATTAAAAGCCAATTCAAATAAATGTGTCTTAAGTAGAGACTTAAAACTTTCAAGGGTCTGAGCAGCTCTGATATGAAAGGGGAGAGCGTTCCATAGTTTAGGGGCAGCGACTGAGAAAGCTCTGGTCTTTAACAGCTGAGATGTTGAGCTCAATGCTCTGACTGGAGCATGGTACTCAGTCGAGTAATCAGGTGCCTTTCCCTGAAGTGATTTAAAAACAAATTATACACATACACACACATACAATCAAGTAGCTAAATCAGGTTTAAGCACAGCCGTGAGGACATGACGCTGGCACGCCGTCATCTGCTCTGGACTCACCGGCGCCGCTCGTCTGGTAACGCTGCGAGCGGCGGCTTGGCAGGCTTCGGCCTATGGCATTGATGGCAAACACCCGGAACTGGTAGTTGATGAAGGGCTTCAGGGGTAGGATGACAGAGTTAAGGTTTCCTGGATAACTGGACAGGTTCTTCCACCAGCCCGGCTCCCAGTAGTCCTCCTCGTACTGTACCAGGAACTCTAGACAAGAAGAAAATAAATAAAATAAGGGTGGAGAAAAAGATAGATGGAACAGACTGAATGTCTTCAATGATGGAGGAAAAATAAGCCGAAGATCTCATATGGCTTCAGGCCTGTAAACTGAATACAGACGCTCCCCGGGTTACGATGGCCGGGTTACGATGGCCCGGGTTACGATGGCCCGGGTTACGATGGCCGGGTCACGATGGCCCGGGTTACGATGGCCCGGGTTACGATGGCCGGGTTACGATGGCCGGGTTACGATGGCCCGGGTTACGATATTTTGACTTTACGATTGATATTCCAATTCCATTCTCTTTTTCATTTTCAGTACATTTTTCAATAAATTACATGAGATACTCCACATGATATTATAAAATAGGCTTTATGTTAATGATTTTGCCCACCGTAGGCTAAGGTACGTGTTCTAAGCATGTTTTAGGTAGGCTAGGCTATGATGTTTGTTAGGTTAGGTGTACTGTATTAAAATGCATTTTCGCCCTACGATATTTTCAACTTATGGTAGATTTATCGGAATGTAACCCCACTGAAACCTGTATTTAATGACTACAGGTTGCATATCACTACTGTTTCAGGATTTACAGAAGTCTTTGCCTATTAGTTTGGATTGTAGCTTCCCAAAAAGGTTACAAGACTAGAAGGACCAAATTCAGAAATCACGAGACAGTTGTCATGGAGATGCTTATATATACTCTCCATGCAGAGGGGGGTAGTTCAGGTCCAGAGAGTAAAAATCCAGACCAGGATTTTGTTTCAACCAGCTATAAAGAGTCACAGGTACAGAATACTCAGCTGTTTGACTGAAATAAATCCTGGTCTGGATGTTTACTCTCTGGACCCAAACTACGCACCTCTGTCTCCATGTAACACCACACATTCTACATCTGTATAATGTACTCATTGCAGTTGTGGAGTTGAGGATGTTACCTCTAATGGGACTGCGGTTATCATATCCAGGCACCCAGGTGAGTCGCACAGTCCGCTCCGTTGGGTCTGACAGCTCTAGATCCGTCGGGGGGTCTGGTCGGTCTGCAGGGAGGTATTACAAACCTAGCTTTTATCTATAACTAGGATTCACTGGCAGCCCTTTACAACTGTATGCATCTTATCTTGGAATCACAGCCATATTCTGGAATTACACCTGAAAGACCACACAAGTTTACACCTTGCTGCCACACGCTCTATTAATAGAATAGAATACCTTTATTATCATTGCACAAGTACAAGATTTAATCTTCAGCTTCTATACTCAATAATATCATTGACATTAAAATGAAAAGTAGAGCACAAAGATAAGAATGGCAGTAAGTAGTAAATAATAAATAATGAAAGCACCATCAGGAGCAGTGTAGTGAAACAAAAAGCAATTAAATAAACAGTATTAGCAGACGATATGGAGAGAGTAAGCAATTTGATTTTACAAAAGCTCTAAATGTTATTGATAAAATATAATTTGATAAGATAACATTAGATGTGGTCTGTTACTGTGTTTAAAATTTTATGCTTCCATGAATGCTTGTCTATGTCTTTATTCTGAGTGCCTGTGTGCGAGTGTTAGTGTCAGTCTGTGAGTGTCAGTCTGAGAGTGTCAGTCTGTGAGTGTCAGTCTGAGGGTGTCAGTCTGAGAGTGTCAGTCTGTGAGTGTCAGTCTGAGAGTGTCAGTGTGTGTGCATAGGTGTGTGCATACCCAAAATGATAAGGCGGGCTGAGGCAGACACCCTGTCCAGCTCAGTTCTGACCACGCAACTGTAGTTGCCCTCATCTTCCCTGTGGACATTGGGGATGGTCAGGGAGTCATCTTCCCTCCTCAGCCTATGAAGGAGATGTGGAAGAGAATGGAAGAACTACAGGAGCAGGGATAAGTGTCATCATTTATTTTTGTCTATTGTGAGACGTTTGTTTAGCATAAGTAAATTTCTATCCTCAATATAGAGAATAACATCTTTGTGTACACTTTGTGTATGGCTGCTGGAAATAGTGGGGTGATTTTGGAATGGCTAAGCTGACACACTTTGACGGGCATAACAGCATAGTTTTACCAACATAATGATCATATAAACATCATTTTCTTCGGCTGCCTAAGACTTTTGGACAATAGTGTTTGTTTATCTATTTATTTATTGATTTTTTCATTTATTGGACATATTAATGTAAAAATTAAAGAATGAATGGAATTTTAAAAAATTGAAAGAATTAATATTAAAATATTTACTGGTCCAATGCAAATACATTAGAGTTCAAACTACATATAAGTCACAAGTACTTTTAATGACCAAAATTAGATTCATGGATGTTTGTGATGTGCATTACTTTGGACAAAAATATCCGCTAAATAATATAAATATGAATGTACACTGGTATAGCTGGTATATCTGTGCTGTGCATTAACGCATATCATACACATGAGTATGTTTCAGGGCTCACCTCCAGCCAAGCGATAGGTGCCGGCCATTCTTTAACCAAGAGACAGTGATGGGCAGGGAGAAGTCGTGTTTCACCTTGCACTCGAACCGCGCCATACTCCCCCGGATTGCCCTCAGGTGCTCAGGCGGACGGATCATCCTCGTGGGCTCTGAGTCAAAAGGTAATGCAACCGTCACAACTAAAAATGGGACAAATGTATTCAGAAACTTGCAAACTTATTCTAATTCCTCATTTTTGCACAGCCAGTTAAGCAACCAGGGTCATTGTGAGCAAAGCACATGAGCAAAGAGAGACGTCCACACATCATTGCAAACTCCATGCAGACAAACACTCACAGAAAATGAAGGAACCCGCAAGAATACAGTGAGGCCGTCCACACATTCCACACAGACAAACACTCACAAAGAAGGAAGGAACCCGCAAAAACACGGCAAGGACGTCCACACATCAATGCACATTCCACGTAGACAAACACTCACGAAGGAGGAAGGAACCCGCAAAAACACAGCGAGGACGTCCACACATCAATGCACATTCCACGCAGGCAAACACTCACATAGAAGGAAGGAACCCCCAAAAACACAGCGAGGACGTCCACATATTAATGCAAACTCCACAGACATAAACACTACAGGCATCTAACCCAGAATCAGGCCACAGAGCGGCCCACTAAGCTGTACCACCTGTTTCTGACAAATAACTGGAAAATTTGTTTTATTTTTGAATGCATTACTTATTTTATTCTGAATGTTAAATCTTAAGTAACCTTGATTTGATTAGAGTACATTTTCGGTTTTTGAGATCTCTGCGACCCAGACAGGATAAGTGGAAAGACAATAGATGGATAAATGAATAGGTGGATAATACAGAGACACTTGCTGCTGTGCATGACCGACCTTTGACTTCCAGGTGTACGTGATTTTCTGCCCGGCCCAGGAAGTTGCTGGCCACGCAGCTATAGGAGCCCTGGTCATTTATGCGTGCGCGCCTGATCTCCAGCGTGCCGTTGGGATACGATTTGTATGGGCCACCATCCATGCCCACGGTCAGCCCATCCTTAACCCTATACACCCCAGCCCACACAGTGCCCAGACAAAAGAACAATTATGTGAATTTTTATGCGCTAATGATGACATCATCTGCATTTTTACATTTACCAAAATGTCTCAATTGGTTGAAACGAGCTAGATTGGAGGGAGTGTTCTCACATGACCCATTCCCTAAACACTCACCATCGCAACTCAGGTAAAGGTGAGCCAAAAAAGGGGCAGTACAGAAAGGTGCGGTTGCTCTCGATCACCTTGACCACCTGGTTCCTGGGGCCCACCATGCGTGGCGCCACCTCTGGAGAAACAGAGAACTGAGGTATTGTCATACAGTAAGGTACATACAACCGCAGATGATACATTCCAGCTGTACAGTATAATGCAAAAGCGAGACACATACACCCATGTAGCATAGAACCACAAAGTAAGGATAGCTGTTTTACCTTGAATGCTGATGAATGCATTAGCCAGCAAGTAGCCGTGCTCATTGGAAGCATTGCACTGGTACACGGCACTGTCCCCCATCTGAATGGAGTTGAGTATGAGGGTGTCACCGACCACCTGCCTGCGGGGGTTAGGCTGGGCACCTTCATAAGTACCACAGGGAAAATGAATGAAGCATATCCCAGTTTGTCAACTGGGTCACCAGTCTGTTCTGCACAAACATTACTACCTACTTCAAACTCACTTCAAATATACTTGCCACTGACCACACTAACTCAAAAATGTTTTGACAAGTAAGCCCACTTTCATCTAATTTCCATTTTCCAGAACACCTACTGCCATTTTTCCTCAGCAAATTCGCTTTCAATACACTCTCCATTTCACAGAAAAGCTGTCATTCTCTTCCCCAGAGGAAATCGACTCTGAATCCTAATTTCATTGACCAGAAAGCCTACTGTCAGTCAACTTTCCCTTGTTCAGCCAACCTACTCTCAATCGACTCTCCATTGACCAGCCATTGAATGGTTGGTTTTGGGACGCCATTGGCTCGGCACAGTAGCCGTCCGTTCTTCTCTGCAGTCAGTACCAGGTTTGTTGGTTTGTCTACCCAGGATGGAGGTGCTGTGGGAACAGAAGGAAATGGTGAGATTAGAGGGAACAAAAATAATAAAAATAAGAGTTTGTAGGAATTTTGCTTGACTTAACACTGAAGTCAGTAATTTTGAAAGTAACATAACCTGTAGACTTTTCATTTAGAACAAAATCGCACTCAGCAATAAAAATAATATTTTGCTTGTGCATGGGTCATATTTAATATTAAATATCCACTTTCATAACTCAGGACATCCTCTGAAATCGCAAAGGAAAAAAAACAAAACGTGGAGCAAATGACCTTGAACACGGACAACAACGGTGTGACTGACGAAGCCCATCCTGTTGGTGGCCGTACACACATACTCCCCCGAGTTCTCATCCGACATGGACATGATGCGCAGCGTCTTGCCGAAATCCTCCAGCTTTACCTTCCTCGTAGGCAGATCTCCATCATTTTTTGACCACCTGATGACAGGGGTGGGGCTACAGGAGGAGAGTAACCATAGGGTGAGCAGATAACCCGCGTCAGGGGGGGACACGCTGAGTTACTTCTGGATTTACAAACTACTTTAAAACTGAAAGGCTCCTGTGCTCGGCCAAACAATTATTTCAGTTTTTCTTGTGCTTCGACTGGTTTGTTTTCTTGATTGAAAGACTCATCCACCTGTTTCACATCAACATTAGTGACACATGCATGATTACAGGAGACCAGTCAGCATACAGCAAAAACTCAGACCTTAAGTGGAATCCAGGTTCTTTTAATTGAAATGGTACTTTACAAATCCTGTCCTCATTCAAAGTCTCCTCCCTGACATTGATTTCCCGGTCACGCTAGTTATCAGTGTTTACAGCCAGCATCTGATTCTCATCTGTCAGTTACACTGTGGGCTTAATTTGTCAGATGGCGCTCAATGGCTGCCTAGATGCTATGAGGATGTTCTGAGATTCCCTGTTATGTGGACTGACACCTATGAGTGTAAATAACATGCAATGGCAGATCAGCACCTGTTTACGTGTTTGTGTAGCGGATCATGTGATAGAGGACAGAGGGCACAGACTCACTATCCGGCTGCAATACACTTCAGGAGAAGCTGCTCTCCACGCAGCACCACTTTGCTGCTCACCGTCCCGGGTGGAGACAGGAAGCTGGGAACCTTCTCAGCCACATTACGTGCTGTAGGTGGAACAGGAAGGGCGGCACACAGTGGGTGTTTCTCAATATGTGGACTTGACCGTACTTGTGGTCTCGTTTACCCGTTTTACGTCATCTTCCATTGATGAAGACCAGATTCAATACTCAAGAACAGTAGTGCGGAGGACGGTAAAAATCCTCAGATGTCGTTCTTGCCCCATCCCAAATATCAATGATACATCAGTTGCATCCTTGCCAAAAAAGACCCATCCCAAGATTCATTGCACCCACACAGGTTAGCAAGACCATAAGTACGATCTTGACGTTCATGGTATTGAGAAACATCCATTTGTCAATCATGCTTCAGCTAACAGTTAACAGCGCATGTCAGACTTTCATATCCCAGGGGCTTGGATGTGAGATCAATTCTTCACAGTCGCAGGCTGACCTAAAGGTTCTGGGTCAGGACACATGCTTCTCTACGTAATAGGGTGACGTACCAGGTTCTTCTGGTTCGGGTTAGATTTTAAATCTGATCATTAATTTAATTTTCAGTGAAGTCTTTGCTGAAATCTTTACTCGGTGTGGTGAACTAGTACAGCTTTTAGTGCACAAAGAATGAAAAATTATTTTGGAATTTGTTAGTCAGCAGTTACACATTAAATTACACTAATACAATTATTACGGATTAATAATGTATGGTACCAGTCAAAGGTTTGAACACGCCAAGCTGCCTGCATTGGAGAGTGATAGTGTCGCATCACAAAGGACCTCCTTCATGAAACTGGCCTAGAGGAGACAGTAAGGTCAGCCAGTCCCTGTAGCAGTTGGTGTCACACCCGATCGTCCGATCCCTTCGCGTGCCACGCCTACCTCGTTAACCTCGTGTGGAATCCCTACGTTTACCAGCTGTTCTACGTTCCCTGCCTTCAGTCTTGTGTATTTCGGTCCGCATTCAAGTCTGTTTCCCCAGATCTGTCATTGACGTTTGTCCTGTGTTGTTACTCGTCCGTAAATAAAACCCCATTTTTTGGACTCCCGTCTCCCGTCTCTGCTTCCCCGCTCCCTGCTCGAGCACAAGACATCACAGTTGGGGTTACGGGCTTTGCTCAAGCCCAACGATGAGATCACTCTGCCAACCACGGGATTCGAACTGGCAACCTTCTGAGGACCAACCAACAGAGCCACCCCACACCCCGACAAATAATTTATTTTGTTTAATACTTTTTAAATTATTACTCTAAAATGTGGAGAATAGAACAAATAAACTTTTCTATGGGTAGGTGCGTCCAAACATTTGACTGGTACTATAGGTATTCTATAAAAATAGAAAGATTAAGCAATTTTAGTGTTCGCCATTAGAAGCCTATTTGTTTCTCTAGAATCAGTTGAAACACAATTTTTGTTTTTTTACTATTTTAGTAAAATTTCCAGAAATCTGGATCATTAGTGTAAGTTCATGTCACGGCCTTAAACAGGATAAGCAGCTGGAAAATGAATGATGGATATTCACTGGATATTTCGTGCATGACATCATACATCAAGCAAATGTGAAGTGAGCAGCTTTGATGGTTATCTTCATGGTTATATATAATACCTTGTTCTCACACGTATAGTTTTACAACCACAATCTATAGATTTATTGTTAGAGTGGAGACAAAGGGTGCCTGAGAGGTTGTGACAAAGACAGGGCTTGTGTGACGCTTGGTGTGACCAGGCCCCTATCCCTGGCCCTTCAAGGACAGTCTAACACTGTCTGTTGAGGTACTGCTTCTTACGGACTGGCACGCACAATGAACCCTGTCTTACTGTGTGTGCTGCCCTTGTCGGGACCCTGGGGTCTACGTATGATGCAACGCCTCTATCAGCACCTCCTCCCGCTTGCTGCCCCAAGGTGTCAGGGCCAGATCACGTAATGTTATAGCCTAGATGTCAATGACAGGAACAGTTATCTGGATAGTGGAGACAATGTTTGATACTGTGTATATATGCTGGGTTTTAAAAATAAATTGAATTGAATAGTCAGCTAGTTGTACCACCGTTATATTGCATTGTCGAATGCCAAACAATTTTAAATGGAGTTTCATCTAAAGTACCACAAGAAACATTTTAGTTGCACATTCATTTGCCCAACCATGCTGTCTGTTCTAGAGCTGAATATAAACAAACAATTAAATCAGACTAAACACCTTGCATATGGCCCCACCTGAGACGTGAGACAGCAAATGTCAAGTTAAATGCTACTCCAACCGTTCCTGTCATCCTATTTAAAGGATATTTTAAAATGAAAGACTGATTCATTTAGGTTCCACACAGCTACACATCATGAACGACAAGACTATTATGCAGCTCTCTCATTTCCCTCCAAGTTTGTCCCAGAGACATGTGCAAGTAAGCGTTGTTAGATGGATGTCAATGTTAGAACAGCTGGGGGGGGGGGGGTTACAAAGTGCTGAACAAATTTAAAAAGAAAACAGCAGAAGGACTGCAGACTCACCACTGTGCAAGTCAGAGTGGCTGAGATGGGAGGCCTGCTGTGTCATTTAAGGTGCTTCTGCAATGAAACAACAGCAGGCCCATCAAAAGCAAACAAAGGGGTGTTGAGAGGAGAGGGGAGATATCGCACAGGAAGGGATCATCCACTGTGCTCCGCAAGCAGAACGTAAGTAAGAAACATAAAGGTTAAAAAGCACAGAGAAACAGCTGTACAGTGGCAGCTGCAGGTTATTAGTTAATAGGGTAAACTTACGATAAAAAGCATGTTTCAGTATTGCATTAGAGTCTTCCTCTCTACATACCAGCTAACTAGATACAGTTCTGGCATATTATCAATTTTGAATATATAACTTTTGTAACTTGAGGTCACTGAGCCTTGCTTCATGTTATATTTATTTATTACAGGGGGAGTTCAATGTCAAACACCTATAACTAACCACTAAGCCAAACTGCATATAAGGCTACTTAAGGTACAAGTTTAAGGTCAAAGGCAGGATAGTGGTTGCACTTGTATTTCAAAGGCTGCCAGTCTAGATCTAATTACAAACACTGTGGGTACGCTAGAGAAAATAAAAACTGAATTGAATTACACCAAATCATCATTTAGTTACATCAACAGATAAAAGTATAAAAGTTTAAGGTTACAAATTTGAGAAAGCACTTCTTTACACAGCGTGTAGTTGGAGTATGGAATAGTCTTCCTGCTAGTGTAGCGCAAGCTAA
>JAODKC010000107.1:1367153-1383217 GCA_026777985.1 Mormyrops attenuatus | reverse complement strand
AACCACAGATCTTGGGTAAACTACACATGGTGAACCACAGATCTTGGGCACACTACACATGTTCAACCACAGATCTTGGGCACACTACACATGTTCAGCCACAGATCTTGGGTAAACTACACATTTCAATGACAGATCCTGGGCAACCACAGATGTTGGGTAAACTATTAGAATTTAGTCATTATTGACACACCACAGCACAACAACGAAATGTGTTCTTTGCATTTAACCCATATGTGACAATGTGACATAGCCGGGGGCAGCCAATTCAGCACCTGGGGAGCAGTGCTTGGGGGGGGGGGGGGGTACCTGGCTCAGAGTACCTCAGTGGTGCCTTGCTGGTCAGGGATTCAAACCTGCAATCTTTCAATTACAAGTGCATGCCCCTAACCATTAAGCCACTACTGCCCACATATGCATGTTCAACCACAGATCCCCCCTCCACGTTTGACATCACCAAACCACCTCAGACCTCTTTTTAAGCAGTGCCATGTCCCAGGTTGTTCAGTAATGAACGTGGGTGAGGAATAAAGCCTGGAGTGAGAGCAAATGGAACATAGGAGGTTCCCCATACAGCAGAGGCCTTTAGAGAGAGATGTCTAATCACCCAGAGCTGTGTGTGTAGGCATGTTCAAGGTCCAGGGAGGAACTGAAGATTAAGCATTCCTCAGCTGAGCCGTCATCTCCTCGCACAGAGTCACCTTCACGGCTTAGCATGGGCCACGCTGCTATCTTTGTCACATAAACGCTTAGAATTTTAATGCCTGAGGAATGGCATCTTGCAGCATTCTCACAAGGATGGAAGGGATGAAAAAAGCATAAATATTTACAGAAAATAAATCAAAGTACACCTTCTTAGATCAGAGGCAGACATCCCTACAAATGAAAAACTTCAACTGCTGGGCCAGATTGCCTGCCCACTCCAAAGGTCACTGCTAGAAACACTGCTAATCACTTCACTAGTCACTGCTAGTGCCACCAGTCTAGGTCTGAAGGTTTAAGATCACTGCAGCTGGGGGTCAAAGGTGAGCTCGCCTCACAGTGAAATGGTCTAAGGCTACAATGGGACAATGCCAGTATGAACTGGTCTACCGTAACCCTGTACTGGATACCTGGATGTGGTGGATGGAGTTCAAGGCAACAGCAAAACTGTAGTCTCACAATGACGAAGACTTAAAAACGCCCCCAAACAGTTTCTGTGACGGGTTTCTCACGTCAATGTGTGCCCACAGTTCTGGCATGAACAATAAGTAGGACTGATTAAGAACAGCATTCCAACGGTAGAGAATGAGCCAGCCAGATAGCATCTGTTAACTACTGTTAATTTTTTTTAGCATTCCTGTACATGACATTTATGTTATGAATGTGTCTATTGTGACAGTTTTAATAATATGGAGCAATGTGACAATGACAGCACGGTAAAATCACCTTCATCCCCACTGTAATTCATAGACCCCACACAACGTAAACAACACAGATGGTCAAAAATTGCAGTTATCCTTTTGTTAAGCTTAAGAAAAATAGGAGAATCTACTCATGATATAACAGTATGTTTCCCCTAGCATGGGTCATTGCATTTTGCCACTTTATAGATGTTATCAGGGCTAGAGGTATTGGTGGGTATCATACCTGCACTGTCATCTTTACTGGCCTCCCAGCACCTCAAGTGGTAAAATCCCTCAGCCCAGTCCAGTCTGCTTTCTCTTGCATGTAATGTGTTTGTTCTGTTTTGTTTCGTTCTGATGTGCCACAGCCCTCACTGGGGGCTTGCTACACCGCCCTGATCTCCATGGACCCGCAGTGTCTTCCCTCAGCCCAAACCACACCCCACATTCACATTTTTATTTCAAACAAAACTAGCTAGAGTTTTTATTTCCTGTCATCATTCAAAGTATTTTTATGAATCGTTATCAGCCATGACCTGGGGTCATATTTCATATACTTCTGCCTAAAATGATATTACTACAACAAAAATTAAACTTATCTTTATTAAACTTAGCTTTAACCTTCCGATTTTTATTTCAAGAAACCTTGAAATTATCAAGTGATTGTATTACGTTTGGGGTCTTAAGGAAGTAGATACAAGTATCTCTAGATTTGAAATGAGTACTTTTTCAGTTACTGCTTCTCCTGATAATCTATTCTGACTCTAATGCCTCAGTAATTGATTTGATATACAGTATTTCAATTTAAAATCTTAGATATCCACTGTTTAAAAAATAAAGTTTTAAAAATCCTTATATGGGTATGCCTCATATAAATGTGAATACCGTTCAAATCTTTGCCATTTAATATTATTTGAGTGACAAGCAATACAATACTACCACTAAACATGCTAAAGATAATATCAAAAATCTTGCTCCTCACTACAGGTAACAAAAATAATATTCATACAAATCTATCCAAATATATTCATATGTAACCCAAGTCCTGTTGCTATTTATAATTGTCTAATTGTATAATTGTATAATTCTCAGATTAATAAGAAGTACGTGTAGTTTGACGTGTTCGGCTCATCCCTGCTGATTAATATTCAGAGACGCGGTGTCTGCTGCCTGACTGGCACGGGAACTCTCATATTCCCACAATGCCCCTCTGTCACAAACAAAGTCCGCCTTCACAGACACGGGCGGGGTTCTGTGACAGGACTCAAACTGTCCACAAAGCCCATGACGCCTGTTTAAAACCTGTAGCTCCTACACTCGAGACAAATTAGACCTTATACGAATTCATTTTATCTTTCTACACAATAATTCTACACAGTTTATGATACACGCATTTATTGGTTTTGCTAATTAATCTTTGTGCTGCTGTAGTTTCCTTCAGGCGATAAAAGTGCACATTATCACAAGCAGTGTTTGAAACTTTATTAAATTTGTATGGGCATTCATTCATACTACATAACATACTGAATACACACTTAATAACCTTAAATGTATGACAGGGGTGATTTCAGGGTTTTTTTAGCCTTAGATTGGTTCAGTCCCAGCAGAGCTGACACTGTCAATCTGCTGAAATGCAGGACATCATCCCAGTTTGCCAGTCAGGCAGGGGGTTTCCCCATTGATAAAATTTGCCAAGCAGGGGGACATAACAGGGTGACTGAAGCCCCCCTACTTAGGGTTTAGAACCACCTATGATGTGGTGTAAATTTGAAATGATACATAATTTCTCTTATATATATAAATTCATGACAAGAAAACTTTTGTTAATTAAAGCATTTTACATAGTCAGTTGTTAGTCATGCCAAATGAACGTGGCAAAACTAAAGTGAGAATATTTTGCGTTGTGTTGTCCTTATGCTATTAAAGAACAAAGAATAACTGTGGTGAGCCTTACTGCAAAAAGGTCTTTATTTTAAATAAATAACGTATACAGGCGTGTAAGAGTGAACTTCCCTGAAATCCATTTGGGATTGTAGCGTTATCAAACCCATTCACAGCTACAGAAGCATCATATCATTTTGTAACTATTCTCATAATAGGTACGGTTGCATTGCATGCATACAATAAACATACTGAGTCAGAATTTATGTACTACATATAATACATTGCGTGCATTGCAGTATTAACATTAAGCATCAATGATTTTATTCAGGGTGGCATGGTGGCACAGTGGTTAGCACTGCTGCATCAGAGCAAGACGGCCCTGGGTTCGGTCTGGGGTCCTTTGTGTGTGGAGTTCGCACGCTCTCCCCGTGTTTGTGTGGGTTTTCAACGGGGGCTCTGGTTTTCTCCCGCAGCCCAAAAGCGTGCAAGATAGGTTGAGTGGTGAGTCTAAATTGGCCCTGTGTGTGTGTGAACGCGCCCTGTGATGTGTTGGCTACGGCCCAGGGTTGGTTCCTGCAATAGGTGGTTTATGGTAGATGATTTTATTCATTGTACGACTGAGGTAATGTTACAATGATGATAAAAGAGATGCTGTGAGTTATTAGCCTGCTAAACATAGGTAGACTAACATGAGATGATCATGAACTTCGGATAGCATCTGGCTCAGTGGGCTAAGCCTGTGTGCTTATAATCACAAGGTTGGCAGTTCAAACCCAGCCTCAGCATGGCTGTGGGTCCTCCTTGAGCATGGCCCTTAACCCCCCAGCTCCCCAGGTGCTGCTATGGGTGGCTGCCCTTCAGACAGCTTACTCTACAAAGGGCAAGTTGAGGGAGGAGTAAAGACAATTTCCTCATGGGTACAATAAAGTATTGATTATTATAAAAAATACTTGCATAAGGAGATGTAGATCCAGAGCCATAAGGATTGTAAAAGACCCCTCTCATCCTGGTAACATACTATTTCAGCGTCTGCAATCAGGCAAAAGGTTCCGCAACATCATGGCCAAGACAGAAAGACTCAGAAGGAGCTTTTATCCCCAGGCCATTCGACTCCTCAATCTGGACGCGCACCCTCTCTTTACACTATAGTATTATAGTATATTATTATAGTACTTTATACTATATTAGACAGCAACGTTCTCGGGGTCTTATTCTCATTGTAATCATTCCATACAATGCACTTTAACTTATAACTTACAACCACATATCGCACATCTGTAAATCTGTTGCAAGGCGGTATATATTCAAAGTTCTATTTAAAAACTCTATTCATTTTTCATAGCCTTTGTAACTAGTTGCACAGTCAAAAGAGTGGTTCAGGATACATTTCACTGCATGTTGTACTTGTATGACTATGTATGCGACAATTAACGAATGTTGGAATCTTGAATATTGAATCTTGAACTGACGTGGCCCATTAACTGAAATGAGTCTGACACCCCTGAAATATCTATGCTGTAAAACTATATAAAGCAGGCATCTCAAAGTAACTGCCCTGGGCCAGATCCGGCTCACAAGACAGGTCTATCCGGCCCACGACATGCTTTTATATCATTGTGAAATCTGGCCCAGTGACTGATCGATCATTTTCCACAGAGAACAAAAATGATACAATGTAATGGCACTAATATACAGAGCTCTCCTTCACATTCAGCAAGTTTAACCGGCATGAAGCGCAGCATAGAAGTGAAATACATAAAGGTAAAATTGCTTTTGATCTCAGTTAACTCTGGCTTTGATCAAATTCATGTGTCTGACAAACACACGGATTTGTGGGCAATGATCCTTGATCCAGATATATGAAGACTGAGGTCAGCTTCTGCCAAGATCTCAGTATTCACAGAATGTCAGGTCAGTCCCTGGCTTGGGTGTCAATCTCCACTCCAACGCTGGCGGAGTGCCCAGCCCTGCTGGCTGAGCCAGTCCCGGGTGTGCTGCAGGGCACTGCGCTCAGCCCCCAGAATGCAATGCAGCCTTTCCATCTTGTGCTGGTTCCGTTCCAGGTACAGCTGAGTGTCAGCCCGCAGCTGCTCCAGAGCCTTGGGCCGGCTCTCATCCAGAGACACCTCATTGCTCAGCATGGGGTTGAACCTAAAGTAGACGTTATCTGACAGGAGGTCCTCCAGGAGCATGTGGACCCCTAAGGAGATATAGATGTTCCTCATTCTTTTGTCAAGTCCATAACCTAAAGCACTGCAATAGAATTCTCAGCTGTTGACATGAGAAAGATTCTACAGTGATTAAATAAGGTACTTTGGATATAAATTCAAGACAGTAGTAAAAATATTTGCCGCTAAGCCTGTTTGCAAAAAGTAAGTTGACTTTACCATAGTCCATATTTGGGGGGGGGGGTCCTGTTGCCTTCCCTGAGGCAGAAATCCCTATTTACATGTAGTTATCTCCAACTTACATAAAACCCTAGCCTAACCTAACCTAATTTAGATGAAAGGCTGTAACTGAAATATTTTTCTGTTAGAATGTTGAAATTCTGCAGATAAAGGTGAAGGTAATGAGCCGGATGACACACTGACCTTCAGTGTCTGTGGCGCTAGAGATCAGGTTACTGATTTTGGCTCTCAGGCTGGTGGAGGTGGCTAAGGCCCGTCTGGTGTTGTCATAGCGACCTGTGCCCAGTGACAGTACACACTGGAAGGGCTGGTCAGGCCACAGCAGACGGCACTCATGGATCGCAAGGGCACAGGGATTGTTGAGGATAAGACCCCCATCCTGCAGAGGGACAGAGCACCCTGAGGCACATATTATTTCCAGTGGGAGGAGTCACATGGTACCTGGCAGTCACCTGACCTGAATTTAATGGATAGACTAGTGATGGACAAAATGACCATAAATTAACAATTTGCTGTAATTTTTGACCCCATTAGATGGTGCTCTATGTTCATAAAAAGGCACAAACCATGTACTAAGGCAAGGCAAGAACACTATCTAGTGGGGTCAAAAAATACAGGAAATGGTTCATGACCTTTAGAAAACTCAACAAAACATTGTTGCTTTACAGCTTTTTCTTAATTGGTTCTATTAGCAGGGCAGATCTGTTATGTCAAAAATAAATAGATGCTTATGTATTCCTTCTGTCAAACCCCAGTTCGGGAAATGACATCCATGATACCAGTCATGGAGATTCTAAGTGACAAGTCAAAATGTACTGGGACTATTGTAGAAATTGCAAAAGGTCACAAGATTAACAAAATGCTTATTAGCATTTCTCTCTCTCACTTTCTGGTTAAATATATATTCATGCAGAAAGAAAAATACGGGTGAATTGTACCTCACATGGTCAATCTCTGATGCGCACAGACCTGATCCTCCATACCTGGTGAATATCGTTGTGGAGTGGGAACTCCTGAAAATACCCCGGGGCAGCCGACGACGCCCGGACCGCCTGCCACAGCTGGTACCCGGAGCTCCCAGCATAGCGGCTGACGCGACTTGGGTTGTGGTTGTAATTCCTGAAGATGAAGGGCTTGGGGCCGGTGCCCCAGTTCACCACGGTGCTAACAGCTGAAACCTGTTCATGTGTGAAGAAAATCCTGCAAGCCACCATCAGAATCTGCAGCCGCAAACTCCAAAATATGATGATGATGGACCAAGGCGGCGGTGCACACATGCTGCGCTTTTTAAGCCATTTGCTGTGTTTTCTGACCTCAATACATGGTGCTCTCTGTTCAAAAAAGGGCTCAAAGCATGTCCCAAAGCAAACCCAGAGTGCCATCTGGTGGGGTCAGGGGATACAGCAGATGGTTCATGGAGCGGTAATTTGGTAATTTGCTTATTACCATGTGCAGTATTTTCTTAATTGCAGTGTTGAAATGTGCAATATTTTCATATTTACTGTGAAACTGAATAATGAGGAGAGGAATACCTGTAACATAACACTTAAACACCTACTTTTCTAATTTTTTTCCTATTTATTTTTACATTGTTTATATTTTTTTCTTTACACTCCTTTTATATTCAAATTTATATTCTATTTACTTATTTATATTTTGATTATTCTGCTAATATTCTCTTTATTTTACATTCTATTCATCCTATTTTTTCTGTATTTTGTATCCTTTTCATGTTTATTTTTTTCTTCTTGCACCAACAAGGATAGTCTTCTAATTTCGTTACACCCTATGCAATGACAATAAAGCTATCGATGTTCTGTCATCAAGACCGAATACATTATTAAAGGTAACACTGCAGAGCCCTGTGACCCTCTTCCAATTTAGTTTCTATTCCATCTCTTTAAGCATGTCACCTACCTCATTATGTTGCTGTTTGGAGTTGTACAGCACTTACCTTTGGACTAAGCTTCTCTCTGGATGTTTTAATCAGAACTTTCTCCCCTAATTTCTCCCTGTTTACAGAAGATGGACAAAATGTGCATCACAGCTCTGGAAAAACCACTTATTGTACGTTGGATCATTGGCAGTATCTTCAAAGTTCTGTTCATGGTTGCTATGAAATCTATTACAAGACATCCAGTGTCAGACCTCAGTATTCTCTCCCATGTCTCTGTGTCATAGTAGGAGTGTGTGAAGCCCATCTTCATGGTCCCAACGAGAGCATTCTGCTGGAACACTTCAGACCCAAAACGATGGTACAGCTCTTTGCACTCGTCCAGTGGCATTCGCGCCAGTCCCAGTAAGAAAGCCACCACTGCTCCTGTCACATACATGCACGTGACACATGAATCTGAGAACACAATTAACCAAAGACACAACAGTAAATGTAACTAGGTAGGCAGGAACCCCACACAATACCACCAACTGGCATTCCACATGACGCAGCATCTGAGTGATTTTCAGGGTTGTCTTTTTAACTGCATGATGAAATTACCTTGGGCAAATAGCTACAATAACATTCAATGTCGTAGCTTCCATTGTGTTATGCTTATTATTTACACCATCTGCAGAGCACTTATCCAACAGAGGGTCATCGGGCCATTCCCAGGGACCTAGGTAAGGGAACACTCTGGAAAGGATGCCAGTCCATCAAAGAGAACAAACACAATAGATATTCTAGAGATGCCAATTCAGCAAACTTTATGGACCATGACCGGAACCCAGATTACCCAAAGGAAGCCTCCGCAAAATGGGGAGAACCTCCAAACATGCACAGACCAGGAGCCAGCATAGCTAATCATAACAGTTTAATTATGCTTGCCATTGCAAATTGTTAGATGGAACCTGAACTATTCTTCAGTAATGCCATGTGGGACAGAGTAATAGGTGGCTTCTGTCATTCGTGCTGTGTCGTATGTGCTTTATGATGAAGAAGTGAAGAAGACTGCCTGCAGCTCAGAAGGTCTCCCTCACCAGTGCTCACACCACACATGTAGTCAAACAGCTGGTGCACTCGCTTTCCCGTAGCCTCCTCCAACTGCTTCAGGATGTGCAAGGGCACGATCCCCCTGGGATGAGAGGGAACACCTGGGTCTCAGGGGGAATGTCACCTGGAATGGCACATGTGTGTCCTCTCTGAATGAGTGGCTGATTTGGATCAAATATGATCTGCTCCTTGATAGCTCAGCTGACCTTCTACAGAAGAGATAAGTGTTTAGATAAATGTTTGGCTGTCAAATATTTCCATATTGAGTCAACCATTTTTAAAAGGCTAACAGCTAAGACTTCAACAAATATTTGTTCATTTCATGTGCTAATAATGAGCAAAATCTAATTTTTAATAAATTACTAATTTTGTGTAGAAGATGAATACTGACAAACAATATTGGTATTCTAACAATTACAGCATAAGCAAATTGTGTTGCGAAAAAAATGACATCTTGTACCTTGTCCCGCCCCCATCAATTGACAAAACTCTTATTCCTCGACCTTTGACTGGATCGGTGTAGCCAATCAAAGCCAGCGTTTCACTAATAGCGCATTGAAGTTCTTGGTTGTCTGCAAGACATCGTCTTTGGCTTAACAACGCGACAATCGCCTTCTCCTGCAATTAAAGAAAAAGCTGCCTTTTTCATTTGCATTTTAAGAATTAGGCATTTTCCTGTCTCCTGTCAATTACTAAACACCGATAATTTTATGTCAGAGGTAGGTAAAATTTATATTCCTCTTTAGAAGGTATAAAGAATACTTTATTTGAAGACTGTACTTTTGTTTTGCTGAAATTTTAGCAGAAAAGTTACAAGATAAAGTATATATGAATGGGCATGAGAGTATAATTGAATAATGTTTTATATATTTATTTTATTATTTATGTATTTATTTTATTTATTTATTTACTTATTTATATTATTATGGAACATGTCTAAAATCACTTGCTTATTTTTTACAGTCTAATAATACTATTATACAGTCACGGAATTTTCATCAAACTCAGAAAGGCAAAGATTAAAAACAAAAAAGAGAAAGCCACAATGCCACCTTGTAGTAAGAAAACTTTTAAGTTCCCCTGTGTACCTGCCATACTACTGCTCTGCATGCTGGATGCCGATTTAAGTGGCCGTTCAGGTCCTCGATGCAGCCAGTGAGGGAGCTAGGCCTAGGGGCTTGCTGGAGTAAGCCAATCAGACGCCGGGTCTCTTCCTCGGCCCGCCTTGTGCTCACGACCTGCAGGTAGGGATGATGGGAAATAGGTCTTTATCTAAGCTATAAAAAAAAAAAAATTATTCTTTCAATCAAGGAAACTGTTAAACGAAAAATATGCTATCAGGTGATTAATTGCACAGCGACCCATGACTCACCCTTCTGGTCAATATAGTCTTAGCCGGAAAAGCCTGAGCCTTAAGCTCAGACACTTCATGCCACGAGCCTGCTAGTCTTCTCAGCATGTTACAGACAGGCTTGAGAAGTCCATCAATCATTGGCACGGGTTTTTGCTGGCCAGAATCTGGCATGTCCACTTCACTAGTCTCTCCACTACTCCAGTCTCCATGTGCTATCTCATCTTCCTCTGATTTCCTCTCCACAGCTTCTGGACTGCTAAAGTATTGGTTGATATGATTGGCCAATTGAGTATAGCTCTCTCCAAACCTGGTTGCAATACTGCTTATGTGGAAGAGGCCAAGGGATTTGGGCTGAATGACGCAATTGTCCTGTTTAGGAGTCAATAAGGTGTTGCTAAGTCTGGGGCTGTAGGCTTCTGGTGAGTTTTCCCAGCTTGTGTTGTCAGATGATGAACAGTTTGCACAGATCTCTGCTGCCTTCTGCTTCACTGGTTGCTGATTGGCATCCGTTATCTTAGCCCCGAAGTAGCTGTTTATACGGTGCGCAAAATGCAAATAAGCTTCGTCCCATGAGCTGGAAACCTCCTGATTGAGCACTGATTCTTGGTCAGTGTCATTTACCTTAGCTCCAAAATAGCTATTGATGTGGCGAGCCACATGAAGATAGCCCTCATTCCATGTGCCAAATGTATCTGCATTCAAAGGTCTAGAATGCACTAAGGTCCATCTGTTGTCCTTTAGGTGAACCTGATCTGAATCCCCCTCCTTGGAATTGGATTTCCTTGGCCCACTTTTGTTGCCTGATTGCTCTCCCACAGATACCTGAGCCTGTACATCCTGGGCTGGACCTCTGGAAAAGAACAAGTTTATGTGTTGGGCCACATAACTGTAGCTCTCCCCAAACCTGGTAGCAAGAGAGCTGATGTGGAATAACTGCAGTCTGGAATAAGGCTGCGGTTGGCCTGATGCAGTGTCCTCTGCTTCTGTTGCCTCGCCTTTATCTGACAAGTTACTCTGAAAGCGCCTTTGCGCTCTTTTTACAAAACTAACCTCTCTAACAATAGGCCGAAAGGACACCTGTTGAACTTTTAAATCGGTTTGAGTCTGTCTGGAAAGATGGTAAAATGATTTCGGAAAACCAATCTGCTTGGAGCACAGGTGAAGAGTGCCTTTCTTCTCCATATGAATGTCTTTGAGGGCTTCACTTCTAAGAGTATCTCCAGTGGAAAAGGTGTAGACCTGGAAAGCTGGTAAATTTATACTGGCTTTATATTTCGGATTTATATCTTGCCTGAAGAAGCTGCCATGATGGAAACAAAGACAGAAATTTAACCTTCTTCCTTTTAATCTTATGAAATCGAGCTGAGTCTTCCCCATAAAGCTGGGAGCCTAAGAATGGAATCGCAGGAAATCGCTACTTAACCCTTGAAACACAGACCCTTCAACCAACTGATGGAAATTTCTGAGCAAATTCAGGGAGTCCCAGTCTTATTGGCCTTATTGACTGCGGCATAGCCAGGAGTTCGGCAATGACCTCGTGTTCCCTTAGGTCACAAAAGCAGAACCGCCTGCAAATGTAAATGAAAATATAAAATATAGTACAATGTAGCTCTGTACTAATCCATTACAGTTTTAATACTTTGGACAATTTCTCTGAACATTCTTGAGGGTCTCAACTGTTTGTGCACTTCTAGACAGGTTTGTACACTGCAGCACAATAATTTGGATAATCAGCAAAAAAAGCAATCCATTTAGACTGTTCATTCAAGTTTTAAAATGCATTTTTCTTGTCAGCCATTTAGTTAATGCCACTAAAATGTGAAATCTCTGAATCATTGGCTATAGACATACCAGTCAAAATGAAAAGTCACGTTCTCAACATGAAAATATACCATGGAAGTATTTTAAGAATTAAATTGTTCAATTGATGCTCATTTAACATCACCTGCATTTCCCTATACCTGGAAGGTTCCATAAAATGAAATTATATGTTACAGTAAAAAGGTACGCAGTGTTTTAGGTAGTTATTTTGGAAAGAAGGCAGCCAATTCAGCATCATGGGATGTCCGTTTGCTCCTGCTGATCTGGCCACATATTTTCCCCTATATCACATCTGATATTCACCCTCCTTTACACCGAGGAAAAAAATCCTCTTGAGTGTCTCAACCACCCTCTACAAGAACCCGCTAGGGTGTCATCACAGGCAGCATTCATTGCAGTGTGGTTGTGTGGCTGTTGACAATCAACTACTAATGTCATCATCCAATCAATCCTCAATTTTTTAACTATTTATCGAAAATTGATGCGTGTCAAGGTCTGGGATATGCGAACATTTGGTACTTAATCACCTCTAATTGGATGCATTGTGCATGGGGGTTGACACTGGGATAGTACCATCTAGGGGCATGCCATAAGATTCAGAATCAACTTTGTAAATGCATATACCGATTAATTTGAATCTATCTAAATTGAATCTAATTAAAGCCAGGTCAGTCTCAAATAAATTTATTTACTGCCATTCGTCCATCCATCCATCCATCCATCCATCCATTTTCTGTGCCCGCTCGTCCTATGCAGGGTCACAGGGGTCTGGAACCTGTCCCAAAAGCTACAGGCGCAAGAAACTGGCTTCTATAACATAATTTGTTAATTAGATGAATTAAGTAAGAAGTAAGATGAAACATGATTAAAATGAATAAAGGGGGAGAAAAATCCCTCATATTCATATATTTACATTCAGGTGACTGCAGAAAGCAGTAAGACACTCATTGGGAGGTCAGTCCACAGCATGGTATGTTCCTCTGTTTGTGTTCTGCCTATAAAAACAGCAGATGACGTACATCACACACCCACTAGCAGTCAGAGCAGCCATAAATCATCATGTGTCCAACCCAGCTTTTGTGTTCATGTGTCTAACTGGACATACAACAGCCATGTAAATGTCAGGTATGTCATGACCATAACAACACATGGACTTTATTTACAAGTACCACCTAGAACAGTGCTCTTCAAATCTGGACCTTGATTCCAAATCCAGGCCTTGTTTTCAGTTCCCCCAGGCAGTTAGTTAAATAGTTACTGATTCTGATTGGCCACAGACTTCACACCTGGCTCACAGGTAAAGGAAGGCTGGAAAATCACCAGGGCTCAGACCTTGAGGACTGTGTATTTGAATAACCCTGACCTAGAAGCTGTCGAGATAGCAAATAACTTTGTAAAAGAGCAAAACAATAGCAGTGCCCAAAACAACTATATATTAACATTCATCCTTTTCCCAAAACCACCACAATATAATGAAGTGAAATATACACCTAGCTAGTACAGGATATAAAACACTTTTGCCTCCAGAAGTACTTTAAAGACAGACGAGTTGTACATTTTGAGCAGCTATTCTGAATACCATTATTTTACTGGACTGTTATTTTTGCACTTGTAACCTTCCTCTTCAGTGTGTCTCAAGTATGCCATCATCAGTTGCAGTATGCTCAAAATTGCTTAGATCTAGAGTCTTAGCTCAGCTTAGTAGAGCCAGACCCTGTCTGTGAGCTGTATTTACTCATGATTTTGTTCATGATTACTTATGATTTGCTGTTTGGCATAGCTGGTAGTATCCTTTAGTGGCCAGTAAGTGTAGCCCCCCAAATCTACTCAGAATAAGCAGTTATAAAATGGATGGTGCATCGTCGGTGTATGATATATGGGGACCCCACAGGAAACATTCCAAATCAAGCATGCTTCTGAAAAACAGCTTAGTGCAAGATTTCGACATTTCGACAAGATAAGCTGTCAAATTTAATTGTTTGGCAGAATCCATGTGACATGTTTTATTGGATATGGTTACTGATTTAGAATGGCTGTATATACTTCTTTTGGTAGAAGTTTCAAGTTGATAGATCAACATGAGACAAATATGGGCTGTGTGTGTGTGTGTGAGAGAGAGAGAGAGAGAGAGAGAGGTCTTCACTTTGGATAATTTCATGTTGACCAAGTCAAATTTTATGAAAATGCTACTGTATGTCATTAGGCTGATTTGGATACTCACTATGAAACAAAGTGTGCTTTTTAAATTCTTACTTAAATGTATTTTGCATTGAATAATTGAACGGTTTCCAGGCTCTTTTAATGGTTACCACAGACTACACGCAGCTCTTATATTACAGAGCAATATCATTTTGACTTCTGTGCCAGCTAGACAGTGAAAGCATTAAAAGGTGTTTCCCTGAGCCAAGAATAGGGAAATCCAAAGCGATAAACTTAAATTAGATCGTTCATACTGTACAAATGCAACACATTGAAAATGTATAGCATGTCTAATTTGACCCTGTTGTTCAGACAAATGGCAATTAATCCTAGTTCTAACTCAGCCGATAATATATACTTATCTCATATACAAATAATATATACCCATTTAAAAAATAATAATAATAATAAGATATGTTTAATATTGTTAATGGAACAGACACTTCCACTGTATTCATCGTTATGACCTCTGTTTGTAAACACAAGATAAAAGTCAAGGACAGTCTATAATCTCCATGCTTTTACTATAGTTACATTGCAAAAGCAATCTTAAAAAGGGATGTATTTACCTTCTTTTTTGGCTTCAGGTACAAAGAATGAAAGGAAACTGATTTACAAATTCAACTTTTACTTTATGGCCACTTTCTTCAAAGAGCAACAGGCATGTGTTTTGAGCTGAACATGACCCCGCCTTCCAACTGGACTGATGTCCTATTGGCTGTCTGTAGGGTGGTCTTTAGATGCAATGCTGGACTCTTATTGGTTAAATCAGGCCAATTCTATTAATGGTTTATCTACTTCATAGAAAAGCAGGTGTTGTGCTATTAGAGTGACCTCATAAAAATTACTTTTAATCCATTTTTCTGTCATTTTTAATGCAATATAATACATCTGTAGTAGACAATACAGATACATAAAAACCTTTATTGAATTTGAAGAATTTAATGGGTATTTCTGTACAGTTCTCCATATGGTCTCTCCATATCATTTATTCAATTAGCAAACTAAATAAATAAAGATTCAGGTGCAGAATCAACTTAGGCAGAATGGTCTGGAACAAATACAAAATTATGAAAATGAGAAAAGTCTGGTTAAAAAATACTTAAATAAATATGGTGACTATGAATAATAAGTATCTTAGCAATGTGACTTCCCAATGTCTTTCTAGAAGACGCTGACATAGATTAGATTAGACATAGATAGATTTATGCTGTATTGTTATGATGCATAATCAGGAGAACAACTGATGCGAGGTGACTTATCAGCACTTTAATTGGCTTACGTCTGCTGTGTGGAGAGGAAAAGCTAAATAGGAGAATGCGATTGGCCAGCTGGAGACAGAGGCGGGTACTGCTCGACTGAAGCGCGAGGAATCGCGTCACACAGCCCTGGCAAACCCTATCCTGTTGTTTTGCCGATCAAACTCGGTGTAGTAGCGGGCTATAAAGCTGGCTCCCAGGATCCAGACAGGACCAGTTGGGGGCGGCACGTCCAGATCCCGAAAGGTGACGGTGCAGATGTCCTCTCCAAACTGTGACTGCTATAGATACACATGGGAAAGTGTTCCATGTGAGACTGGGGGAGCATCTTTTCACAGAGCTGACCAGCAGGTTTTTGGCTAATACCAAAAATGAATTATGTGCCGCTTAGTCGATTCCAAGATTACATTTCCAAACAACATACCCAGAGAATGTAGTCTTCTGATGTCAGAGCATATTCCTGACCCCCCATATGAAAAGCAATGCTGGGCAAGGATTTCACCAGGTCACAGTTTACAGTGTACTGTGTGGAAGGATAGAAATTCACATCAAATCAATGCAGTTAAAGACACATAACCCTGGTTTCATCTTGTCTTATGAGAAACTTCAGCCTACGCCATTACAGTGTAATTTTTTTTAGAACAAAATACATATTTGATTAAAATCTGCTATAACTGGGGTCTCAAAGTTAAATAACTTGGGGCTCACTGGAGAGGAGGTCTTTTCCCAAGGGGGACACATTTTTTAATGCTATTTTCTATGCGCCAA
>JAODKC010000107.1:1340187-1366824 GCA_026777985.1 Mormyrops attenuatus | reverse complement strand
AATAACTTGGGGCTCACTGGAGAGGAGGTCTTTTCCCAAGGGGGACACATTTTTTAATGCTATTTTCTATGCGCCAAAGGAGAATGAAAAGATGAAATATCTATGATGATGGTTTGGGGTGCTGGAGGTGAAGCCTCCTGGGGGGCAGTGACAGGGAAGTTAATCCGTTACAGACAGAGGTGGAAAGAAAAGTAATCTGTTACAGACAGAGGTGGAAAGAAAAGTAATCTGTTATCTAATCTAATCTATTAGCTGCTAAGAAGTGAGCAGTACAAACCCCGCCCTCAGCTGACTCCACGGCTCCAATGGCCTTCATCATGATTGACACAGAGGAGGCGGGACCTGTGACGTAAGAGCTTCCTGTGTCGATTACGGCCGTGCAGCCCTCCTTACAAAAGAGCACCTCCACCCCCACTGACACCCTAGAGGGGGTCAAAAGGAAAAAAGAGGTATCACAGCTTCTGTAGTTATAAAAACTACTACACTAAGAAAAAACAGCTTTTCTCAAACCTCTAAGTGTAACTTATGAGACTCTTATTGCCAAACTGCTTTGCTCATGACGGCTGCCTCGCGTACCCTTTTATCCTGACCTCCCACTTTCCCGTCTCGGTGGTGCTGATGTAGTTGAAGCTCCCGGTGTAGTAGGAAGGGTCCGTCCCTCCAAGGACGATCTCGCCGCCAGGAATGTGTTCCGGGTCTCTGGCAGACATTGGTGACAGAGGGGAAACGGAATGTCTCCCAAACAGAGACACATCATTCCTGCGAGTGCTACGTCAGAGAAGTTCTGCAGGCCGACAGGCACTAACGGTGGGTCTAACTCGAGCGAGTATATATCCATTCATATAAGCAGGTCTCTTTTGTTTTTTGTATCAATTATAAAAACATCAGAAGCTACAAAACTACAGCAACAGCAGTAACAATATTTGACATTACGAACAATAACAAAATATTATTACCATGATTACAGCAATTATTATTTTTTGATATTATCCTGGCCAGTGTTACTAGTAGCAAAATTACACCAGTGGCAACATTCATTTGTGGTTCATTTACTGTGAAAGACAAGGATGCCCTACTTCAGTGCTGAGATGCAGGCAGACACCTACCGACTGTAATACACAGAGAACACTTCCTTCTTTAGGATGTGCTGGGACATGATGCGGTCGAACACAGGGGTGATGCCATCGATGGCCACGTTGGGGTACCCCATGCCCAGCACCCCGTCAAATTTGGCAAAGATAAATGGTATTGCGGGCAAGGCAGTGGCTTCTGCGAACACCTGCACCACAGGGACCCCTCCCACCTGCAGGTGTTGACCAATCACAGGTTGGGTTACCGGTGCGTTTACTAGAGATGCACCCCATGTGTAACAACACAGTTATACTGAAGTGGGATCCTCTACACCCAGTGCAGAAGAGTGTTAAATCATATCACTGATTTTATTATAAAACCATACTACAGAGAAATGCAGTACAATAATACCTTTATGTTTAACATAATTTTTTTTATCCTATGACACAACCCTAACCCTGACCCTAACCCAGATGCAATTTGAAGTAACAGCTAACCATGAATTTAGTATAACCAAGACACACAAGTAAAAAATGCTTCAGTTTTGTAGTAACTGTGCTCACCACCACCACATCCTGGCTGAGGAAACCTCGGACGTTCCCAGAAGCATACTGAATGGAGAAGCCGGTGCCATTCTTGATGTGCGTCTCTGACTTTGAAGAATCGTACCTGTTGTGGGTGACTGGCGACGCACAAAATACACACATGAGGTGAAACATGAAACACATATTGAACAGCAGGGAACTGTGTGTGAGACACACCCATGTACCCATATATGTATTAAAATGCAGTGTCATGAAGATAAGGTGATTACAGCATCTTTGGGCTCATTATCAGAAAGTGCCCAGCATCATGTGACCTCATTATTGGCCATCTTTTGTCTTACTTCGAAAGTCCATTTACTGAGAAAATTCTTCTTTTCATCACTTCCTTTTAAACTGCACGTTCTAGAGTAACGATAGCTCTGCAATGCTGCCCTCTAAAGGAGGTTAACAGCAATGAAAAATGCCTTCCAGTAACAGAATCCAACAGAATTGAACAGATTAAATTTCTTATAGATATTAATACCACTGTAATATCAAATACCTTCACAACAACAATATGTAGATGACTTCAAATGACTAACTAAACTACCAACTCCAGAATTCTGCGACTTGACATCAATAAAACAGATGTAGTTAGGCACAGATGCAGTTAAAAGCTGTGGATACGCTGTGTGGACACTAAGACGTGGTCGCCTCACCCCCCACGGACTTACAGCAGGCAGTGTACAATGGCGAGCATTCATAGGACGGGACCCATAAATTGGCAGAACCTGTATCAAACACCACGTTGAACATTTGGGCTGGTGAACCAATGCTGATTTCTCCAAAGTATTGTGTCTGAGTAACAAAGAAGACGGTACAAATAAGTAATGATTAAAGTATTCCTGAGTACTGAATCACCAGAAACCTTTTTATTATTATAGCGATTCCTTATTTTCCCACCAGTATCCTTTTTAACTGAAAGCAGTAGGATAATGAAAGAATACAAAGAGAACAGAGATAGACTAGCAAGTTTACTCTACACTGGATATTGACATAAGCGGTCCAGCCAGGATTTCTCACATCCAGGTAGTTGGTGAGAGGCGTCGGCGCTGTCCCGTTGCTGGGGGAGACACTACCTCCCAGTTTCTGGGAGAGCTCCGGGAACACCTGAGCTGGGGACACCCCCATCTCGTGAAGAGTCTGTCTGATGGAGGGCATTTTCCGTAAAGTGATCCTACGGGGAAATGACACGCAGCCCAAAGGACGTTGGGCCAACCACAAGCAATTCATAAGACAAAAAAGATACATATATATTAAAAAACAGTCCTAATATCATTCCTGTGAGACATAATACAACCATTCTTTCATGTTGACTCTTTCTATGCAGTGAAATATAACTATATAACTAATATATAAATATAAATATAACTAATATAGCATATAACTGAAATGAATGAAAATGTCACAGTTGCTTTGTTAGAATACAGTGATCACCATATTTCTGATGATTGCCCTTCTTTGTCTTCTCTACTCTTCTCCATCGCCATCCTAGGTCGCTGCATCAGTTTTTCTTTTTATTCAGAGACAGATGGATGCTGATGAGGACGGTGAGGATTACCTTCTCAAAGCCTGGCTGGTGGTGACCATCAGCGGCAGCAAGATGACAAGCCAACAGCGCATAGCCGGTGCCATAGAGGACGTGCAGACCAACACTCTAACTTGGAGGAAACTGCTTTATCTGAAACTCTGATGGAATCCAGTCCAGCCTTTATACTGTTTTTCCTTTGCACACCACTGACCTAAGGGCCACTGCTTGCTCTTGGTGCTTCCATGGAGATGACGACCAAAATGGGCACCCTCTGTCTCTTTCTACTCACCCAGCCAGTCTTTCCTGATAAAATGGTCCCAGGGCACCGTGACCTCTGCCCTTGTGAACGGGACTGAGACGGAAAGCAGAGCTCCAAGGCTCATGAGACCATGTTCTCCCCAGGCTTGGCCTACGTCATCGGCTTACGCTGACTGATATGTTAAGATGAGAGGACAAAACAACAGGTTGGTTTTTGAGGACTAGTAACAGAATTTACTGGTCATCCAGGTACTCCAGTGTGCTTCTGCAATCCAATGTGGTTAGGTGAATTAGTGAATTAGTGTCTCTAAATTGTCCATAGTGTGTGAATACATGCCCTGTGCTAAGCTAATGCTCAGCTCAGCGGCATGTTCCCCTGCCTCGTGCCCTGTGCTGGCACGCTGCGCGGAGTGTTCCCCTGCCTCGTGCCCTGTGCTGAGCTGGCACGCTGCGCGGAGTGTTCCCCTGCCTCGTGCCCTGTGCTGGCACGCTGTGCGGCATGTTCCCCTGCCTCGTGCCCTGTGCTGGCACGCTGTGTGGCGTGTTCCCCTGCCTTGTGCCCTGTGCTGAGCTGGCACGCTGCGTGGCGTATTCCCCTGCCTCGTGCACGGTGCTGCCTGGGACAGACTGCAGGCGCGCCATGACCCTGCGCTCGTTAAGCAGGTCAGGGAAATGGATGGCTGGATGTTTTATGCTTTGTTTTTCTTTCAGATGACGTTTTTATCCAAATTCATTTATAATACTTATAGTTGGATATTTTTCTGTACCAGTTCAACTGCAATATCATAACTTAAGTACTGAATTTTTTTCCCAGCTCTGTGTGTGCGGAATTTTCATGATCTCCCCATGCCATCGCTAAGGTAGTTACCAAATTGTCCATCGGTGTGAATGTGTGTGTGCACGGTCTGTGTGCCCAGTGATGGGCTGGCACCCCATCCTGGGTTACTCCTCACTGAACACCCCTTGTTTCCAGGATAGGCTCCCCAGCCCCACGTGCCTGTACAAGATAAGTGGTGAAAACAAATATTTTAAAATGGAAAACTTTCCTACAACAGGTCCCTTCCAGTGAAATAAGCATCCATAGCCATTACACAACCTGCTGTTCCTGTTTCCATTTTGTTTTTGTTTATTTCTGGAAGTATTACTTTAGATGAAGGGACTTACTCAAGCGAAAGGTTTATATTGATAAGGAACTAGGAAATAGACAGAGGTAACTCCAGTTCACTTTAGCATATGTTTGAACTGTGGGGGAAACTAGAAAGAATCCATAATGACATCATGCAAACTCCACACATGCAGTTTCGAACCCTGGGCCAACAAAACTACCCCCTACACCACCATGCCACCTAAAAAATCATGCAACTTAAGAATTTATTATTAAAAAATAATTATTAAAACTGAAGACATTTGGTTTTCCGGTTTACCTGTGTTTATGTACTGGCTGGATTGTGCAGTTATACTATATTTTAAACATTTGACAATAGTAAAGTTCTATATTCTAATTAATATCAAATAAAAAGACAAATGTACTACTTTGATTCTGAGCCCCTTCCAGAGGCTCTTCGAGAAGTTGTTTAGCTTTGGCTTGGCAAACCTTCCACTAGCCGGCAGTCAGCATGGGTTCCCACACCACCCACAGGGGTCAGCCTTGCGTATATGACCAGCCAGTTGACGCAGGATGTGAACACGAACATAGGGGCAACTCCAGGACAGGCCCGCGCACGGAGTGACGGCACTCTTATGGTTCCCAATGGACAACCTTGTAAGGACCAGCTTGTAAGGAACTGCTTTCTGACATATGCAGCATCAGTGCAGTACACTGTACAAAAATGTGATTTTCAGTAATTCTCAACTAAATAATGGATAAACAAAGCATACTTCAGCATTGACCTCATGTTAAATAAAACCAGTTTTAGATACATAAACATTTAATCAATTTAGTCTTATTTAGACTCATTTTCCTCTTTGGCGTGCTTGCCCTTACACACCTTTGTCAAAGCATCAAGAAACTTTTGTTTAATTTCTGATTTTTCGTAGCTGATGAGGATAGGAGCCACATGTTTTTTGAAACATTTGTAACTTACGCTCGAAGTGTGAATACTGCTATTTCAGGGACAATTATTATTTATTTTTGAATAAAATAAAACATGCAATTTATATGAAGCATATGTCCGAAATTTATCGTTGCCTTTTGGCAGTTTTTTTGTCGTTTTTTTGTTGTTTTTTTGGGTGCAGGGTCCAGATTTACCAAAAAAAAGGTAAAACCCAAGAACTAAACACCAGTAAGGATTTTCTGTGTAGTTTTACCCACCACATTAGAAAGATCATGTTTCTGAATGTTGATGATAGACATTATAAGTACATTATATTCAGATTAAGTACCTAGAGTGATGTGAACAGTGTGACAGACAAAAAAAATGAGATGCCTATAGTCTTTCTGTCATTTACTGGAAGGCCCTTTCCACTGTTATGTTAATGTTTATATTGCAGGGATTCCCAAATCCCAGAAGTGTTTTTCATCGTGCCATTTTACGCGAATCCATGACTGCGTAGCGCAGTGCTACTGAACATCTGCTACTCACTTACACTAAACTGCACTTAAAAATAACATGACGGTGTTTTCTTTCGTAGACCAGGGACCCGGACGGAGGAGGTTCCGTTTTCCTTTTTTGCTGGGGCCACGTGTGAATCCGGTTCAGAGGCAGGCCCCAGTGCAGGCTGTGGGTCTGCAAGCCGAGTTCCCACGCTGGCTTGGTGAGGCTGGCATGGGAAAAGGCTGCCCTTGTACCTCAAAGGAGTTTGTTCTTAAATACTCTGAGATCCACTCCACTGCTACGCCTAAGCCCACTCACCGATACAGTAGCCGCACATGCCGATGTCAATTTTTACCGTAGGTTTCAGAAATATTAAATCAGTTAAACAATAAGTAACACCATGGAAGAGAGTAATAGGGGGCCCTAATTTAATTTTGGACAATAAAAGCCAGAAAACAAGTACTAGATAATACATGCTGGAATTTACATGACAAAACATATAGCCTACCCGTATTGTTACCCTATATTCTTATGTGGGAGCCATTTATAACTTTGGGGTGTATTATGTATTTTGGCCACTGGGGGGTGTATTGCATGGGTGGTTTGATCACGTGAGGACAGGTGGGTATGAATGGGTGATTTCCGCTTGGGTGGAGTGGATGGCGGAGGGAACACGGTTCTTACCGCAGCACCTGTAGACAGCATGTTACAAACAGCACGCCGCCAGCACATTATTCAGCACAAGTGTTGCATGTTAAAGCTAAAAGTCTTTTTATGTGAACCGAAGATTTGTAATAAACGGGAACATCACCCAGCTGCAGAGGCCGCTTGGACATTGGTCATTAAAAGCTACGCGTTGAGAACACTTGGCCATCCACTCTGAGGCTGACAGGAAAGCCTCTACACCACGGGTGTCAAACTCCAGTCCTGGGGGGCCAGAGCCCTGCATATTTTTGGGTTTCCCTTAATTTAACACACCTGATTCAGCTCCTTGTGCTAATTACCACAAAGCTCTTGAGCTGAATCATTTCTGGTGGAACAGGGAAACAACTAAGCGACACAGGGCTCCGTCCCTCCAGGACTGCAGTTTGACACCCCTGTTCTACACCTTATGTGTATACATTACAAAGTTATATAAAGACTTTGATGAAAGCCAACTATACATTTTCATATACCCTAATTTTAATTACTTATTACTTAGATTTTTCTTCAACCGGTTGATATTTATTTAAATGATGATTTCATAAATATATCCCGTGAATTAAGAAAGTAATATCATATGGCATTGAAATATTGCAACTACATGCCAAATGAATGGGGAACTTTGACGCGTATATCTTACACCTAAAGCAAAGAGATAACAGACGGAAAGAGAAGTTGGGTAATACAGGAAACAAGACTTTTTTTTGTCTCGTAATCTTTACCATCGTAGATTTTTCGTACTTTTTGTGTGCCTATCAGTTTTAAAAGCTGAAACGAACACATTTAAACTCTTTCGTGTTTTAATTTAAGAAAATGAAAATACATACAAAATGCAAAGGATAGGAATGCCTCTGTTGCATGTCCCGGTGGTGACCTTTTTCAGCACAATGTGAAACCAAAACACCGTAGCTTCAGAAACTAAGTAACTTGCCAGAAAACACAAATTAAATAAATAATGCTTTACGATAAATAGAAACAAACACAATGTTTTGAAATGTTTTGCTTGTGTTTATAAACTATATTTATACACACATACTAAATGAAAATAGACGGAATAGCCAGTTCATTAGCTACACTTGCATACGAACATCTACTCCTCCAGACAGACCACCGACAAGGTTCAGAGACTGCTCCACCAGGGGCTTTGCTGTTTTTAGACGGGGTTTGGCTCCTCCACAAAATAAACGTACATTAATTAGTTTAAATGGGATATTCGCATTCATTTTCAAGGTTTGGCCCTCTAAATCTCTAGTGGCACTAGACTGTGGCGTGGGTTCCCAAACTTTCAGTACCAGACAATTGTTGAGTCAATTTTTAGTGGCACTCTGGAATTCATGTCATGACCCCCACTTTGGGAATCCCTGATTTTATGGATAGTTTGATCCATCATACGATCAGTGGCAGTTGTTGCTGAAAACACCCTGCGAATGCGAGAGGTCAGAGGAGAATAGTCAGACGCATTAAAGCTAAGAGGAAAGCTACAAGTGCACAAATCGCAGCTCAGTACAATAGCCGTGTTCATAATGGCTGTTCTTCCTTTAAACCAGCTCTGGAGGCAAAATTGTTTTATATCTTCTACTAGCTAGGTGTACAAACTGCCCATTGACGAGGAATAATATAAATCATTGCATATAAAAGTTTCATATATTGCTGACCCAGCTGTACTGTATATGTGGTTTTAGAAAATGGATGGATGTTCACAGATAAAGCTATTTTATATACACCTATCATTTTGCTTATTTAAACAATCCCCTAGTTTCCGCATGTATTTTGCCCAAAACTTAAATTACGTATTCTTTAAGGATCGGGAAGAATGCATCTATTTTTCGTTAATCAGAAAAACAAATTTAAAACACATAGTACAGCACAATACATTAAGCATTAACAATTGCTCGAGCTCAACTTATCACTAGGCACCGACAACAGCTGTCGAGCGCCCTCTACGGAAATATGTGCCCCGGTGATCAGAACATGGAGCTGCAAGTTTCAAAGCATTCAGGTATCCCCGTTATACGAAAATACTAATGGACACATTAATCTGAACAGGTATTTCTAATAAGTCTTCCTAACTAACGTCAGTCTGGAGACACCCCTTAAAGAAGACTCTAAAAATCATTATTTAGGGGAAAAGAAACTCACGTTTTCTGAATTTCTATCAAACATAATGTTCCTCCTTCCTTCTGGATCAAGTGGACTTCAAACGCATCATTTGGAGCATTAGGGCACGATATGAATAAGCAAAATTCTTTCAAATTACATCACCTTCCCCCCCCGCCACACATCAGCCAATCATTCTACAATTAGTTGTAGTTACCAGACGTCACATTTCTGTATTGGGCTGATAGGCACCCCTTACTAGAAACGCCCAACTATTTTTAAAAACATTCATTGTCCACTCACATACAAACATATTCATTTGGTTTTCAGGACAGCAAAGGGTTCAGAGAGACATTTTAATTTGAACCATTTTATTGTAATGCAAGTATAGTCTCAGGAGTTTGAACTAAAGTGGTTCTTAAAAGACATAACAGATATGAGTGGGGGGGGAAGAAAAGCTGTGCTTTGCAACATCCTTGAAAGTGTTCTTGGGGGGGGCGCCCCAGAGGTTGTAAAAAAAACACCTGCAGAAATTCTAATATGCTGATAAAAATTTAAATTTAAAATAAAAACATTTACAAGAATTTTCAGTACCTTGGACAATGAACTAACTTAAAACGGGGGGGGGGGGGGCAAGAGCATACAGAGATTAGCAGGCAGAAACGGGGCAGACTGTAAGGCTGGGTTAAGTTTCGAAACTAAACAAATGGTAGTTTTTCTTCCTCTCAAAACAGGTATTCAAACTAGAAATATTCAACACACAATACAAGGAACTGAGAACTTTCAGAGTCATGTCTGGGCAAAATTCCTTTAGGCAAATATTCTAATTTCACCAAGAAATGAAAGATGTAACTTTACATGAGTGTATACAATACTTTTGATGGTATAATCACAAAGCAGTTACATAAAGTGGTAGTTTTACCACAAACTATGTGGTGAATAATACAGAAGAAAAACAAACATTTATTAGACCAAACATACTGAACCCACCAATTATGGAGTTAAAACACAAAAACAAACCTGCTTGAGTTCTAGGGTAAGTAGTAACAAATTGTATTAGTTACACATTATCATGGACTTCATGTTATTCAGGGACAAAACACCTAGACTTTTACTTGCAAAAATACCTGGGAGAAGGGAAAAAAAAAAAAAGTCAACAAGAACTCCGCCTTCAGTCGTACAAAAATAGTTTTGTGGTAGAAAACTACATTTGGAGTTTATTCTTTAAAAAGTGTACAGATGACTGACATTTAAAAACACTTCTTTGTTATGAACTGGTCAACCTACATACTGATGGTTTGACATAAAGGGAACCAGTTAACTTGTGTTTTCAGGCAGTGTAACCGACATACCCCGCTATATTCACAATCTTTTTTTTAATCTTACTTTGCTTAAAATATCCTTTTGTTTTGAGCGAAGAGTATGCTTGGTAAGAATGTAATAAAAAAAAAATTGTTGAAAAGTAAAAACATAAATTTTTAAAAATAAACATGCTTATTATCATTTCATATAGTTGGTTTACTGCTGTGATGATGCGGCGCCTGAGCGAGCACATATAAACATCTGCATGTACGTGTGAGTACATCTCTGCAAATGCGTGTGCGCACGCGTGTAAGCATGCATGCGTGCAGTCCCTCATGGGACAGCTGGCATCTTCACAGCCGCAGCGGTCGTCACCGGCGTCTTTGCTACTGGTGTATTTGTGGCCAGCAAGGCCTTTCTCCTCCTCAGAAGCGGGTTGCAAGATTCGTCAATGTCCTTGATTTTAATTTGGTCGTAGTCGACTCTTATCGTTGCCAGTGCGCTGGTCATCTCCTCCTAGAGGCAGCATGTAGTTTAGAATAAGCAGATATCACTGATCAGTTCCTGTCAAAATACACAACAAGCTACTTTTTTTTTCTCCCTGAACTGTACAAGTTTCATTCCTCTGGGTGGCTTTACAAGAAAAGGAAGTTTTAAAAGTAGCAGGAAGGTCAGCCTAGTGGAGAGGCAAGCTAGCAAGGGCGCTTGTGGGCCGGCTCTCTCAGGCTGCCGTACTCACCTTGATTTCTTCCCAAGTGTCCTTCTCCTCTTTCAGCACCCGACTGGTATGGAGGGGTGTCTGTGGTACCTCCATCGATTGCTACAAAGGCACCAGGTACAAGCAGTGAGGGACAAATTCAGGCCAGGATACTACACCTACCATTTAACAACTCGGTAACCTGACAAATACATGAACTACATCCTTTATTCAAGATCATTAAAATCACCATTAAAAATATCAGATTTGAAATTAATTCCAAATTACCCCATATAGCAAATGCGAATTTGAATAATAATGGAATAAAAAAATGACTTATGTTCTATATTCCTGAAAAGCGTTCAGATGAAATTATAATTTACTAAAATATAGTGCAGGTTTGGGGAAATAAGATCTTTCTATAAATTACACCTTGCACTGATGCAATGCATGTGTTAAATCAAAATTCATAGTACAACCCAACAAGTATATTGCAGAATGTTTATTGGTCCATTGGTCACATGGCAGGAGTCAGCGAGACTTACATTGATCCAGGGGTTGTTCATGAACTCCATTATCGTCATTCTCTGTGTCGGTTCTGTTTTTAGCAGGTGCCGGATCAACTGCTTTGCTGAAGTCAGACATGATCATGTTCATGTCAGATCATCAGTGCAGGGCTCCGTATGAAGACACTCATCTCCATCAAAATTCTATTCCTGAGCAACCAGGTAGGAATTCTAAACCATCCTTACATTTTTATGTCAGTTTAAATATTAGGCACTTATTTAGATCAGTGTTTCCCAACCCGGTCCTTGGGGTCCCGCAGACAGTCCACGTTTTTGCTCCCTCCAAGCTCCCTGCCAGACAGTCCACATTTTTGCCTATCGGGAGTTGGGAGGGAGCAAAATGTGGACTGTCCGCGGACCCCGAGGACCGGGTTGGGAAACCGAGAACTTGAGTGACATGCCAAACAGAACTGCTTCCATAAACACATCTACGAATTTAAATTCAAGGACAGCAGCTCTTCCACACAGTATTTAAATATGGTGTGTTATTTCCCTGTTGTAGAACACCACAACTGAGTTTGCATCCAAACCACAAAGAAACCATTGCACTTTACGGGGAGATTTGGTTACCTTCATCAGAGACTTCCTGCCACTCTGGGTTGGGGAATTCATACTGCCCCATTCGAATTCGTGTCTTCATCCCAGGAGATATGGCCAGACCATGTTTGGAATAGAAAGGTGGGTAGCCGCAGAGCCTGGGAGAAAACGGAGAATAAGGAACCACAGGACCAGGAAACACCATGTAGTTTGAGAAAATGCTTGCAAAAATGAAAAATAAAAGGGGGGGGGGGGGCAGAAGACCATTACAGAAACATCATTGCTGGTCTCATAAGTGACTTGTGTGAAAGACTCTCACTCACAGGATGTACATGATGACGCCTATGGACCACATATCACAAGACTTGTCATACTTTTCTGGTCCAAGAACTTCAGGAGCTGAAATTAGGTAAAAATATTAAAATCCATTTCTTTATAATAAATAGCTGTAAAAAAGCTAAATATTTTTGAACATGGTGGGAGGGGGGGTGGTGGTGGGAATAAAAAAAAAAAAATCCATCCGTCTGCTTATCCTGGACTGGGTAGAGTACAGGGCCCAAGGGGGGGCTCCACCCTGCCCTGGATACCAGCCCATCACAGGGCACACAAGCTCACTCACACACACACACACACACACACACACACACACACACACACACACACACTACAGGTAACTTGACAATTAGCCTAATGGGGCTTTTCCAGTGGCATACAGGAACCAAGCTGTACCCAACCTGTATTGCGAAGACAGACCAGTTACAGCACAGTTTTCCACTGCAGAAGGGTCGGCTCGGTACAGGCGTTGCCACGTTTGGAGAGTGACAGTGACATAAAAGTGAAGAGACGGTCATTTGCTGCTTGCATGGTGTAAATCATGATTTTCTGTGTGCTAATTTCCGCTAGCACATCTGTGAAAATCCTGTGTCGTGTTAACATCAAACGCTGGCCATATTAGCATTCGCCTGCATAAATTTGCCTTACAAATGTATTCCTGTCAGCTGTTCTATAGATTTTTTATTTTTTTTTATTGGAGGTTATCCGGAATGTATCAATACTACTAATCTAATAATACAGCGACTATTACCTAATAATAATGTAATAATACAGTAACCCCTTCACATTTGCAAGGGTTACGTTCTGAAGATACCCGCAAATGTAAAGATTTGAGAATACTTGGGGACCCCTAACCTCAACCCTTAACAGTCTGCAAGCCTGAAGGATAACATCTATTTATTACTAATTTCTAAACAAACAGTGCTGTACTGAACGCTTTGCATGTCAAATTACTTTGTAATTTTCCATAAAGACCTTTTTAGATAATATACAAGCTATCTGAATTATGCCCCTATATGTACAAAGTTACTACTTTGTTACGTACAGTTAGTTACTCATTATTAAAAATGCCAAATTAACAGCACTGAGAAGTTTAAAAGCTACCGTGAGAAAAGGAAGGTTTCACGGTCAGAGACAGCTGATATGTGAGTGAGGCTGGATGCCACGACAAAATCACTGTAGAATATGCCCTTATCTCCATCATATAATCAAAGCGTATATATGCAGATCCCCAGTATCTCTATGCATTTCGACCAATCAGATTGACTTGGTCTAGTCAAGCTTTCGCCCCTGCTAGTAAGCAGGGCCATAGCAGGTGGGTAATTTACTATGGAAAACCGTAAGTTCGCGTACGGCTCGGTTCTTAGTGACAGTGGAAAAGCACCATAACTGCGTGTTCTGGGACTGCAGGAAAAGAACCCTGCAAGTACAGGGAGAATATACAAACTTAACAGAGAGTGAAGGGGGGATCTAGACACTCACTACACTGACATTTAAAAGAAAAGAATGAAAATCGGCGAACACGGCTGGTTCCTTACCTACATAGTAGGGAGTGTAGCATGGGGTGGCCAGCGAATTGTGAACGATAGTTTCTTTAGCGAACCCAAAGTCTGTCAGTTTGAGGAGCGCGTTGGGCCTCTTGGAGGTATACAACAAGTTCTCCGGCTAAAGTACAGACCACATGGCATTTCACTATGACATGTTGCAGACATCAGTAGACTACAGAGTGAAATGCCTTTATTATTTAAACACTCACATTTCTTAATACAAGTATGCATTGGCTTAAGGCATTTGGCCATTTATTTAACAGGCCTGTGAAAATCCGACTGTTTAGGATTCACTCTTCATCTTTCCCATATCCTAGTACAGCACACATGATTGCAGGTTTGTGTAAGGAAAAAAACAGCGGCTATACTGCATTATTTTGGGTCTTGAAGGTCCTTAAGTAAGCTCACCTTGACGTCTCGGTGTGCAATGTCATGGCTGTGCAAGAACTGGATAGCCTCCCCGATACTCTTCATAATTTCAGAGGCCTCTGGGAAAAGACGACAGCAGAGAAGCATCCGTAACGGTGGCAGAGAACACCCTATGGCTGTGCTGTTACAGGTGACAGATTGGCAGAGCTCTGTAAGAGGTGCCTGGCGTTGACGTACCTCGTTCAGTGAAGGCTTGGTCCCCTCTGTCCTGAATGCGACTAAACAGCTCCCCGCCCGCCATGCTATAACGACACACAGGACCCCGAGGCGGTCAGACACAGGGACAGTTCCTGCTGGACACTCGAATAGAATAACCAACTTAATCACCCAAAACAAAAGAGTGGATAGTGGTTAGATGCAATTTAAAAAAGCAATTTAATTAAAATTATTGTAGCATGGCCTGTCCTGGGATAGCAGCTAGAACAACCAGAAATCATTTACTACCCCAGAAATTTTATAGTGACCATCACTGGTTAATTCTGTTATCTTATTATTAATCCAGAGCAGAGCACTAAAATGAACTACTGCTTTTACAGCAAGGCTAGCAGAAAAGCTATAGCATGGATAACTGCACCAGGTACACAGGCTGTTGAGCAGCCATCTGTTGCCAATTTCTCCAAGACAACAGAGGACTCCCAAACGTCTGTCATTAAGGTATGGTTAGGAATCGGTGAGTGAGTGAATGGGAAACCCCGACAAACACAAATGTGCGTATGCTGGAGCATGAGAGAGAACACACCACTCCATGACAATCAGCAGGCACTTCTTGTTTTGGTAGAGGTTCTCATAGACATCCACGATGTGTACGATGTGATTGCATGCTGAGGCCCGCCAGTGTAACTCCACCTCGCGCCGGGCCTTTGGGCAATCCTGCAGCATCTGAGGAGATATGATGGCCGTCACAGAAATGCAGCCTCCTTTCTGATGACTCCGACTTACCCCTGCTTTTATAAGTTACTGGGCCGTACAGTTCCAGCTAAACACAACATAGCTACGTGCTGGCTAACTGAAGAATCTAGGACTGAAACGATTATTTGAATAATCTGGTTCATAAACATACTCAAGGCAAATACTCTGACTCAGATATTAGCTATACGATCCATGGTGCGATTACACATTGCAGCAGTGCACAGATGAGATTAACCAAGAGAGAAATGTGTTGTCGTGTGGAAGAATGGAGGAAATCAAAAATGGGGATGAGTGAAAGGAAGAGAAAATGACAGCAACTATCAAAAATTTGAGAGCACCTCAAGTTGAAATGCTCCCAAACATTTAATAGTTTCTGCCGTTTTCTACCACTTCTCTCTAACTTTCATTCCATTCAATAATTCACAAGTTATTAACCTTGCTTTGAAAGGTGGCTGGAAGAAGCTGGCAACAATGATTATATCCATCACAGAAAACTGTAAACTGCCACGTTTAATGATATTAAAACGTGCTTAGAGCGTTTGTCGAAAGGTTCCAAATCACATGGTAAAAAATTGGCAACAGTGTGTATTGCCAGGTTTTAAACCATATTTTGATTTTTATACATTCTGGACTGTTGTGTGGGCAAGCAGGTATGTACAACAAACTACAGATTTTGGCCCATGTAATATTTTATGTGCACTTTAATATCACTTTCTAAAAAAGTTATAGGCTTTCACTGACCTGATTAACCACAGTCAATTTTCTCCATTCAAAGAGACTAAATAAATGTCATAAAATTTTACATCTTTTTCAATAAACCACAGTCTTTATGGACAACTTTATGAGTACGGCTCAACCATGTTCACCACTGGCGGCATTTTGAACATGCTTATGCCATCTGTGGTCACTTTTTGAATGAATATGCAAGTTTTGCAATAAAAAGTTGTTTTCAGTAAAAACCACTATTTGTTTATTCAAAGACACAGTTGGTAAATTTTTTCATTTATTCTCACACTTAAAATAATTTATCCAACGACCTGATTAATCATAATTAAACCCATCAGAATTATTACATAAGCGCCTGATCGCGATTATTTGAACTGACCGTGATTATTTTTTGCATTTTTTGTCTCCATTCGTCGGTATAAAAATAGCTGGATGAGAGAGAACCGTCATTTCTATTTCCACATCGTTTTCTACCGTGTAACGTTTAACTTGCGTTTAATCACGTGTCATTGCGCTTCTGATCTGCTGCATACCACACACCCTATTTGTACCTCACATGTCTGCACATGGGCAGCATCACACTTCTTGGCAAATTTGTACTACTTTGTTTCACAACACTTTCATGACCCATCCTGATCCCGTTGGTATTTCTTTTCACTACTTCACATTCATTTATAGGACAAAAAACTAGAGAAATGTGTGTTATTTTGTCCATTTATATCTGATCCAACTGTTTTGGAGTGATATAAATAGGTGCCCATAACTTGCACATAATATGCAAGTATGCATTCGCTGTAAAGCGATACACGTGGCAATTTCTTTATAGCAGTGTAAATGCGTAGGTATTTTATGTGCATCCGCGCTATTATGAGAAGGAATCACCATGCATTTTAACCTTTGTTTGGCTAATTTTGACTTCTTTCATGTTAAAAAGACTAAAATGCTGTAATTTCTTGTGATATGCACATACAATAAATACACTTTTTCCAAATACGGCGAATGCATAGTAAAATGACAAGCAAAGAAAATGGATGTTTTTTTATCATTATAAAGTGAACAGAACCATTAACACCAGGGGTCTGTATCATGTTTCACAAAGCCAAATTTCCTGCTTAGCCGGA
The DNA here is from genome assembly GCA_026777985.1 of Mormyrops attenuatus. Lineage (NCBI taxonomy): Eukaryota > Metazoa > Chordata > Actinopteri > Osteoglossiformes > Mormyridae > Mormyrops > Mormyrops attenuatus. The sequence continues at coordinate 1,349,880 of JAODKC010000107.1, read as the reverse complement.
TAACTTGTCAGATGTAAGGTACCTCAGTTTAAATTGATTTTGTCTACGTTCACTTACGTTCATTCATATTTGTGATTTGCAGTAAAACGGATGAGCGGATCGGGCGGTGCAGGTGTACGAGGTAAAAATCAGGCAGGTGGTACGGATCTCGAAGACAACGTATCTCGAGGCCTTTAACTTCTTATTTATTCATGTTATATCAGGCCTCTATAAATTTTTGTTTACAAAGCTTAAAAGGCAAAAGCAATTTTTATTTATATTTGAATATTCATTATTCAGTTCTTCAAAAGGTGTATATGTAATATAAAATTGATTAGGCTAACTGTAGGCTGACAGTGTTACAAAATGAACAGAAGACAAACTGTTAATCGCAATTATTTGTATGACAGTTAATCGTCAACTAAAATTTCATGATAGTGAAATTAGTGACACCCCTAATCATAAATCAACAGAATTCTAAATTACAAAAATAAAATCGATAGCCCTAGAAGACTTCACCAGTTTCCATTGTAGATAAAGTCTAAAGCTGCACAACGAAAGTGATAAAACTCAATTTATAGAGACATGAAACAAAGTTCTCTCATAAAACACTAAGGAAAAAGTAACCTGTAAAAATCCGACATCATAAGACAGAGTTCCAGAGTGACGCTGCCGAACTGACAACTCTGTTCTGCCAGGTGTGACACCTCTCAGTCAAACAACCGAGACATCAGGTAATTAACATAAATTTTACGAAGACCAAACCGCACCTGGTGTTTACATTTACCACAAAATCTAAAAACTCCATTTCATTTTGAAATTACGGACAGCTACTTGTGCATGAAAGGAAAAAAAAAATCTCACTGACATTTTAAAATTGGAGTGCAACAGCGCAAAATGGGAAATCAGTGTGGTGGGTAGTAAATGCTTTCTAAAGGTATTGTATAAGACACTCGGCATATAGTAATGAGATCTTTCTCTCTTTCTTTCAGTTTCCCATAACACAGTTATTTTGCAGACAAAGAAGCTTTATGGAAACAGGATGAGGGCAGCGGGCTGGTTTCTGTGGCACGAAAGGCGGACATAAAAAAAAAAAAACCTTTAAATCCTGACATGGGTTTCATCTGGGCATATAATGGGACACAATACCCTATAAACAAACAAGGATGCACCACTCTTGAGTGAACAGTTTCTAAATTACATAGTATCTCCCTACAGAACCATCAACATCACATTATTCGAGAAAATTCCTTCCTGACACCTGACGGACACTGTGCCCTCCTCCAAATTGTGTTAGATTGATCCAAGGAGAATCCTACGGGCAAGGACACGGGGATGTGTCTTTCTGCAGAGCATAATAAGGCCTTTAGCCATTCCCTGTTCAGCACTGTGTGTACATTTGTGTGTTTGATTTAATCATTGAGGGACTGACCTCCAACCGATTAACTAAGCGCCCCTGGGAGGGACATATACACCCAGAAAGAGGGTGCAAACCTACCAGTTTCCACATGCTCCCGTCTTACTCACTGGCTAACCACCCATGCTTGTTCAAGTTAAAGTATACTGAAGCATAGAAATTCCCCCATCAAAAGCCACTGGGTAGGAGTCAGCCTCTTCACTGCCTTGGTCCCAATAAACCGCTCATTCAATCATCAATCCTACCATTCAAGACACAAAGAGACATGTACACCTCTAAATAATCACAATATACAAATTACTACTACTACTACATAATAATAATAATAATAATAATAAACTACATAATAATATATTAGAGTAACTGGAGAGGTAATCCAAATTCCAGAGAAAAGCCAAATGAGAGGCTCTGTTGTAGCACTGCGACTTATTACCTCTAGGGTTCTGGGTTCTGTGTTCTTCAGATCAAAGATCACATACACATTTAAAATTTTAGTGTGAGTGATTAATCTGTTAAGGATTGACATCTATTTCAGGGTGAACACATCCTTTACGTTCCGTAATTCCTAAGGCTGGATCTGGAGAACTACTGCCCTAAACAGCAGATGGAGATAGACAACGACATATTGATGTAATACAGGTGTTGTTTGAAATGGCTTTCGACCACAAACACTAAAGGTAATCATCCTGCAAAGTTATTTGGCTTATGCAAATACAAATGGGGCAGGGTGTAGCTCAGTGAGTTAAGGACGTATAAGGATGCATGCCCTGAAGCTTGTGGGTTCAAATCCCAAGGCTATCAGACAGATCATATCACTGTTTGTTGTACAAGCCTTCTGTAACAAAACACCATGTTCGCACACAAATGGCGCATTTCCACTGCCAACAAGAACAGAGCTGTACCACAAACTGGCGATTTTCCATTGTACATTATGTGACCTGTACCTGGGGTGACATGGCTCTCCTTACTAGCCAAAAACATGACCAAACCAAGCTGGGTGCATCACCATCCGACATGCTGAGAGATACTGGTGATGTATGTCAATATGCATGAATTACCTGAAGGGAAAATGGCATATTGTATATTATTCAATATTAATAGTATATTAATATTAATAGTATTGTGTTGTGTTAATGCATTCCCAATAAATTTCCAACCACCTACGTAAAAACACGAAATGGATTCGTAATGCAAATTTACCCAAGTGAATGCTAATTCCGGTAGCGTCGCATGCCAACATAAGACGGTGATTGTCACAGATGTGCTAGAGGATATTAGCACATAGTAAATCATGATGAACACCATGTGAACAGTAAATAAGCACCTCTTCAGTTATGTCACTTTCGCTCTGTAAACCCACCAATGCCTTTAGCAAGCTGACCCTTCTGCAAAGGAAAACTGAAATGAGCTGGAACCGTACCATAACTAGTCTCTCTTTGCAGTACGGCTCGGTTCCTGTATGCCAGTGGAAAAAGCCCCAAAAGATGCTCATAAGTGTACATGGTTGCAAAGCTTCCAACTTGAAGCTGACGTGCATTTTGAACACTTGGGTGAAGAGAGGGACAGAGCTACCAATCCATCACCATTTGAAGGCGAGCAGAATTTAAGACATGGGGAGAATCCCATCTGCCCCAGGACAGCCCAGATAAGCAGACAGGGTTTGCTGGGAATGTCTGACTGAAACTTCAGGTTAAGAAAAATTCATCGCAAAAATTCTGGCAAGTGCCCGATGAGGCCAGGGAAATTGAGACTGAGGCCTTGAACATGGTAACCGCGTATGCTTTGTGTAGTGGGATTTTCCACTAAACACTACATCCACCTCTCAAAACTTTGTTTTTACAAAAGATTGCAAATAGCTGTGCTACTAATTGTTATTAAAAGTGTAAAATACTTACACTTATACACCAGATCATCACCATCTTATCTGATGTTCTTACATTCCCCGTACTGCAATGGCTATGCGCATGAAATCACAGCAGGCAGAAGTCACTGTGCTCACACCCACGGAGTAGCAAATAGCTGAATGCTAACGCTGCCACTCGGTCTAACACAACTAAAACAATTAAAATGGGAAAGAGCTGTCGTGTGGTTGATTGTACAAAGCGATTCAACAAGAAATAGGAGTGATCTTTTTGCAGACTGCTGAAGCTAAATAAGTATTGGACATGGATCGGTCCCATATGGCCGATACCTGATCCGCCCAATTAGGTCTGGATTGGTGCCGATACTGATCTGAATACTGGATTGGTGCACCCCTAAAGACAATCTCAGGCCTCTGCAAGGGAGGTCTTGTCTGACCCGACTGGCATGTTGTTACTATGACCCTCACCAGAAGTGCTTTGAACACGAAGACGTGATAGATTAGGTTTAAGTAAACCATAAACAAATCGAGAAAGCACTATAAACAGACTGTTTAAGAATGAGAAAGCATATGCGATCATGAGAACGTGTCTGTGTTCACAAGCCAGAGCAAAACCAGATACACACCAAAGATGGCGTCGCAGGCAGGTCCTGGTTACATGTGACAGGTAGTGGAAGGAATGCTACTTTGTCACACTGAACTAGCCTGCCTTCTGAGTACTCCAGTCTAGACTGTTCCGCTTGCCTCGCCACAGCGAGGAGGAACCTACCATAAACATTTTCTACGTCACAGCCAGCCGCTTGAATCAGCCGCCTCGTATTTAATGACCAAAAGTACCAGTCAACTCATGCACGTCTCAAAGGGTGTTGAAACAATAGGTATATTCTTTTTATACAGCCCACCTTACATATCAAGGCAGACAACACCCAGGCTGCCTTTCCACACACACTGCCACAATGAGTCATTACAAAGGCCTGAAGAGAGAGTAGTGAAAGACTGACTGTTCCATCCCAGGATCTAAGCAAATGGTGTTAATGCAGTGCTGTGCTAACACACGTGGTGAATTCCTAACCATAGTAATATTAACTGTATAGCAAATAAAATAAATAAATAAAATCACTAAGACATTAGGTAAAGCCAGATGGCCTGACCAAGTAAGGAGAATGTTGAAGTGTCACTGAAGCAAATGAACACCCGTCATTAACATTTGTGCACTTCTGCTGTGTTCCATTCATTCATTTCATTCCATGCCACTCCCTGGGTCCCCTGCTCTTCAAGTACAGCAACTACACTCACAGAGCCAAGGAAACAAAGGAAATCAAAGGATCAGTGTTCACAGACTTATCAGCAAGACAAATATTACCAATCACAAAGTTTGTTCAGCAAAATCTAAGTGTGTGTTAGAAGAAGAAAAAGGTCTGTCCACCACGGTTGATACAGATATTAATAAAAAAAAAATCCTCCGGGTACTCTGGTTTCCCCCCACAGTCCAAAGACATGCTGAGGCTAACTGGGGTTACTAAAACTGCCTGTAGGTGTGCATGTGTGAGTGAATGGTGTGTGTGAGTGTGCCCTGCGATGCGCTGCCCCCCCCCCCGTCCTGGGTTGTTCCCCGCCTTGTGCCCACAGCTTCCGGGATAGGCTCCAGACCCCCCTCATCATGTATTTAAGAAGGGGTCCCCAACAATTTTTCCCCCCACAGGCTAAAGGCAATGGGGTAAAATTTGCCAATTGGGGGGGGGGGGGGATTGTGCTGTCTGGATTCAATTGTGTTTTGGTCGTTTTGCAGTAAATGGTGAACATTTAGTAGATCCTTTTGTTCAAAGCGATGTGCAAATGACAAAGCAGGGCAGCCTTGGTCTAATGATAAAAATCACTCTGCTAGCCATGATATTTGGATGCAAACCTTGTGATCACAGGCAGAGTGCCCCAACCTGCAGAGCTGCATACTACCCCTCTTCAGACACGGCTATAAACATCAACTCTCAAGACGAAACCAGAGCTAAAAGCTGGGATGCATTAAAGTTGTATGCTAGGTAACCAAGTTCAGATTGCAAGAAAGCATGATGTCACTCTACGCCATTTTCATAAAGCTTTGACGATGACTTCAAGAAATTATGCCATAAATCACAATATGGTACAGAAGGTTTGATAGTACATTCCACTCACAATATAGGTATTTCATACGTAGACATATTCACACATGCTCAACAAAGGAAACTTAACAAGTGCCAACCAGATCCAGTCAGTCACTACAACACCTCAAGATTACAACCATACAAACACCCCGAGGACAGCCTTGTTTTTGCTGTTACTGTCCGCACACTGCATTCCATCAGGTGGCTGTTTTCACTTCACTGCACTGTACACATCTATGGCTACACAAGTCATTTCATTTAATTTTTACTGACTACACTGACAAGAATTAAGGATGCATTACAAACTTCTGCAGAATGCTAGAGGTGACAAAACTAAAAACACATTTAGAACTGTCGCGATAACCAGCAATACTGCAATACCATGCTACTGGAAAGCCAGCCGCAGGCGATGGCAGCCAACCACAGGTTTTTTCTTTTCCATGAGGCTAGGCCCTTCTTGTTTTACACTTCGGTGAGCAGGTACTAAATGTTAAATAAATCCATAATGAAAACAAGTTAAGAGTAATTTACCCTGCCAACTGTATGCAGTGTGCTGCTGAGAAACACAATGTGCTTTTTACCACATTACCTGTGATTATCACAGAGGACCACCTGTGGTCCCAGAGGTTGGGTATAAAGTGGAAAAAGAAAAAGAAAGAAAAAAAACATACTACGAATTTTAAAAAGTCCAAAAAAGAAGTCCATTAAAAGAAACATATTTCTAATATTTCAGCATGGACTGATGCACGCTACCTGTTTGTTTAGATGAGTAACAAAGCACCCTTTGCTCAAAGTATGCGGATAATGGTGTCCGTACCTCTGTAAGGGTCCATTTAATGATATCCGTCATGATCCCTTAATCAAAAAAATAAGCAAAAAGCACCCGTTTACTCAGTGTCAGTGACATCATCTGTATTTACCCATGGATTTCAATGCATAAACTTCAGATACACGCTTCACAGCTTTCGTTTTATATGGTTCCCTGTAAGGAACAGAATGAGCCATCAGCAGAGCCGATAGCTTTAGTTTTAGCTGACTGGCGTGTGTTTTTTTCCAACCATCTCCCACAGATGTGACTAACAACCATCCCTTTTGACAGATCTCTCAGACATCCAATAACATGGAACTCCTTGAAACTGGAAGGACGGAATGGCCAACAAAACAAAAGTTCGACGGTGTGCAGAATGGCCTATTTCTATGGCGGGAACAATTTGGAGAAAATATCTTATCGTGATTTTTCTTACAGACATTGCGATTACGGGACGGCATGGCAGTGCAGTGGTTAGCACTGTTGCCTCACACCTCTGGGACCAGGGTTCGAGTCTCCGTGTGTGGAGTTTGCATGTTCTCCCCATGTCGTCGCGGGGTTTCCTCCGGGTGCTCCGGTTTCCCCCCACGGTCCAAAGACGTGCTGAGGCTGATTGGAGTTGCTAAAATTGCCCATAGGTGTGCATGTGTGAGTGACTGGTGTGTGAGTGTGCCCCGCGATGGGCTTGTCCCCCATCCTGAGTTGTTCCCCACCTCGTGCCCATAGTTTCCACGATAGGCTCCGGACTCCCCGCGACCCACTGGGATAAGCGGTTAGGACAATGGATGGATGGATATTGCGATTACAATTTGAGTTGCACTATTTTTTATAGGTCACGCTTCAGTTCAATATTCAGTGACTGATAGATTTAAAACGTATGACGCAGCATTACCACGTGATGGAGCACCAAAATAGTAACTGGTCTATATTCTAATGCAAGGATGTGAACTTAAAGATATGAACTGCTTCCAACATGTATTTATTACTATTTAAAAAATTGGCAGAGAACAATCAAACATAAAACAATTATTACAAAAGCTGTGACATAAGTTAAATCAACTAATGATAAAAAACCAATTCCAGTAAAAAGAAAAATAGCGATCTTGGAGCTAACACTGCGGGGGCCCCTATTACCGACTGTCCCATTGTTTCCTTTATGGGTGAGTGGCATGCTGATGCAATGGCCCATTAACAAAAAGGAAAGGAGTAATACGCAGTTTGTGCTGCTGGGGGCTAAAGGAGGTCACTGCAGTTCTATTGATAATAGGACCTCTCCGTAAATCTCTGACCATGAAATAGGTAGGTAATTCACCTATAGCTCAGTGGCAGAATCAATAATTTTTTGCATGGCTAATGTAACGTTTTCCTTGGGTCTCACGTGTTTGCTGTTTGCGGGCGTAAACACAGTCGCCGTGGGCCATTTCTGATTGGTGAGCATGACAGGTATGCGAGGATCATGTCACTACTGATCGATGAGAATCACTTTCACACAAGGAGCACAGCATGAATTTGGAAAACTATTCTCATGTCAGTTTTAAGCCTTGTGTATACCTAAATTGCAGCCTTTGCGATTTGCTCGTCGTGTTGTTTCAAACCGCGATTTCGATTTGAAATTGAAAAATCGTTCAGTCCAACCTATTTCTCTTTCAAAGGCAGAGCTTCAATGACGCTGGTAACTTGCTGCAGCTATTATGCGGGCACTGACTGGGGGTCGCATGCGGGAACAACTTTTCAAAAATAGAAAACTGAAGTGGAATGCATATGAAAAAACTACACAGGTCCAAGTCTTTAGAGTACTGGTGCTCCCTGTTTTGCTGTATGGCTGCAAGACCTGGATGTTACCCAGTGACCAGAGACAAAGACTGGACTCCTATGGTACTGCGTCTCTTTGGAGAATCCTTGGGCACTGCTGGTTTGACTTTGTGTTGAACAAGTTGAGAGCCGCAGGAAAAATTCCTTCACCACGACAACTGTAACCACAATAAGCAATTTTGTTAGACTAGCCTACATGTTTATTGTGCGAGCTGGTAGAAAGCAAAGCAACCCTGAATAGGAAGCTGTCCTCATTTGGGTCTCAAGAGGGTCATCTAGGTTAGGAGTTTCCAACCTTCTGATTTTGGCATGCCTTTTAGGTCACACAAAAATTTCACAGGCCGATACAGCTTCTGAGCAGAAGAGGGGTTGCCGGCAGATCAACTGGCGATATCATAAGTTTAACAGTTTCCATTTTTTCCCCCAGATACAAACAGAACATGTAACCGTGAGGGATTGTACAAAACTGAAAATGCTAGCGGTGCACCAATACAATATTCAGATTGGTATCAGCACCAGTCCAAACCTACTAGGGGAAAGATAATTTAACAAGAGCTACTGTTTTGTACAACTAGTCACACAACAGCTCTTTCCCATTTTAGATGTGTTTTAGCAGCACATCAGACTGAATAGCAATGCTGCCACTCTGTGGATGCCAACGCAGTGCATACCCTTTGCAGTACAGGGAGTGTAAGAATATCAGATAAGGGTGACGATCTGGAAGCATTTAACGCATTTAAACAACTAATTGCACAGCGATTTGCAAAGTGCACACAGCTGTGCGAGACAATGCGAGTAATATGAAAAAAGCAGTGGATGATTTGGGAGTCGCTGGCTTGTGGTGTCTTGTGCACTCACTACAGCTCGTGATACAAAAAGGGCTGCTGTCGCAGCAAAGAGTAAGTGACGTTGTTGCCAGAGGGAGAAAAACCGTGGGGCATTTTAAGCATTTGCCACGTGTGTTTACTCTCTTGGAAGATATTCAGTTTGACCTGCAAATGCCTCATAAACGCTTAAAGATGTACAGACGAGGTGGAATAGTATGTTACGTATGTTTCTAATAGCCCAATTAAAGCTTTTTTGGCATAAATTTCTCATTTGCTTTTACTAGTTTTAAAAAATAAAAGTATAAATTTATATATTATACATACACATTTATTATACTAAACTATTAAAGTAAAAAGAGGTCTTGTATTGGAATCTGGATCAGTATCTGCAATTGTGCATCAGAATCAGATTGGAACTGAAAAAATGTGGTTCGGCCCCATCCATAGAAAATATACTATTTATTTTTTGGAAATTAGCTACAGCTGGAGAGTAGTAAGCCCAATATATTAATGAGAAGCATACTGCTGCCCAAAAATTAGTAATCTCTATCAGTATAGCTGCTAGTTAATAGGGCCATATCAGTGCGGGTACAGCTCAGAATGACAGAGTGAAAAGCACCAATATTCTTCAAGAATATGCAATAAATAAAGGAATAAATGAATGAATAAATAAAGTTTACCACTATTGCTTTTGCAGTATAAAGTAGAAATATAAAGTACATATATTTTATGGGTTCCACTGAAATAAAGGTAGCTGATTACGAGAATGACCTTGGTGTATATGTTGATGCTTCCATGTCCTACTCCCGCCAGTGTGGGGAAGCAATAAAAAAGGCGAATAGGATGTTAGG